>JAODKE010000146.1:11006762-11017125 GCA_026779605.1 Mormyrus hasselquistii
TAAACGCTTCCGCTTTGCAATAATACCACTTACAGTTGACTGTGGAATATCTAACAGGGAAGAAATTTCACAAGCTGACTTATTGTAAAGGTGGCGTCCTGTGACAGCACCATGACACGACCCGTTCTTTCACAAATGTTTGTAAACCTGACCGCATGGTTGGGTGCTTGATTTTATATACTTTATACACTTGGGTCTGAATGAAACCAATGATTAAGAGACAGGTCCCAATACTTTTGTCCATATAGTGCACATCAAAACAAATATTCTTACACTGAATTAACTATAGTGCATAAGTGTTTGTGCGCCAAACCATGTAACCCGCTGTAGCACACGGCCTCCACCCAGCCCCAAACCCCAACCACATACCTGCACAGATACCTGCACAGACCTGTCCCCTGTGATGTACTGGGCACCCTCCTTCACAGCCATGTAGGAGAAGCGCAGCTGGTCAGGGGTCTGGATCAAGCCCATACGGTACCGCCTCATATCCAGAAGGATCTTCTGGATGTCCACTGTGGATGGGTCTTTCCTCTTCTCCATCTAGAACAGTGTCAGTACTAGTTAAAAGACCTAGTCTCAAGTATTAATCTTATCCATTGTATTTGTCATACTTCTAACATCTCAACAAGACAATGCAAAAAGCACCACCAAAAACGCATGTAAATGTGTTTACTTCATGCAGTATTGCCCTTACAATATCATCTCATCAACATAGATTTGAATCTGCTCACTTCTGCCGCGGGTGTGGACGGTGGTAGGCCGCGGACCTCACCAGAACGAGACAGGTGTCCACCAGCGAGAACGTCCCTGAGCGGCCAATCCCAGCGCTGCAGTGTACGACTGATGGCCCGTATTCCGTCTCCAGGGAGCCCGATTCCCGGACCTTGAACAGGAAGTTCAGGAAGGAGGCCGGAGACTCAGGGACCCCGAAGTCCGGCCATGTGGTGTAATGAAAATGGTAGATTTCTCTGGACTCCCCAGTCTAAACAAAATAAGACAAGGGTCACGAAAAGGTAGTGGAAAGGTCAAAGCTAAACTTTTAAACTACAAAAGAATCTTCAAAGTCAGAAGCAATAGTGAACATCTATTTTGGGTACAGTCAAAGATACAATCCCCGCAGGCAGGCCTTCCCGGCGAACACACTCACGCCCATGTTCTGCAGCTCCAGCACTCGTATCGTGTAGTAGGACTTGACATCCTCCGAAATCAGCTTCACAGTAAAATTTGTGTCCTGAAAAGACATCTCACACCCCTGCGCCGACGGCCAGTACTGCGCACATTTTTCCTGTGTGGGAAAAATGCAAAATCCTGACTCCAGTGAGAATTTATTTATTAAAAACACACCCCCCCCCCCACGGTTACTCTGGTGACACCCTTCATTTATGTGACATACAGTCATTATTAATATTTGATAACTATTATAGGAAAAACATGAATGGAAGAAAAAGACACATCTGTCCATAACGTTCCATAACTACTCATCCGAGTCATGGTGTGAATGGAGTCCCCCGGAGGGGAGGGGGCTACGCGCTGGGTGGGACACCAGGGCATCACCAGCTATGCCAACGAACAGCAGTAACCAATTCAGAGAGACAGATTAAAATAAACCACCTAATCTCTGGTTCATATGAGGAAACACACAAATTCAGGAGAACAAGCAACTTGCTCAGAACCAGGGACAGGAAATGAACCCTAACCGTGGGAGGTGAGGTCACAGAACACTCTTATTAAAAAGGACTGGTAATAGCTTTAATACTAGCTATAATTATCATAATTTAGATTCTTACTTATAACCCTGCTACAACTGGATCTCGATTCAAAAGTCTCCCCAACCCAATGGTCCAACTATGCCACTGGTGTTGGGTTTTAGCTACACCCGGCCTGCCCAGTCACCCTCTATAACCCGAGTCAGGAAGCAGACAGTCAGCACGTTTACATGCACGCTAAGGAAATCAAGTTGTGTTAGTCCGACTAAAACCGGACTTTTAAAGTACAAAGTAACACGTTGAACGACTGAAGTCGTACTAAAATTATTTTCTCAAAACCGGGCTTAGACACCCTGATAATCGATGACTCCTACATGTATGCATTCAATAGGACTGAAACCGGCCGACACGCTCTGTGCATGTTCCTCAATCCCACCCCCCAAGCTATGACCCAGAAGTAACAGAAGCAGCCGGGTCACGGAAGCATCTTGGGAGCATAGCAGAGGTCCTGCTGTTGGGGACTTCAGCACCATACGGCGGCATCATCTGCCTTCAGATAACACCACAAGGAATAGCGTGCATCTCGTTTGTTTAAAAATAAAATAAAATTAAAAAAACCTACAGCACAAAATGTACAGCTATGAAAGGCTGTCCAAGTCACTCTTCAAGTAAAGGCCTCTTTTCCACCACAGCAGGTACCATACTTTTGGTACTTCAGAAAAATACTACAAAGTATGGTACTTCTAGATGTTGGTTTTCCACCGGTGTAAAAAAAAGTGGTATTAGTGCTGAATGACATCACAACGTGAAGCAGTGTATTTTGTACTGGATTTGAAAAATGGCTGCAGTATGTTATAGGGCTGGATGATGAGCAATATCAATACCAACATCGCATGTTATGCACACCCAATTCGTACATCGCTAGACAGATTTAGATCAGGATTTTCTGACCTTCGGGGGGGACAGGTACCTTCTGGTATGGATATTATAGTGCAGGGAGTTTAAATCTCCCTAAAACATTTTTACTGTCATAGGAAAAATAAAAACTTAAGTTTTGAAAATTTAATAGATTATTCCTTTTCAGAATTATCTAATATATGTTTAAAAAATCAGTTTAAAGTTGACCTCCACTGCTTTTGCATGAGCGCTGCATGTGTTCTCCGACACAATCATAATCATTTTCATCCTTGCTGTTTAAATCACTCCTATGTTTTTTTCATGAATGCCTTAATATTTATTACAACAAAATCACACTGCAATACTTGAAAATTTTCCGATACTGTGCTGACTTAGAATTATACAAAATACTTTATTTCTTGTTATACTATCCTGTTCTTGAATCTGTTCTTCCAACCAGATCGCAGTTAAAGCTTGTCACTTCATTTGCCCACACATACATTATTATTAATTTCATAATTTTTTACGTCTGTGACTTGATAGGAAATAGCCCAGTACTCGCATGCTTAAAGTAGTCAGACATACTCAGATCAATAAATTGATCCCCTTCCCATGCATGTATAGTGGGACAAGAACAGTAGTCCAATTATAATAATACTACATTTATTTTATATAGCGCTTTTCTGGATACTCAAAGTCACTTTACAAAGGCTTAGCTGAGCATGTAAACGTACTGAGTGTCATGAGTAAGGGGCTCTGCACCTGTCAGAAAAGCGTCTCCGCTGTTCACCGGTGAGCCGCTCTTATAGCCGCTTGCTGCATATTCATCTGCATCACAGCGAGTCGACATTCATTCCCTTAGTCACCACATCATTCGTTGCGAAAGAGATGTGCTATAGCCAGTCAACTCTTCTTCCGAACAGCCATTCAGGGAATCTCAGTTTACCTCAAGCAGAAAATTAGATTGTCCATAACCAATCTCAGCCTTGCCCTGCTTTGTTTACCGCCCCCTCACACCCCACCCCAAACAACTGCTTCTTGTAAAGAGACAGCTGGCGAGGAGCCTTTGCCTCAGAACGGCCAGTGTCAGGAGCCCTGCTAATGTGGCAGAGCTAAGGGGGCCTGTGCGCGGGGCGAGTATGGCTGCACAAGCCGTCGATGCCGCACCGGGCGGCCTGCCTTCTGGCTCTCTTCTGCACTCGCCGGTGCTTTCGCTCGTGTTCCAGCTAGAACACAGACACAAGCGCTGCTTTCTCAGGACGCAGCTCTCCAGAGCAATTATTCGAAACCTCTTCCTTCCTTAGTAGAAATCAAGGCACAGGGACAACCGCATTTCGCTTTGAGGTCGCTTCTTGAAAATCTCCCTTCAAGGTTTTCCTGTTAGATACACAGCGGGCTTCAACTAATATGATCCCAACCCTTCAAAATATAAATACATTCAAAAAGATGAGAGCACTTACAGATCCTTTCTCCATAATTCTGTTTAGCATGATTACAGCCTTTGTCCCCTGTTCCCAGATCATTAACCAAAAATGACCACATGTGTTTCTCAAAGGCCCCTGGAAAGGAATAAAAATAACAAAATAAAATTAAAAACATAGCATGCAGATTCAGCGCCTTTGTGGCGCAAATTCATCACCCTTCTGAAACCAGTTCATCCTTCGTTCCAGAGAAGCAAAACATCTTTTGAGGATTCCTTTCGAAACACAAGTCATTAGCGGTCGGGCAAAACACTGTGTCCCACACATGATCGTTGCTACATGAAACCCAATCCACGAAGAAGAACTTTTGTGTTAGAAGTGTCATCTAATCCCTGTGCGAGTAATGTTTGATTACAGTGACAGTTCAGAGAAAAGGAAAAAAAAAAGCTAAGACAGACCCTGACAAAAAACTCAATTAAATAATAAAAAAACATACATCCTGTTGTATTAGTGCATTAAACATGCAAGTGAATTTGGCAAAATGACAAGGGCCATTTACAAAACATTATTTTCCACAAATTTTGACAAATTTTTGTTAAACTGATGTTTATTCTCAGCACCTCAGTTTAGTGGATAAAAATGACTGATCATGATTAGAGAAAGACCCCCTGAGCTGCAGCTAACACACAAAAAAAAACAGATATAAATATCCATCCACTTCCATATCCCAGGTGAGATGACAGTCCATCGCTAGGCACACATTCACATGCACAGACGGGCAGATTAAAAGGCACAGATTCACCTAAGCACATGTTTCTGGACTGTGGGAGGAAACCTGAGAAGCTGGAGGCAGCCCACATACACAGAGTGAGAACATGCCACAGCAGACAGACTCATCCAGAACACCACCCACATCAGAATGAGCCGGCATAACCTTCCGGAACAGCTGACAAAGCACTTACCTGAGTTAAGATGTAGCTTCTTTGGGCTTCATCCATTACAATTAAACTTGCGTTGATATAGTCATTTTCGGAATTCTTTAGTTTAACTCGACTGTGATCGTCTAAATTAAAGGACAGGAAAATGCATAAACTATAAATTCTATATGCGAATAGCACATCAGAATCCCAAAGGCATCCAAAATATATTATTTTGTCATACTTTTAACATACACCTGACTTTAATTTAGAGTAAAATATATAGTTTGGGCAATAAAGAACAATAAATCATAAAGCTGCATTGGAGAACTTTCAAAAATTAAAAAAAGTAACTTGTAAACAAAGTGTTAATTGGGATTACAGTAAACAATACCTAGTCGAATACTTGCGTTTAATGACAAGAGGCAGGTTTTTCTTACTCACATGGACTGACGTCTCTGTATCTATTCAGATTACGATTCTCTGGGTATTTCGCCACTCTGTACGAACATTCATGTGACTGGTTACGGATTTCCTGAGCACAAACACACATGAAAATCAGTTAATGTAATACACTCATAACAAAACGAACTGCACATTTATTTATTTTTTTGGGGGGGGGGGGGGTATTCCAGTATTTATTTTCCCCCATGTCCTGCATTTTTATTCGTTGCTCTCCGGGTTCAGATGAATTACACAGATTCTGCATTTTTTTAAAATAACAGCACAACAAGCTCACATTTTTATAGAAACAAAGTCATGCTATACTGATAGTATTAATATCATTATTACCATTTTGCCAATATCTCGGTGCTACATTATCTTTATTAACGATAATATTATAAGCACAAATATAGTTGAATATTGTTTGCATTCGTCTAACTTAAAACCCCCCAAAACAATTAATCGCCTCCCCGGCGACATGCGTCCCACGCACCGAGGTGTTTAGTTCGCATTACGAACTAGCTAAAACACACGTCTACACTTCTAGTCTGGAAGGTACCTTCAGAACTACAGTGTATCACGGTGACTTTGTTTATATTACCGTTACATAAATGATTGCTTTAGGGAAAATATTGCTCATACATGACCTGATTATTTAACAAGAGTGTTTACATAACTGACATTTATATGGAATAGTGCTGAAAGTTGGCTTTCACCGTCTTGTAATGTTTAGCTTTATTGAACTAAGCGTAAGATCATTATCTCACAGCTAAATGAACATGCTTAAGGGTCTCTCAGCACCCCCAGGCGTCACACCGATTTCACGCCGTATGCTCGTTCCTGAGCCTCTCCGAGCGTCACACCGATTTCCACGCCGTATGCGCGTTCCTGAGCGTTACACCGATCCCGCACCGCGTGCACGCTTCTCCTGCGTGTTACATCGCCTCCACACCAGATGCGTAACTCAACTGATACAGATACAGACGGACGCAATTTAAAAAAGAAAAACCCAGCGACTCAAACCGTACGGCTGATGTCGTCGCGTATAATTTTATTTTATAGCATTTCAAATTTAATTTCTCGTGTATTTGGCGTAAAATCGGTGTTTACACTGGAAACCTGCGGCCCTTGAACTTCCTATGAAAGTGGAGACATTCCGACGTCTCTACCTACAGCACGATTTGGTCCGGACGAGCATTGGCGAAAGCCGGTTAACTTACAATGTATAGGTTGTGCCATCGCTCCGCCGAATCGGCGTCGTTCATCTCACGTTCCATCTTTCTCTCGGGCTAGCCCTGTTTCAGTTGGGTATTACTGAAGAAAGGCTCCGGTCACAGGCCAGCTCGCCGCCTATACCCTGGCTCGGCCATTCGCCGGAACACCGCGAAGCGAACTGCGCGTCAGTGTCGCTGCCGAGCGCGTGTGGCGCCCTTCGGCGCATGCGCGGTAACAGCGCCGGCCGCACTCACCGCCTCCGATCCTGTTTTTCCAGCCGGCTTTCATGGGCTTTTGACGCTGCTAATAGCGGACGATTCTATTCTTCCTGACCCGCTACGGTTCTTAGTCATATTCCGCGAACAACCACAAGCCCGGCCGCCTATCAAATAGAAAACGAGCCGTGTTTCGTTTCGTAAGGAATTCCCGTAGGTGACGGTAGTGTTTCGTTATGTGTGGTTGTGTTTCAGATAACATTTGGCTTCATCCTGTAGTGTATCGTTTCAGGGCCCCTTTTGATTGTGCTTGCTCATTACTCGTCTTTGCATGAATGCTTTTAAAAGCATTAATAATTATAATAAGGATACCTCAGTGCGGTCTATTTGTCATGCAAGTTGATATAATGGGCATAGGTACCGGAATGTGATGTTTCCCTAGCCATTGATGACGCTTACCCCGTGCAGGATAAGTGCAAGGATCGTGAAAATGTACAGATGAGTTTGTCAAAGTCGCCTTTTGTGAACAGAGGTTTATAAGACATGTTTGGTAGTCGAACAACTGTAGTGGAGCACAAAGACCACTTCTGTAGTGTATCGTACTACTTAAAAAGTTAGTTATTTAATTTTAGCTGTTTATGACATTATCTTATTACTATTGCTAATCATGGAACTTGTGAATGAAAAAATATAATGCATCATCCATGTACAGTAATTACCCCGTGACCTCCGACTCATTTCTGATTAAATTGCATAAACCACGTTCCCCTAATTAGTAATCTAATGTGGGTGTGTTTGGAAAAAGTTAATTACTTAAACTCCTTAAAGTCCTTCCTGCCAAGTCAGCCCAACCCTGACACTAAAGTTGTCATGCTAATCCTTTCTAACATCCTAATTGGAGTAGACTTGTACTGTGAATCACCAGAGGAACCATGTGGCATTGCATTGCTCGATATGGGTCAGTGTGGCAGAACGCTTGTGGCCAGCTGGAGTTTGGATAGATGTTGGTCTTTTCCGCTACTTACCAGACTGCTGCTAGGTAACGTAAATTGTGCCACCCCTCGCATTATTGTGACAGTGGCAGTGCCAGGTCCATTTGTGAATAGCTGCTGTTGAATAGGGTCCTTGCGACCCTATTGGCCTGACAGTTCTGATCCTTAATGCATGTGTACATATCTCTGACTTGTTCTTTCCCTCCTCAGTTTGTTCCTGCGGGTTGAAAATTTGCAGGAGAATGATGGCCTTGGTTAAGTCAGATCCTCAGGTGATGCTGTCCCTACATTGGTTGTGTGTAGCTCAATAAGTTAGGAGACTCTGCCTGTAAGTAGTCAGTTCAAGGTCCAGAGATGGCACAGTGATTTTACAGTTGGGCCCTTGAGCAAGGCCTTTAAAATATATGTTGTTTTGATAAAGGTGCCTGTTAAATTAATAAATAAAAAAGGATGACTGCATGCCTTGCTGATAGCATGGAGTGTGTGTATGAGGTGCTGGATGCAATTAAGCTAGCCAATTGTTTTATTTAGACCTATAATTTTTGTTTAGGGTTTTTTCCCCCCCTTTGTGTTTCTCTTGAATAATGGAGAGGACGGGGCTGTGAGGTTGAATGGCTATGGATTATATAACACTCTGCTGATCTCACCAGTGGGGATCCTCAGCCTTGTGTGGGAATCTGTTTCGATAAGCACCACTTACTACGCGGCAGGTCATGTGTGCTGAAGTTCCAGGAATCCTGCTGTGTTGGCAGGGATTCATTAAATTTCCTGCCCTTTCTCGGAATTGATCTAATCATTTAATCATTTCTTTTTAACCCTATTTCGTGTAAAGCACTGAGTTTATCTAATAAAATTTTATAATTTGGCCATGATTGGCATTTTGCAGTACAGTAAGATCCCTAGTTAATGCTTAGAATCCATTCCAAGAACTTAAGGTTCTAAATTTCAAAACTAAATTTTCAAAGAAAAGGAAAACAAATTCAATATTGAACTTTTACTACTTTTATTCAGCAGCACTGTTTTATTGTATTAATTTGTATAAACGAACATTATACAGTCATCTGTTAACGAGTAACGTTTGATCATACTTACGTCCCATGAGAGCCTTAATAAAATGTACCGGCAGACGTCTGAAGCAGACGTGGTGGCCGTTAGCTGATGTACAGTTACCATGCGTGGCAAGAACCTAAACAAATCAACTGCACTGCCACTATAGAGCTTTAGTACATGTGTGTGATATTATATCTTATACAGTATATTTGATGTCACCCCTATGATGATCAAGAATCGTCCAGATTGACATGCATGCTCTCTCCGGGATGAAAGCCAGACTTAAGTCGATGGATACCTGTATATGTATTTATAATTTAAATTTTAGAAAAGATCAAGACTGTGGCTCCTCTGCATCGTTTTGCACGTTTGACATTGCAGTTTTCTTTTGTACTCACGCAGGATCTCTTAATATCAGGGCATCATTTCCATAACACCTGTCCTCAGGCAGCTACCCTAACTTAACATTTACCTACCACTAACCAGCTTAACACTTGCAGTTTTACATCCAGGGAAATGTGTTTTCTTTCCATCAGTACTTTTGTTCCCCTGGAGCTTAGACCTTGTGATCCAGGTCCATGATCGTGTCATGGCGCCCACTGCCGTTTGACAGGAGGGAGAGAAACTTCCCTAGTCCTCTGAAGCTGGAGGATGCTGGTCGCTGGGCGGGGCCGTGATGTCACTTTCTAGGAGGTTGGGGGGCCAGTTGGTGTTATGACACGGGAGATAACTGGGGCTCCTTTTTCCAGACAAAAGGGAAAAATCTCATGTCTACCAACCCTACTGCCTACACGCTTTTGGCCTGGACAACCACAAATGAGTCAGATTTCGTAGGGTGGGGGTGTTGTCTTTGTTAGGTTAAATGACCTCCACCCCCCCAATTTAACTTTTGTAGAAAACAAGGATTTTCTTTGACTGAATGTTTGTCCAGATGTTTAGATAGCTCTGTTCCTGTTTGTTCCTACCGAGATGTTTGCCAGTGATGGAAAGGAGGACCGTCTTTATGTTACCACCCTGAGTTTAAGTCCTCGGAGTCAAGTGGTCTCTACTGGGTTCGCGTTATCCTGGGATGAGTCAGACTAGTTCTCCTTTCTGGTAGCTTCTTGTTTGTGAACACAAAGGTGTTTCAGAACTCTTAAAATGCCCTTTCTATTCACCAAATAACCACAAGGAGTGCTGGTGGTGCACAGCCAATCTGAGTGGCGACAACCGCGAAATGGATGGGTTATTTACCTGAGGTGGGAGACCCTGGCAAGGCAGACCCCATTCTTGAAGCTATGGGTACAAGGCAGGGAATAAGGATGGGGAGCATCACGCCATCACACATCATTCATTTCTACGGACAGCTTGGTAGGTCAAGTTCACCTTATATTTTTGGACTGCGGGGGGGGGGGGGGGGGGGGGAACCAACAAAACAAAAGAGAAACCCCCCAAATCAAAATGCACCCCCCCTGGGGGGGGGGAGGAGCTCCAATTCCCGGGGGGGGGGGGGGCACCACCCCC
>JAODKE010000146.1:11017135-11035123 GCA_026779605.1 Mormyrus hasselquistii
TGGGGGGGGCCCGGCGGGCGGTGCCTGGGTCGGCGGGGCGGTAACCGAGAAACCAAAAAGGAAACCCACACATTCAAATTCCACACACTTTGAGCTGAGGCAGAGACTCCAATTCCAGGGAGGTGTGAGGCAACAGCGCCAACCACTGTGTCGTGGCGCCACCATTTGGTCACAGACATATTCTACTGAAAATAAACGCATAGTGATGTTTTCCATGTATTTGTACAAATGGCTGTTGTTTTTGTGAGTACTTAAGTGCCCTGAGACTGCATGTGAAAACAAGAGCTCTGTGCTTTGTAGGAAGTGTGTAGGCTCCTGGCAGGCTTGTACATTCCTGGAAATGGACTCTCCAGTCGTCATGGGTGGTCGGGATTACACGGACCAAACTCCCTCTTCCAACCAACAGGTCGGATCTGACGGTGCCGGAGTGAAGCTTTTCCTTCTGATAAAATCCCAAGATGTTGGGCTGTCATAGGAGGTCTTTTCAGTCGCCCACCATAGGTCTGGCCGATTTACCGTACTAAAAAGGCTCGTGCAAATAGCATACGGTTGCTAAGGAGGATAAACGTATTTGTTCTGGTTCCGCCCTGTAGAAAGCAAGGTCTCCAGAACTGAACAAAAATGCAATTTTCTTAAAATGAATGGTTAAGTAGCGAAAGCATGTAATGCATTGTTTTCTAATAGCTACTCATAGTCATTCAAATGGTGTATATGAAACACTGCATAGAGTCAGATGTCCTTTTCCAGTAGCCCGTGAGCACTGTTGGTAAAACGTGAATCATGCCTATTTCTTTCAGGCCACTGCTCAGAATCCTCTTCCTGACAGTTCCGCATGACTCCTTGTGTGTTTCCGGTAGGTGTTTCGCAGATTAATGGTAACAGTCCTGTCAACCTTCAGGACTGACCTTCTGATGCCTCGGCTCTTTCAGAGTAGTAAACTGAAAATATTCACTGGATGCATTTGAACTTGGTTTAAGTGCTGAAATCCTGGTTTTATAATTATAATGTAGGATGAGGAACCAGCCTGAGTTTCGATGGCAAATTTGCATTTTAAAAAGACGGCGACGAAGCAATTGGATTGTTAGTTTGCTATTATTTGGATTTAGTGTTTAATCAGCGCGTACCCCTTACCTCACTACATTACAGTGCATTGCCACACCCACAGGCCACACCCACCACACAACAAACCACCTCAAGGATGAGTGCAGCCATGTGGTGGGTGATACCTCAGCACCACACTAGTCTGAATGGACCAGTGAGTTTTTTCAGTGGCTGGAGAGTCAATCCTGCCACCAACCCCCAAATTTCCCTCTAAGTTAGAAGACCTTATAGGGCTGGATGTAGATTAACATCATACCCAGGATGAAGCAATTACAGGATAAGGGCCTTCCTCACGGGCCCAATGGAGTAGAATAACTACAGGCATTCACAGGATTTGAACCAGCAACCTTCACTGATCCCTAGCCTCAGAGCCACCACTATATATATTGGTTTTAATTAACAACTGCAGTGAAGTCAGAATAATGCGGTATCAATTGCTGATAGTGAAATTTTCACTGCATTTTTGAAACATTTAACTCATTCTAAAGTCTAAAAAAAAAAAAAAAAGTATAGGATGGTTTGGGGTAAACCTCTGCTTAACAGGCCTTATGTGGGTCCGTAAAATGTCTGAAATCCAATAATCTGAATTTTAATTAAAATGTCTTAAGTATGATTTTGATGTATCTTAAAAATCGACTGGATTATTAAGTCAATATTACAGACAGATCACATTCAGTTATCTGCACTTTACTGAGGTCCAAAACAAAAGTTTAAAAATTAGAGAACAGTTCATAAGTTTAAAATTGCAGCCCCATGAGCACAGGGTGTAAGCCTGTGAGTACCCACAAGATATTTCAAAACAAATTTTTCCCGTTACAGGTTATGACATGATACAGTACATGATGCAATATTTTTCACTGTAAAATGTGCAACAGTAGCTCATGTTTTTCTTATTGTTCCATCATCATTTGGGGGATATGAAAAGCATAATTTTCATTGCTCTATCTACCTTGATACATGGTATTCTTTTATTGCTATATCACCTCAAGAAAAAGGGTAAAAGAGAATCCCTTTCATTTCAGCATGTGTCGCACTGTACAGTACTATATAGTAATGTACTTTAGTATTACTATACCTAATGTTGGGGATGATTTCTGTATGCAATTTATCAGTTAAACTTCACCATATGAATAGAAACGTATCACCCACAGATATTGGGGGGGGCTGCTGTACTTTTATAAAATTGCATTAACTTTAGTCTCACTTTTAAATGTGTTTTGGCGGATGAAATTGTATTGATCTTGTTTTGACAAAACTACAAAATGAAACCATCAAGGAACCTATAAGCACTAACTGCAGCCTGGTCAGAATTTCGGCGCACGCCCAGCTGGTGTCGCCATGTAGTGTTTGAGTTAACATGGTGTCTCCCCTCATCAAAAAACAGCTCAATGTTCACGTTGAATGTGAATAATCTACTTTGCAAGTAATTTGGGACTTTTGTTTTCCTTCATATTCTTCATACTTTTTTGCCAGTTTGGATGTGAAATGGGTCTTAAAATGTCTAAATGAATAAACTGAACTTGCTGAAACCATGTTTACTCTATCCTGTATCATCATCATCATCATGTATACTCTATACTGTATCATCATCATCATGTATACTCTATCCTGTATCATCATCATCATCATGTATACTCTATACTGTATCATCATCATCATGTATACTCTATCCTGTATCATCATCATCATCATGTATACTCTATACTGTATCATCATCATCATGTTTACTCTATCCTTTGTACATCGATGAATGTAAAAAAACAATTAGCTGACTTCTGCTATGATTGTTCAGTTGGTTGCATACTGATGAAACTGTACACACATTAATTTGAAGGTAATGGTGGCACACACTACTGGATAATACAACTTCAATACATTTTAACACCCACTTTTCCAATGTGGGGTGCTGGTAAACTAGGCTCAGACACCCCTTGGGTACAGGATGCAAACAACCAGCAATTCAGAGGGAAACCCTTTAACCCCCCCCATTTAAATCTGGCCTTCGAGTCCAAATCCAGGCCTTGTTTTCCAGTCTCCCAAGTAGTTAGCTTAATAATTTCTGGCTCTAATTGGCCAGAGGCTTCACAACTGGCTCTCAGGTAAAGGAGAGCTGGAAAAACAGCAGTGCTCATCCCTTGAGGACCATGATTTGAATAACCCTGCTTTAAACTGTCTGCCTGGATCGTGGGAGGAGGCCTGAGCAAACACACGGGAAGCCACAATGCTGGAGCGGTGAAGCAATTGTTTTGCCCATCTTTGAGCTTGACTACATGATGGAGAAATGATTTGTGGTGTCTTGTGGAGAAGGTTATTTATTCTGTAGAAGGAGTACTGTGTTTTTATGATTACTGACCATGTTTCATCATTTGGTTATAAAACATATTGTACCTTTTATGTCTTATTTATCCCCTTATTTAAATCAATTTAAATCTGACCTTAATACATTTTCCTGTATTAAGCCTGATTTCTCTGCAACATTCCCTAACACCCTAAATTGATGTGACAAACATTAATAGCACTGATTCCGCATCAAAATATCTGTTACACATAGGTATGACTGAATATGTTTCTTGTTTTTTATATGTATATACTAAATATAGTACATAGGCCCATATATTTTTTTACTTACTTGCTGAAGTGACACTATCTGTGCCTTTTCTCCTTCCAACTTCCCTGTTTTCTGCTAATGATAATTCATGTTATTTGTTCTTTATGAAGGTTTCTAAGAAATTGTTTACATAATAATCTAATAAAATGACAAAGGGCACACAATACAGTGGTTGGCACTATTTTTTCCACCTCAAACTAGATTGTATATGGTTTTTATGTGTCCTATTTATATTTGTGCCAAACATTTGATATGCAACTCCGATGAGTGTTTTTTTCCGTATAGCCTGGAGTAGGATTTAAACAGCTGCTGCATTTAACTGGAAGCACTGTGCTACCAAACAGCTGGGACGTCTGATTATCTCAGGACTGAATGCAACAAGATAAACGTCCCGGCTGCAGTATAACATGTAAAAGATGCTCCCTTTAGTTTTTAGCGTGGTTAGTGGAAGGCCTTAGTCCGGTCCGTGATAAATCTGTGCATACTTTTTGAAACAACCTATTAAGTTGCATAAGGAATTTAACCAGCATAAAATCTGGTGAGTAAATTAAGTGTAGGTCTAATTTCGGCAGTGCATATTTCTGGGTCTATTTCTCCGAACTACCCAGAGCGCACATTTATGATTAGCAAAGAATACTCTCACCGCCGACAACTACACGCAGTGTTCAGCTTTTTCAAAAACGGCTTAGTCAAGTAGCGGAGCAGCATCTGATTGACACAGAGATCGTCCACACAATGGTCGCAATTTACATTCTTGAATTCGCAGCGCCAATAAGATGGCCATTCTTCTTCTCGACGCCCCGCCCACGCAGCGTGACGTCTACGCGGGCTTCCTGCGAAAGATCTTACCGGACAACTGGCACCCTGTCGTAAGCTCCCGGCGGGCGGCGCGTTTTGTCGGTTTGTAAACCCCGTAATCTAGAGGAGAAAGAAGAGAAAAGAAGTCGCAGTTGTTTGAACTTTTTTTTGAGCGTGGAAGTGGATGAACCTGCCGACGTACGTAGGGGCTTGCTGCCTTGAGTGCCCAGTTTGGTTGTTTAGTGCGGTTCGGGGGGCAGGGGCTGTTATTCGGCACTCTGCTGGTGCCGCACCGTTTATCCCGCAACAGACGGCGGGGCGGATTCGCTCCGCTCGCGGAGTGGTGGCCGTTAAAGTAAGTAGCTTGTGCGCGGCGAAATTTAAGGCCGTTTGCGTGCTTTCGTGCGCTGCAGAAAGTTTTTATTCTCGGAGAAACTTCGCAGGCTGCGGGGTTGTGTGTGAATAAAGTCGGCGGTGTTAGTGTGAGCTCCACGGCCCAATAAATGGTGACCGAGGCGGTCGGTACCGGCGGGATTTGGCCGTTAATGTTGCAGTCCTCGACACCGCCGCGGCTGGTCGACGAAGGCTCTTGGGTCGCCCCAACCCTCTGCCTGGCTTGGCTCAGTTTGGATGCAATAAAAATGACAACTTTGGATCTTAAGCCCCCACACCTCCCATCGTTGTCATTTTAACAGCTAGTGAACGTATAATTATACTTTCCCTTCTATTTGAGTAAGTTATTAATAATCTTTCAATTTCAAGCAGTAGGATATGATACTCTAATATTTTGGCAAACAATATGGCATCCATTTGATTAATAGGATTTTGTGTTGCAAACTCTTGATATTGCAAGTGTAATTAATGCTACTAAAACTTTGAAAACCCCTGTCTTCTCCTTATCATATAGTTAAGCAATATCACTTCGCTTCTGCACGCCTGAAAATGGTTTATGTGTGGGTCACAGACCTCTGATGTGTTGTGGACTGAAAAAAAAAAAACTGTAGTCAGCATGATCATCTTGTGATTTGTCAAGCTTTCCTGAGGGCTTTTGTTTACTGAGGGGTGGAACTGGGTCCCGTCTCAGGTCACAGGCTCATCTTTAGACCAAAGGCTGAATTACATTCAAATTAAGTAGAAAAGCAACATGGCTGGTTACTCAGTGAGGATGTTATCGTGTAGCCTGTTGATTTGCCTCTCCCTGTTGCCCTTCTTCATATCTCCCTCCACTCACGCATGAATGCGTGACAGGTGATTCATAGCCTCTGGTGCTGAGCATGACGGAGAGCTTCCGCAATATCGAGGATGAGCCGTTCCCCAGCTTCTTGTCGGCCTCCCTGAGCAGTACCGACCGGGCCACCCTGGGGAACGTGACGCTGGGCTCCACGCTGGGGGTTCCCATGGCTGCCTCCACCGTGGCTAAAATTAGAGCCGCGACGGATAGCAGGTGGGGCTGTGTGGGCTGCCGAGCGGGCCTGCTAAGGGTGGTTCAGCGACTGGCATGCGTGCGCTGGCCTCCCGTTTCTTCACTGAACTGTGTAGCTCGCACTTATTGTGGATCAGCTGCAAAGTTTTATTTGCTTGGATGTGCTGTTGACTGTGACATTGTGGTTGAGATTGTTTACTGGCTTGAAGTGGTTTGTGCTGTGCTCTTCTGCCAGGTTGTTTACATATAAGCTGTCATTTATAAGCCATATGATTAGGTAATAGCGTAATAGTGCTGTCTCACGTATGTTTCTGCAGGGTGTCTGATTTCCAGGCCTCTTACCTGGAGGGAGGGCAGCTTTCGCACGCAAACTCTCAATCTTCTAAGGATGGGAAAGCAAAGTTTGTACTCAGCATCAACGATGACCTGTGAGTACTAGCTCAGCCTGTGCTTGGCCTGTGAAACGGAGATTGTCGTTCCCCTGGAAGCTTTAAATAAAGTTTTCCAGGTGTGATCGTTTGGGTGCTTATCAGAATCAGAATATCTTTATCGTCATTGTAATGGGTACAACGAAATTAGGTGCAGTCCTTGCGGCGTCAAAGAATTACACCAGAAAAACATATATACTTAAATACACACTTAAAAGAAATGCATGCTTCCTTACATATAGACATGTAAAGAACATACAATCGTGTGCAATGTGTTTTTATCTATTGCACTATATTTTGCATTATATGAAGATTATTAGGTGTCGTTCAGCAATATGTTTAACGTGAGCCGACTTACCTTTCGGTTTTGACCCCAACCTCTCAGAGACAACGTTGACGACTTCATTGCAGCACACCGTTTCTCTGACATGCTTGTGAGCATCCACCTGGACGAATCTGAGTCGGCTGCCAAGCGCAACCCCCTCGTGCCTGTGCCCCCTGCACAGCCGGGGCCGGCCTCAGGAGTCCCTGTAGACCGTGGAGATGGTATGCAGAAGTCAGCATGTGACCTCCCCTGCATCAGCAGTCCTTCATTTAGTCTTCACTTGTGGCTTGTTTACTTATGCCTCATTCATACCGTATATACTTATCTGTTCCAAATGTCTACGGTAGTTCTGTAATTGATTCTGATTAATGTGACCTTTATCTTTCTCCTCCCTAGAGTCAATTACCACAGTGACTTAACATATTCTCTCCACGTCTAATTCCAGACATCTCAACAGGGCTGATAACCTTGTCTCACCTCGGTGGCAAAGATGACATGACGCTGAAGGTACCGCTATCGCAGGGGACTTAACCTTTCGTACACGCCGTGGCGGTTGCCATGACGCCACCCCTCTTCCTTTCTTCCTCAGGTCACTCCCGCCCTTCCTCCGATGCTGGAAGAGGACGTCACGACAAGCGACGGGGCCGACAGCGACCGCTTCAGCGGCAGCGTCTCCAGCTTTCTGGCCAATGAGAAGCTTATGTCCCTCGATAGCCTGAATAGCGACGACACAGGTGCATTTTGGGTGTTCTCTCAAACAATGAAGTGATACTACCCTGCTTCAAAATGTATATAATTGAAGCATAACCTTTACTCCAGGATAATGAAGACATCAATGTACTGTGCTTGTGTGCATTGGATTGTTTTTTTTGTATTTTTTCTTATAGATATAAGAACATGGCTGCAGTAGTGTAAAATGTATGATGACGCATGTTTCATTTTTCTGTCTTAGACGATGACGTTGACCCGCTCCAGGAGGATGAGTTGGAGCTGTATTTCAGCAAGTTGGTGCCTCTTGGCATGCAGAGGGGGAGAGTAGAGGGTCAGGAGATCCCAGCCGCTGTAAGCCAGGCTCTCAGCCGCACTCCCCTCGCTGTGGGGGGGGGGGGGGGCAGCATTGTACACAACAGCCTATCAGTGACAGTTTGAATTGGGATTGTTAGTGTGTCACCACACAAGTATTTGTTTTCAGTCTAAGTTTTCTATGCAATTTTCAGGAACTAACCTCAAACCAGGACAACTCATCGTGCCCAAGTTCCACTGAACCAGAAAAGAACAGATACCAGTTTCTAGATGACTTTGACCAGGTAGCTGCTATGATATGTGCACACATGCAGTATGTGCAGGAGCTGTAAGAAAGTCTTAGGTGCTCAGAGAAAGTGGTGGCCTAATTCACCCCAGTATGACAACATTCAGTAAATGTCATTAAAATGGTCATTTAAATTATAATTGAAAAAGTAATTTAATTGACTATTTATAAATATGTTTATGCAAACAGAAGGTGCATAGTGCTACTAATTTTATTTGTGGTTTTCAGTGTGAGTGTATGAGTTCTTTTTGGTGGCTTTCAGCACATTTTTACAATAACCCCAAAATACCTATAACACAATTTTAATTTATAATTGCGGTATAACATTTTCATCTCTTGCCCTAATGTTAAATTGTGAGAACATGCCGACTTGCTACCCAGATATATAGCCTGAAGCATTTCCTTTGATTGCCTGAGACTCTTGCACAGTACTCTACATCAGTGTGTCCCCAGGACACACAGACTGGATTGGGAGACTGCTCTACGTGTATAGTATAAAGATGAAGTCTCTGTTGAAGCTGAAGTGTCCTTTGCTCTCCCAGTTTGGTTAATAGTGTCAGAGGGTTTTAATTGGGTTCTGCAGGTTGACTTCCAGATGCCGCACGTCCGCCTGGGTGCCACCGGCATGGACTCGTGCCCGGCCAGCGACGAGGACACAGAGGATGAGCTGGAGGCCGCGCGGCGACCCGGCGCCTCCAGAACCCGGCACGTGCTTCACAGCACCGCCAGGCAGCCGGTCAGTACCCCCCTCCCCTCCCATGGGTGTTCCTGAGTGAAGGCTGGGGAAGATCAGGCATTAAGTCGGCCCAGGCTTTACAGAAACCACACCGTAACCTGTATAAATAGATAAACTTGTAACTGGTTTTATTTAAAATAATCATCTGGGCACTAAAGTCTGTGCTAAAATAGTGACCTAGCAGGTAGGCTTCGCACGTTGAGTCACAAGTTCAAAGATGGCCTTAGTTTTGTGTAGCTTCACGCTCTGTGGGTTTCTTCCCGCAAATGTGCTGTTCACAGCCGGGGATTCAAAGTTATTTTTCCGCTGTGAGTTAATGTGCGAGTGCTGTGTGGATGCACTGGTGCTTCATTGAGGGTCTAGCCTGCCTGTTTTACGTCCCGTGCTTCCCAGCACAGCTTTCTAATTAAATAAATGGTTATTGAAAATGATCCTTCAATGTCTTACGGGCTTTTGTTCTGAAGAGTGGTTTCCTGGAAGTTCTGACCCAACCCCCAGGGAGCAATTTTCTGAATAGCATGGTGTTGGGCTACCCGCTCCTCATGTCTGCTGCTTGCTGCAGGTGGGGGAGAGCAACCGGCCCAGCTTCAGGCCGGGGCTGGAGGGGGGCAGCTCAGACGATGATCTCCCTGCCACTCGCCAAGGACCTGGTAGCTCGGGAATTGAGTTCAGGCGCTCTGCGGAAGGCCAGGTCATCAACTCGCCTGTCGCAGGTAAAGAGTTGCTTTAGCAAATCTTTTAGATTTGCTACTTCCTGGCTGGAAACTTGTACTCTTACTTGAAGGCTGACGTATGACCAGTATGTGCAATGAACAGCCATGATTGTTGATAATTGTGGGCCAGTGTGTGGCTCAGTGGTCTAAGCCTCTGTGCCTGTGATCGATAGGCCGCCGGTTTGAGCACGTTTGCGAGTTCTCCAGGAAGGCCCTTAACCCCCAGCTCCCTGGGCGCTGCTATGGGTGGCTGCCCTTTGTGGACAACTTGCTCTCACCTATGGAGAGCAAGATTGGGGAGGCATAAAGAGAATTTCCCCACGGGGATCAATGAAAAGGATCGATTATTTTTATTATTAACAATAGGGCTGCTATCAATTTATTTTAGTAATCGAGTATTCTATGGATTATTCCATTGATCACTTGAGTAATCAGATAAATTCTTTTCTTATGAAAGAGCAATAGTAACTATACAAAAGAGAAAAAATGAACAACCCATTAGCTTCCCTTATAGAGACATTTTAATGGTTAGACTGCATACGATATTTTTCAGAAGAACTAACCCCTTTTAGTGCATTTATGTACATATGTTTTTTGTTTTAAAGTAACCACTTTAACAACTCTAGTGCTCATGGGACTATCAGGAAACGCTATTACATACCTCGGATCTTTAGTGATCCTGCGTATATAGGCTATATGTAAGTCAAGTCACAGATAACCGTAACTGCACACTTACTGAATGCATCTCCCTTGAATACTAAAAACAGTTTCTAAACAAATTTAACTTTTACATCTCACACACTGTCTCTCCGGCAAACTGGATGTTATTCTCGCATGCCACATGCTAAAACTTTTAATTCCTTCATTTTTAAGGGGGAAAAATCATTAAAAAAATTACATAAATATTACGCTTTCAAACAATTTTGAACCATTTTCCAATTGAAATAATGTACAAATAATATTGCATAATGTTTCATAAAGGCTGCCTTTATTATTATTATTATTATTATTATTATTATTATTATTATTTACTTGTAGAAAGCATCCACCTCTCCAGTGTCCAGTGATCAAAATCCACTGGCCTCCTTTATCCACAAATCAAGCTAAACTGGGCAAACATTACAAAACCACCACTGTATGTAATGTTACGCTCACATGTTGCACTTCAGGGACAAAGAGCAATATAAAATAACTTCTGTTTGTCCGTGGAGTAATCCAACGTAAAAACAGACGCTTTATTGCAACGCGGTATTTTTATTTATCTTTTTGGCAAATAAATTACTACTAAATAATTTAAGCTTATTTTGTCATAAATTTGGTAGTAAATTCACACTGAACCATGTGACACGAGGAGAGCTGTAAACTCGTATTTTAGTCAGGTGTATTAACAAGGTAGCTGTGCAGCCGTTGATAACCAAAACAGCTTAATATGTAACGTTACCCTGCCTCAATAGTGGTTGACAAGATTATCAGTGAAATGGAAATGTTAGCCTAGATAGCCGCTAAGCTACCTTAATAACTTTTAATTATGAAACATTAACAGCTAATGCTGAGTGCGTATAAAAACCACATAATATTTAGTATATCAATGACAGCTAATGTATGAAACGTTTTAAAAAATAGTTGCTTAATTATCGCTTGGTAAGCAAAGGAAACGAATGTGATCCTATGGCGTGAATGTCAGTGTTTGGAACTATTTGCCGTCCTCATGACACGGAAGTTTACCACAAATTTCTCAGCCATTTTTTTTATTTATTTATTTATTTTTTTTTTACAATGGGTCCCTATGTGAGTGTCGTTGCTCTTTTTTTTTTTTTTTTTTTTTCCCTACTGCTGCTACGCATAATGCAGTGTAAGCACATTATGCGACAGTAATAATCCTCCGTGTGAAACACGATGATCACTGAGCAGGACATAGTCGCGTGGATTAAATGAAGAATCGAAACCAAAGATTTTGCATTGAGGATTTTTTTTTTTTTTATGAAGTTATTAGTTACTTTATGAATCCTTGCAGCTCTAATTAACAGTGATAATAATCTGGATTGTTATTGACATTTTCCTTTGTTTGGGTACAACTGATGGTCCTAAATGTTTCTCACTGAGGTTTGGGAACTATACACTAAGGTCTGTGTGTGTGTGTGTGTGTGTGTGTTTTTCTTTTGGGGTGTCTGCTGGCCTGGCTTGATTGACAGGTGATGGCGGTGGTGGGGGTGATGGCAGCAGTGGTGGGGAGGGACAGGGTAGCGACGGTGGGGTCTCAGTTGTCCCCCTGACCCTCGGAGGTACTCAGGCCACTTATGATGTCACTCGTGGCCTGGGCATCGTGGGAGCCAGTGGTCCAGGAGGGGACGAAGATGACGGGTTCAGCTGGTCCGGCGTCCTTGGATGCACTGAGGTACAGTATCTCCCACTTTCCTCTTCATAGTGGTAAAGCTGGAAATATAGCGTGAGGTGGGTGTGCGTTTGTAGCTGGAAGTCATGTTTGCTCTCCCTGTTGGGTATTTAAAGTGAATCAGTTTCGAGTTCTGGGTTTACTCAGCGTTTTCAAAAAATGTTTACATTTTTTTTGACGTGGTGTTTGATTCCGTGTGTGTGTGTGTGTGTCACACACGCGTTTTCCTCACATTGGTATTTTGTTTTCCCTGTGTCATGTTTCAGATGGGGGACCGTGTTGGACCTGTTGGCACAGGAGAGGCTGGTTCTGCTGACACAGGTCCAAGAGGGCATAGAGTCTCCCCGGTAAACTGGAGTATGACACTGGATAGGCAGGTGGCCTTGGTAAGTGTTTGTAGTTGACTTGCTTTTTCACATGCCGTTCACTTAAAAAAAATCATTAATTTATTTCATGTTCTTTTATGTTAAGTACAATTTATTCTAATTGGTTTTCCAATGCTGTTTCAGGATGCTATGGACAGCACAGAGTCAGCCATTGCAGCTGACAGTCTCTTGGACTCCCTCTACTGGCGGAGTGCTGCAGGGCAAGGGAGACCCCAAGAGGCATCCATCTCCTCTCTATTACAGGGAACCCAGGGCAGCATCCACTTGTCCCAAGTACATCCCCCCCATAGTGCTGATGAAGAGGTGGAGGATGAAGCCCCAGGGCCCCGGGGGGGTCCTTGTGGGAACTCCACTCTCCCGGAACCTTCAGACAGTGAGGGGGAGATCTGCATGGCCTCCCTAGAAGCCAAATACTTCTCCCGCTCCTTCCAGGAGGAAGACCGTGACAGCCGGGACCGGAGCCCCGAAGATGCAGGGCTCGATTTCCAACCAGGTGTGCACCACAGTTCTTTAAGCACTCATTTTATTCTTTTTTTTTTTTTCTTTATTTCTTTGATTGATGAGCCCCCCCTGGGGATCTTCAGCGCCCTTTTTTTTTTGTATTTGTTTTTGGCTTTTCAGAGGCAAATGACGCGCACGGTGTCGTTTACCAGAATGAGGAGGGGAAGTGGGTGACGGACCTGGCGTATTACTCCACCTTTGCGAAGGAGATGGGGAGCAACGTGCAGGAGCCCATGGCGGAGCAGCTTGAGGGCGAGCAGTTTGTTTCTGGGAGTAAGCAGGGGCCGTGTTCATATCGTCGAGGGCACTGTAGGTCTACACTGCACGGTTCAGATGCCAGTGTTTGTGTACCTGGGCGTTACACAGATGCAGTCCTGCAAACAGCCGCCTCATTGAATTAGGGTTAAGGTGCAAGAAGAACAGTCCTAATATGCTGTAGTGTGGGGTTTTTAATTTATGTATATTGTTGCTAATGGCAGCTCATATCAACTGCTTTCAAAATGTAAAACCCTTGTCATAGATATTAATTTCAGAGACTTTGGCAAAACGTGTTACGTCATTTCTGGAAAAGTATAGAATTTGGGAATATCTCTGTGGATGAAGCTGTAGAATCAGTGAGTGACACTTTCTGCCGATGTGTAGCTCTTGTCATTTTGATCATTCATGTGGTAATTTGAGGTTGTGATTTGTTTGTATGCCAGCTAACGCCATTGATAAGATTATTGAGGATCAAGAGGAATTTGAGAGAGAGCATCAGTTCATGCAGGTGAGCTTTGCAGGCTTTTCTGAAGAACCATTTTACCATGAATGTTTGGGGTGGTATAAATAAACCTTTTTTTTGATCTTCCAGGAGGAGCAGGTTGTGGCCCCAGACACCAGCCTGGGACTGGGAGACACCTCTTGGAAGCTTCCTAACAGTAACCACATCCTCTTGAGGGTGTCTCAAGTGTCCTCGGATTTCGAGAAGGGCAGCCAAAGCTACCTGAGGTTGTCTCTAGGCGAGTTCTTCCAGCAGCGGTCTGAAGCCCTGGGCTGCCTGGGAGACAGCGAGGACGACATCAAGCGGGTCAGTGTTTGGGGTGCAGTTTGGTTGGGGGGGCGGGGGGGTTCACACCAGGTCGGGGCCTTTTTGTTGAGAAGGTTTCAAGAGGGCTGGGGGATGAATGAGACCATAGTGGCCTGTCAGTTGGTTTCTGGGCAAGATTAGGTTAAGTTCTGATCTCTAATCACATCCTTCCTTTGTAGTTCGTTTAAGTGTTTTGTGGGAGATCTTTCCTGAAAAGTGGTGGACATTGGGAATATCTTACCCTGACCAAGCCAAACGCTGCATGATTAAAACACCCTGCCCCGTTCTACCCAGCCCTCTTTCGGTTACGTCATCACTTCCCCAGAGAAGAGGGAGCCCTTCGCGCTTATCCGAACCTCCGACTTCTCTTCACGGGGCGGCTCAGCTCACAGTGACGCCGATAAGACCATGACCCCAGGTATGCCACGTATCCTGCCCGCCATTGTCAGTAGTCATCCAATTTTTCTTCCATGTTTCTTCTGACTCTTTCCTACACTGTTGAACACGTAGAAGACTTGGACAAGACGCTGGAGGAGGGAGGAGGAGGAGGGAAAAATGGAGAGGCGCACCCAGGCGATGTCGGAAAAACGTTTGAGGTCTGTGGGAGCCATTTCTGTTTTTGTTTTTGCAATTTGTTTGCTGTTTACTTGATAGTTAGTTAAGGGAGTTAAAAGGTTCTGTGTTTATGGTTGGTAACCTGGGTCTGTCTGAGGACACTGGCCCTGGATGGAAGGATGGATGGAAGGATGTTTAGTGCTTATGCTCTCTTGTGCCTGCCTCTTAGGTGCCTCCCTCACCAGCAGCCGGGGGTCAAAGTGCACCGACAGTGAGCCCAGACTCCCTCCATAGCAATAGCAACTTGGCGCTCAGTATCAGCACCATCGCTTCTGCCATCGCCGACGCGTCAGTCAGCTCCGACCCCGCGCAGCTCGCCGCCATGATCATGGAGCTGTCCAAGCGAAGCAAGGCAAAGGTCAGGCGGGAGGCGGGCGGGGCAGAGGCATCCCCGGATGCCCCCATGTCCCTGCAGGGGGACCGGAGCGGCCTAGCAGGGACGCCACAAATGAGCATGTACACTGGGGAGCTGAGCGCCCTGGACATGGAGAAGTACCTGAGGAAGGCCGAGGTTTCCGGCAGTGACGGTGACCTCTCAGTCTCCCCTTACAGTTTTGATATTCTCAGTTGCCTTGGTGACTCTCTCAGGAGGTCCATGCCTCTGCAACGGGAGGAGCTGGCTACTAGCGCTCCACCTGAAGGGAAGGCCGAAGGTTGGCCTTCAGGGTGCGACACGCCATCTGGCAGGATCTCTGCTGGTGCTAAGAGGAGCAGCATCCCCAGGGCCGAAGCCCTCGCAAGCAAGCAGGTGCCGGAGCTCTCGCCCACAGCCCAGATAGTGCCAGCCATCTCTGAGGCCCCGGGCAAGCCAGGGACTCACACAGCCACTGGGAACGGAGGTGTTAGGATGGGCACCGTCAGGCCTCGCGTGTCCAGTGTGGAGATTGCTCCCACCACAGCACCTTCTCCTGGCCAGCAGGGGGCATATTCCGGACCACCCTCCAGCAGGGATGCTACATCAAGCCTCCAGAAGCAGAGGAGTATAGGTCGGGATGTGGACAGGACCAGCTCAGTCACCAGAAATGCAGCGGGGAAGATCCCTGGACCTCAGCCTGGGACCACAGAAAAGCACGTCTGTTTTGCCGCGGAGGCTCCAATGTCCTCCAGTGAGGGTAAAGGACGTTTGTTGCTTGAGCCGAGCACAGTGCTGCTTAATGTCTTACTGAATGGCTGGTACCTGCGTGCGTACGTTCCTGCAGTCTTCTGATTGGCCCACCCCCTTTCTCTCTGTCACACTTGCACACTCACACACAGGTGAGGTGCAAGGTTTCCCCCGAGACCTGCCTGCCGCGGCCGTGGAGGAGACCCAGTGCACATTCAGACCCTCGACCTCCCCACTCACACACTCGTCACCGAGCCAGACGTCCCTCCCCAGCACCAGCAGGTAAAGCAGCCGTGCCTCTTCCCATGTGACTCGAGCTTTGTCAGCGCCCCCCCCACACTCGGTACTATGGCACCTCTCACTGACGCTCCCTTCTGGTGTCACCGTCTCTAAGGGCACCGTCCTCCCCTGCCTCCGTCGGAGGGCTCGCAGGGAAGCAATCGCAGGAGCCCCTGTCCCCCGAGTCTGTCTGCTCTAGTCCCAGCCTTAGCAGACTCACATACGTCTCCATGAGCGACAGCACCTGCCTGCCAACCCCAGAGAAACACAAGGTGAGGGTGAGTTGAGGATGGGACCTCCCCCAGAATGTGATCTTACATCTACAGATCTTTCATCAGTTGAGGCTCTGTTTAAAGATGTTAAAAACCTGGTATATTGCACAGATAGTGAGACACTCTGCAGATTCTGTGGATCTACTTCCAGATTGAGGTCTCATTAAGTTTGAGCGTTGGATGTGAGTTAGCAGGGCTGCTCACTCTCTTGGTCTCTCAGGGCAACGGCAGCCTGGCGCTGAGCACCACCATCGTCAGGGCAAGTCCTACCCCGCCAGTGGAGCCGGACCTCACTCAGGACCTTTATAATCATCTGAAGGGTCCAACGAGGAACCAGGACTTTCGCCTACGGGAGAAGAGCCCTGATCCGGGAACCCGCAGGCAGAGTGCGTGTGACTTCAGGGGTCTGGTGCCAGACGGTGGGAAGCACAAACGTCACTCGGAGCCCAGCCCGCGGAAAGCAGCCCCAGTGGATTCTGGGTACTCCAGCAATATCAACATCCAGCAGCCCGGAACCAGTGACCAGGCCTCCCAGCAGTGGCCCAGAGAGATGTACCCCAGGGCAGCCCTCAGCACGGATGATTTGCGCTTTGTCCCAATCACTGGCTTCAAGCCCCAGGGCTCCCTGTTGGATCTGCCCCCTGCTGTTCCAGCCCTTCATTCTGGCCAGCCCCTCTTCAGTCACCAGCTAAATCAGCAGTACCTGGGGTTCGAGCTGCCTGTGCAGACTTACCACATGGGTGGTGCCTCAGGACTTTTTGGGCCCCCCGGTGCCAACCCCACAGTGGGACATATTCCTGGTTCCATACCCTTGAGTGCCTCAGGCCTACCTGCCAGCTACCTGCACCCTGGCCCAATCCACCAGCCACCCTTGGTCTCTGGCCTGGGCAAACCCTACGCCCAGCCTGACCTGGAAGCTCTGAGCATGTGGGCTGCAGAACAAGGTGAACCAAACTTTTATTTTGATGGGTTTCTTTGGATTTGTGAGTGTCAAGCATCATAATAGACTGAATCTCATCAGTCTTTTTCAGTCCTTCATTCTGAGAGAGAAAGGGTGGTCTATAGAGATGCACCGATCCGATATTTTGATTATTAATTATTGGCACTGTTCCAGACCTTTTGGATGGATTGTTTATTGGCCACATGTGACGATCCACATTCAATAAGTTTTCAGTAGTCTGTAGAAAGAAAGCTCCTTTTTTAAAATCTGTTTGTACAATCTATTGCACAACTGCTTTTTCCCATTTTAGATGTGTTTTTGTAGCATTCAAGCAGAATGCTAATGCTGCCACTCAATTGGCACTCGGTGGGTGTGAGCGCAGTGACTTCCGCCTCTGTGATGTCATGCGCATACCCTTTGCAGTACGAGGAGCATAAGAACATTAGATAGCAGGGTGACGATCTGAAAGTATTTTACACTTGAAACAACTATTATCTTGTATATAAAAACAAAGTTCTGAGGGATGGGAGTAGCGTTTAGTGGAAAATACCACTAAACAAAGTGCACAAAATTGTGCGAGACAACGTGAGTAATATGAAAAAAGTAGTTGTTGGTTTGGGAGCTGCTGGTTTGGGCTGCTTTGAACACTAGGTACAGCTTGTGATACACAAGGGGCTGCGATCGTAGTGTGTGTGGTGTTAAGTGGGAGAAAAATTGTGGGACGTTTTAAGCATTCGCCACTCGCTTGAAAGATAAAATTGAACTGTAGAATGCCTCAAAAATGCTTAAGACTAGTATCAATGAGGTGGTTAACAGTGCGTTATGTATGTTTGTAGTAGCCTAATTTTAAAGATTTTTCAGCATACATTTTTTTCATCTATTTTCTAGTTTAAAAATATTAATATAAACTGTGTGTGTGTGTGTGTGTGTGTATAAAATATTGTACCGGAGCTTTTATCCGTATCAACAGTTGTGCATCAGAATCAGATTGGAA
>JAODKE010000146.1:11035223-11053534 GCA_026779605.1 Mormyrus hasselquistii
TAAAGATTTTTCAGCATACATTTTTTTCATCTATTTTCTAGTTTAAAAATATTAATATAAACTGTGTGTGTGTGTGTATAAAATATTGTACCGGAGCTTTTATCCGTATCAACAGTTGTGCATCAGAATCAGATTGGAACTGAAAAAATCGGTCCGTCCCCAGTAGTGTTACTGTTCATGGCAGCATTCATCTTAATGTCACTTAATGTCATTACAATTCATGTAATGTCAGTGCTTGCTGAGGAATTGTAACGCACCTTAAACTCTGCTTACTCTGGTGTTAAGTCATCGTCCCCGAGGAGCTGAAGTTTCCTACCGCATGCTGTGTGGGCATCGCCTCCCAGACCACAATGAGCATCTTCAACCCCACCGAACGATGGGTGCAGGTCGGCATCTCCGTCTCGGGCCTGTCCATCGATGGCGAAAAGGTGAGCGGTGTGTTCAGCACTAGCTTCTGCGTTTAGTGTCCCCGTGTCTGGCCCGAAGGTGACGCGCTGGTGCCGTCCCAAACGCAGGTGGACGTTCTCCCCATCCAGTGGCTCATTGTGAAGAGCAAGACCATCATTGGGCCCAAGAGCACAGAGGAGCAGAAGGTGCTTTTCATCCCACCCCAGGCCGGAGTCTACAAATGCGTTATCAGCGTGTCGTCCTGGCCTGCCTCTGCAGCGGTCGCTGCCGGAACGCGGATGGAGGTTTTTGCCAAGAGGGTGGTCCTCGTTGCTGTAGCTGAAAACCCCTCCGTTGAGGTGAGGCTGCAGAACGTCAATCAGTGCCAGACCCATGGTGCTTTTCTACTGGCATGCAGGAACCAAACCAGTGAATACCTCTGGGTTTTCTGACGCATTGCCTGTACCAGGGGTCTGCAATCCTATCCAGAATTGGCTGCTGTGTATGTGGGCTTTTGCTGCAACTCCCTAATTAGATTGCTAATTAAAGGACAGATGGATTGACGAGTAATTGCATCTGGATTTGAACAGCTGACCTAAAGGTTATCCCAAAAACTTGCATACACATCGGCCCTTTGCGGATAAGATTGCCTATCTCTGGCCAATACTCATGGATTAGTGAGAGCTGAAGCTTTTGCCTAGTTAGCAGCATCATCGACACATTTAACTCATCGTGTTTTATTAGGTGGTGCACACGTCAGATCAGATTTGCCCTGTCCATCATGTTTGTTCTAGTTCCTGCCCAGTTAACAATTTCCTTTGCCCTGTCTTCATAATATTTCCACACAAATGACATTTTGGGAAATGGTTCCGCTGCAGCTTGCGTGCATGGAGTGTACGTTACCGGAACCCAGATCGGCCAAAATAAACAAAAAATCGGGCAGTCGCTTGTCAGGAGTGGAAACTGGCTGGTTCCGATAGCCGGTCAACTGGTGCACCTCCAATTTCTAGGTGGACGTGGGACCATCCGGATGCCTGGTGTTTGGGGACCTGGTGGGCGGCAGCGCCAAAGCTCTTCCCCTGAAGCTCGTCAACAGGACCCGCGCCACGGTGCCTGTCCGGCTGGTCATCAGCGCGGTGAGAGGCCCTCCTCCTCTGGCTGCTCGCCTCGCCGCGTGTGTCAAATGTAGCAGTTAGTCACACCGCGTCATTTGTTTTGTGTAGCACCGCATGCTAGCAGCTATATTCATTTTATAGCTATTTTTGTTAGACGTGCTGTCGGCTGCTTGCTAGCTAACAGGCTAATATGCCTGTTGCCCAGTAAATGTATTGGCTTGGCTTGTCATGCTAATGCCTTTAGCAGTCGTCCTCAGTCTTTCGTAGCTGTCACCAGACACCTTGTAGCAGTAATTGTATACATGGCCTGCCTTCTAAAACAGTGAGGTTATGCCCCCTAGCTGCTGTCTTATAGCTCAGCGCCGACCTGTTTTCGCCGACCTCGTTCCACTAATACCTTCTGTTTTTGACACGTGTGCCGCAGAACGCCAACGCCTGGCGCTGCTTCACCTTCTCAAAGAGCTCGGTCACTGCGCCGGCGGACGGGCCGCTCAACGCGGGTGGTCTTCCCCCCCTGGCGGCCCCCTCTGTCATGAACCACGTGATGCACGCCGGCTATGGGGATGTGAGTGACCTCCATCCTTTGTCTCCCAGAGACCTAAAATCCACTGGGCATGTCTGTCTGTGGAAACTAACGGTTTGGATATTAGAGCCGTGGTCTCCTTCGGGTTTTTTTTAGAAACTCTTATGTTCAGCTTTCTTCTCTTTCCACCCTGCTGTTAAAAAATAGTCTGTTTTTCTCTCTCAGAATCTAGAAAGCTTCATGCTGTGGGTTCATTTCCACGCCCCGCAGCGTTACGCCCCCTGCTCAGGTAAGTTCCGCTGTTTCTCAGGACCGCCCCCTATTGGTATGCACATGATACCGACGGCCCCCTCTGTCCTCGGCCGCAGGAGAGCTCGGCCCAGCGGAGGAGTACGTCGCTCGGGTGGACATCGAGCTGGACAGCCCAGGGCCCAGTCAGGTGATCAAGAGCGTCTCGCTGAGGGCGAGGGCTGGCACTGCCCGTGTACACGCTCCCAAGGACATGCAGGTAGGGACAGTATGGTGCAACATTCCTCTTCTATTACCGTTTCCCCCCTGTGGTTTAAAGGTCATTAGAGGGTAACTTATCATGTAAAGGTCACGTAAGAGGTAATCATGGGGGTTTTCCCCAGGGGTGTGGTTTAACTGAAACCCTTGCACAGTGGTGTAAATTTCATGCTTGGTAGACTGCTGACCTATAAAGTGAAATCAAAAGCACTGTGTTTATCAGCCGCGGGAAAGTTTGGATGCAAAGCTCTTGATGTTTACCTCGGTCTCTGCAGAACGTCTACCTCGCAGCGCCGTTGGGAAAGACCAGCACGCAGATTCTGCCCCTGAAGAACGCGGGCAACATCGACGTGCAGCTGAAGCTGAAGGTATGTCCCCCACGGCTGTCGTGCCCCACAGCGCCCGACATGTGGGGCTGTCATTCATGTGGTCTCTCTGCTTTTGCTGCAGAGCGCCGACACTGACGGCTGCTTCTCGGTCAAACCGGAGGACCTTGTTCTGCGTGTGGGGGAGGAGCAGGGAGTTACAGTCTCCTTCCATGCTCAGGGCGATAGGAAGTACAGGGAGACGTAAGCACCTCTCCTTCGCGCTCTCTGCGTTTGCAGTCTCGCCTGCATTCTTCCATACTTGCTTATTTTCTCTTGAACCCCTCCTACTGCTGACCTGCCGTTCTTCTGGCCCTCCAGCATGCTCACCATCCTGGTGCTGCCCTCGGGGCCTCAGTACGAAGTCATGTTGAAAGGGGAAGTCACCCCAGAGGATTCAGGGAAGCGTCAGTCGCCGGTGAAGGTGCCCCCTGTGGGGGTCGTGAAAAGCAGCGAGGTTCCCCCTATTCTCTCCAACAAACAGTTCATGGCTTGGGGAGGGGTCACCTTGGGCAGGGCTGTGTAAGTAAGCCGACCCGGTACATTCCCCCCCAGACCCATCTCACAGGATTTATTGGGTACCAGAACAATGAAGCTGCTGACGTTGCTGCCAGCTGACTTGCCAAGTTATCAAAAGAAACTTGCTCATGGCCTGTTTAGAAATATTAGGGATTTTTGTCCTATTTAAACCAGCTCTCCTCCTGGGACGACTGCTTTTTGTGTGCGTCACATTTCAGGCAGCAGAAGCTGGTCCTTCGCAACAACTCCCCAGGCTCCACGCAGCAACTGCGCCTTCTGATCCGAGGTCAGGACCAGGACTGTTTCCAGGTGAGGCCCGCCTTGGCACTTCCTCCCACGATGGTGCCGAAACCTCATTTCTCTCCAAGCACCTCCAGATGTTTTGTCTATCTGTCCTGATCCACCGCAAGGTCCCCAGATCATTCAGCCAGATCTTTTGTCCCGTCTGACCCCCAGCTCCAGAGTACCTTTGGCCCAGAGGAGCGGCTCAGCCGGCACAAGGAGGTGACCATGAGGCCCCGGGAGGACGTGGCCGTCTACCTCCTGTTTGCCCCGACCCGCGTGGCCTGCATGTTGGCCAAGCTGGAGATCAAGCAGTCTGGCGTCTGCTCCTCTCAGCCGGGTGTCAAGTTCACGGTGAGGCTTTGCTGCGGCTTGGCCTCTGTCAAGTCCTGTTCTTGTCTCCCTGTCTCTCCCTCTTCGGTCCTGCCTGAGGGCTGCTCTCTGCCTGCCTTTATCTGCTGTCTTTGTCACACGTTTTGAGGAGCATTTTGTTAATGACCCTTTTGCTTTTGTCCCCCGCACTTTGATAACTATACCCCCCCCCCCCCGCCATGACAGCATATCTCTGGTATTTCTGGATGGATTGTTTCACTTTCACATTGGGGAACCCCCCCTCAGATCCCCTTGTCAGGCTATGGTGGCACCAGCAACATCATCCTGGAAGAGGCGCGGAAGCTGTCCGACAGCTACGTGGTGACGATGGCAGGCGTGTCCGTGGGCGGAGTCAGCAAAGTGTGCGTGAGCGTGCGCAACACAGGCTCGCGGGCCGCCTTCATTAAGGCCGCGGCCTACGCAGACCTGCAGGCGCGTTTGCGCATGGACGCCTCCGTCGTCAGCCTGTCGCCCCCGCAGTTCGTGCTCAAGGAGCGCACCCAGGAGGTACGGTGGGTCCTCCGCTTCACCCCTGGCTGCCTTTAATGCTAACTGTAATTTGCTGTTCTTCCATTTAAGTGTTCCCTTAAAGACACCAGTGTTAAAAGTTCAGAAGTATATGATGGAGGCAGGATATGAGAGCAGAACTGTTGGCTTTTATATCATTAGCTAATGGTTGCGGTTTGTAGCTCGAACAAAGTAGCGAGTCCACATAAGCCCTAAAGACTCTGGAGTTGGTCCTTATGTAATAATCGGCAAAGGGGCTACGGACCTTAGACCCGCTGCGCTCACACCGGGGAGGGCCAGGCCTGCGCTGATTGGGCATATTTGCAGGTGGTGACCATCCTGCTGAAAGCAACATCCAGGGAGCACAGCCTCTGCCAGTCGGCCACCGCCCTGCTGGCCACGGTCTGCTTCTTCTGTGGGGACGAGGTCTCACGCCAGCAGTACAGGAGGTACGATCCCGGGAAGATGCTTGTCTGAGTTCTCGTTGGTGAGGACGGCCTCCGGCTTCTAAGTCACTGGCCCGGCTTGAAAGACTTTGGGTTTGGTTTTAAAATGTGATCAGTCCTTTTATATAATTCCATCGTGATTTACTGTGATTATGTGCATTTCTTTTCTCGCCTTTGTTTCCTCCCCCCAGGCTTCTGCGCAGCAGACCTGACGCGGGCCGCAAGCTGCTGTCCGACAGCGGCCTCCTGAAGGACCTGAGCTTTGATGAGCCTTTTCTCGGCGAAGAGCAGGTCCTGGATGGTAAGGAGCCGCGTTGCGTGTTGAAGGTGGCAGCGGCGGCTCCCGGGCATCTGCCGCATTTTCTCCATGTAATCAGTTTTAAGATTTGTGGGTTTTCAGGTGCGTTTTTGTGTTTGCAGTGTACGACCTTCCGCAGAGGCCCAATGAGGCACAACTCTTCTACAGCAACATGAGCAAGGTGGTTCTGACCGTGCTGGGCACCGTCGACGTCTCCGATTCCGGGGAAAGTGACTGTGTCGAGTCCTTGCGGCCCTCCCCTCGGCGTGGCTCCGAGTCTGACAGGTAGCCTCCTTATTCCCATGCCTGGGTCCGCTGATATTCTGTACCAGTGTTTCCCAATCTGGTCATCGGGGACCCACAGCTAGTCTACATTTTTTGCTCCCTCCTAGCTCATTGTCAGCCAGTCCACATTTTTGCTCCCTTCAGGACAGTCTAATGGGCCCCTGAGGACCGGATTGGGAATAATTTTTCTATACCTATTACTTTCTGATCCTTTGGAAGCACTTCCAGCTTAGGGTCGTCTGATGTATAGCACTAATGTGTCCCACACTCATTGCACTTTCACTGATAACCCTCTTCGTAGTCGACCTTGTATCTTGAGCTATAGATAAGTTGTGCATTGTATCACTATCACCTGTATCTGCTCAGTGCTGCAAAACCCAAATCGTTTGACTGTCCTTCCCCCACAGTGGCTTTGGAAACTCGGACCGTCACATCAGCAATGTCTCATTGGATGTCTTGCCTGTAAAGGGCCCCCAGGGCCCCCCCCTGTCCCTCAGTGTTGCCGATTCGGCCCTGAATCAGCCGGCTGAGTCCCGGGTGTCCTGGAGCGTCTTGCCAGAGCAGCTGGTCCTCACCGTTCCCAACATCAGTGAGTCCCCCCCCCCCCCCATTTGAACTCTGCAGTCCGAGCTGGGGTCAGAGATGAGGCGCTATGTTAGCATTACTCCAGAGGACATGGTCTTAAAATAGCCTGGTCATTCTGGGTCAGTGTGTGCACGCAGTGGAATTTTTAATGCAAAAAGACTAAGGTATCTTCTCTGTAATGTGTGCAAGGAGAGGGGTGGGACTTCTGCAGTGTGCCTTTTCTTTCATTGGGTTAAAGTGTTTGACTGACAGATCACTTTGTGGCAGATGGTGCAGCTGACACGAGGCATGTGAGGATCCAGAACCACTCTCCCAGAGAGCTGCGCTTCGAGTTGTCCTGGCCTGCCCACTGTCTGACCGTCACCCCCCAGCATGGGGTCGTCGAACCCAAGTACGCACCTGCTCTCCTGCACTGGTGTGACCCGGCTTTGAACCCGGGGCAGACAGGCCCATGGTGATCCTGGGTGGAATATCCTGATAAGTTCACATGTAGCTTCCATGGCTCCTAATGAGCAGGACTGAGCAGTAACCTTTCCCACAGGAGTCACCTCCAGATCCTGATCAGCCCCAACCTGTCCTTGGCCACCAAGGCTGCCATGCTGCCCTGGACTGGACAGATCTACGTCCAGTGTGGTGACCAGCAGAAGGTGGACCTGCCAATTTGATTATCTTCGTTGGTTATGTGAATAATTTCAGTCGCTTCGTGCTGCTTGTTCTCGTGAAAGTGCCTTGTGATAATATAGTGCTTGTGAATGTTAGATATTTTTTTTTTTTTAATGTTTAAGTAGTCCAGTGCTAGACAAAAGCTCTAAGTGTTTTTGGGGGTGTTAAAAATGTAGTTTTCCTGTAAGCATTGTGTGCAAATCTGTGCAAGTTTAATCTTCACAGTCGGTGCTGATTTCCTCTTCCTCTGCTCCTTCCTCCTCCTCCATCTCCTCGTTAGTTTATCAAAGTTCAGATCCGCCAGGACCTGGCCCTGGATGTGTCTGCAGACATCTTCTCGCCCAAGCCCCTGTCTGCCTTGCCCCCGCAGGCGGAAACGCCAGCAGCCCCTGGGGGCCATTCCCCCGAGACACCCCAGCGCTCCCAGGTGGTGATTAAGAGCCGCACCCTGGTGTTCCCAGCAACGCCGTCCGGGGGGATCTCAGGTGAGGGCCGTGGCTGGGGGGGGTCGCTTTGCCTGGCGTGACCTATTTAACAGTGGATGGTCTGGACAAAATCTTGGTCTGGACTTTTGCTCTCTGGACCTGAATCATCCAGCTCTGGAACATGGTCATCTTCACTGCCTGTGTTCTCGCAGAATCCTTCCTCGAGATGGAGAACACCGGCAATGAAGTGCGGTGGTACCTGTCATCGTTCGCCCCGGCGTATGTGAAGGTGCGTTCAGAGTAGCGTCCGTGAGCCACGTCCCGTCTGTCACGAGCTGAGGTGTCAACTTGGGTCGCCAGGCGCTCAGGCCCAGAGTGACACAAGCAGGTTCAAACCAAATGTGGATCATCTAAAGATTCAGTCATGAGGGTTGAAATCCCAGGAACTCGATCCAGGAACGTGGTGTGTTAGAGAGAGGACTGAACAGTAACTCTTCCCGCAGGGTGTGGACAACAGTGGGGACGTGTACCGGGCCACCTACACGGCCTTCAGGTGCTCTCGCCTATCAGGAGTTCTGGGAGTGCGGGAGAAGATGAAGGTGAGGCTGCCTCTGGGCATGAGCCTCGGCGTCAAAAAGTGTATCTGTCACCATTAGACACAGACAGGAAAATGAGTTTGGAAGTGTACAGTTGTGCAAATGCACTATGAAATCGAATAAACAGGAATGTGCAAAACCTTGACTTTGGATCATGAATAATCCTGAGGTTTGATGAAGACCCAAAGGCCGGCTTCCTGTATCACTGGCTCCCCCATCACTGCGGTCTTTCCCGATGACATAATCGCGAATGTCACTTCGACCCTCCTCGCACTATGTACCACATTTATAATTCGAATAAGTGAAAAAATATTTCCCTGTGTTTCTGTCTCTACCCTCAGGTTCCTGTCTCCTTCCTGCCACGAGATGGTGGCGATTACGCCCAGTTCTGGGACTTGGAATGCCACCCAGTGGCCGAGCCCCTCAAGAAGGGCAGGGTTCGATTCCAGCTCTGTGGAACGGTGGGTTTGGCTTTTTTAGGGCAGGGGGGCACTGATTGATCACTGACCCTTTCTGGGGAGAGTTGTCAGATTCTGGAGCGGAATCCACAAAGGAGGTTCATGTTTATAAGTCTTAATGCTTGACATTCACTCCACTGATATTCATACACAAGCGAGTGAGACAAATGTATGAGAAGGATTGTAAGACTTTGATCCACAATTGTGTCCTGGTGTCAGATGTTGCTGCTGAATATCGAGCTCAGGGCGCACAGTCAAACGGCCGGACCTGTCAGTGAGTCAGTCTCCTGGAGGATGCTTGTTCAAGCTCTGTTCTTCTTAAGGGCGTGAAGGCTGGAGCAACCGTCAGTGCGAGCGCTGACTCCCTGGTGCGGACGGAGGCCACCGTGAAGAACAGAAAGAAGCTGGAGAGGTCTGTGATCAGGACTGGCTAAGAGAGAGAGCTGTGATTGCTCACAGCCGCCAGTGTAGGTGTCACACCCGCGGTGTGAACTGACTTTAGTTTTATGTAAGATGATGGAGCCACAGGCTCCATAATCTCGGCTCCTGCAGAAGAAGCCGGTTACTGTCATCGTTTTGAGGCTGTCTGACCTGGTTTGCTGGTGCTGCGTGCGGATTAGAAATGGATTCCACAGCTGTGTAGGGATATTGTGGCATTAGATGCATGTGTGATGAGGCTCTTAAGTGGGAACTCCAGGGTTTTTACTTTGTGCCACACACAAACACCCTAAATACTTAGCCAGTCGGGTTCTGAGCATGTAAGAGGTTCAGTGTTGTCTGCACGCTGTTCCTCCCTGTCCAATGTGTGGTTCTGGATGTTTCCATTCAGGTTCATCGTATTCGAGACAGAAATTCCTAGTCTTCCCATCCCATATACCTGTCTTATCTGCTTGATGTTTAGCGAGACCATTAAAAATTGCACCCCATCTGAGAATATCTTACTCTGCCCCCGACCCCCAAATGTTGATGCAGTCTTGTCCTGTACATCATTGCTTTGCGTGGGTTGGATTGTGAGCAAAGGCACACATTTGTCAACCCGGGGACGTACACAGTCTTTCCTGTCTTCATGCAGGGTGTGATGAATATGTTGTATAAACGTCACAAAACCCCAAATTCCCTCTCCCCATCCTGAAATGGAGGTGTGGGGGGGCTAACACTTAGCGATACGGAAAAGGTATTTAAAAACCTCTGCTGATGACGTGGCGTCATCCCCTGAGTCGCCAGTGGCTTCGCTTCCTGTGTGGCTGTCTGAGGTGGGCGTTTTTGAAACGCTGTGTGTTCTTCCAGCCAGGAGGAGATGCAGCGGAGGGGCGTTTACGCGCCCCAGGACCTGTACACCTTTCCGCAGACGCGGGTGGGTGAGTCCAGCACCTTGAAGGTCCACGTGCGTAACAACTCCTTTGACACTCACGAGGTACGTAAGGATTCTGGGCAGTCGATGGCGCCTGCAGAAGCAGGAAATGTAGCAGAACTAAGAATGGGAGGACAGCCTGTCATGCAGGGGCTCATGGGAAAAGGCTAGATGTTTCAGTTTGCTAAGAAAGGACAAGTGATCATCATTCAGAGTCATAGGGCTGAATTGGAGGAGATTCTGAAGCCTGTCTGTCAGCTTTGAATTATCTCCAGTAAATTCTGTCCATGAACTTTAGTCACGTTTTGGATATTAGGATGCGAGTCAAAATATCAATCACTAACATCCATGCCGATGCTTCTCAGAAGAGCTGCTTTAGTGGTTAACTTGATTAGTCCTGGCATGTCATCTTCTGAAGAAGTGCTCTTTGGACCAGCTTTCATCCCTAAGAAAAACATCAAGATAAACTTGCTGGTCTAATCACTAGACTATCTGAAACTCTGCAAACCACAAGCTAAAACCTACAACTATCATATGATGTGTTGAATTTCTGCACAGAATGTTGCATGGGAGCACATTTGATGCATGAGGTATGCCGTCTGTTCCGAACGCTCTGCATGGATTTCATGTTGAGCTTCTCTAATTGCATTGCAGCTGAGATTCGTAAGCCCTAGAGAGCCCTTCCACATCAAGCATTGCAAATACTCTCTAAGGTGAGTGGGATAATCTGATTTTCTGGGTAACGGAAGGTTAGCGCCATAATCTGGTGCGGGTGTTTGGCAGCAGAAGACTGGGAGCAAGAGGATATTCCCGCCAATTGGGCTTGGTAGGGGGCCTCTGGTTTCTCAAGGTACCAAACTGCAGGTTCTGTGTGGTGGCTGGCATGTGACAGGAAGTCCTGTACACACCATCGTTTAAGCTTGGACACACTTCAGGTTGCACGTGTGCTGTGGTCACTGACCAGCAGCCCTGCAGTCCCATGGCTGAATGTGCCATTGGTTCTCCTGCAGCCTCACATTGACAGCTACTATCCAGACTGCAGTGACTCCTAATGCATTTTCAGCTGCCGATCTGCAATTAAACCCGGGTTGTGTGCTCTTAACATGGCATGGATTGATTCGTTATCAGTTGGCAGGATTAAACATCAGCGTCGGCTGTAGAATCAATGTCCCATGTGGGAATTAGTATGTTTTACATACTTCATAATTTAGAGGGAGTCTGCAGGGCTTGAAGCATGCCAGCTGGTGTTTGTGCAGTAAATTGCAGAGCGTTAATGCCTCCCCCGTTTCCCCCCCAGGTCCCAGCACTACATCAACCTGCCCATCCAGTACAGGCCCACGTCGGCAGGCAGGAGCTCTGGCTTACTGCTCATCCAGACCGACTCAAGCGGCATCCTCACCATTCAGCTGACTGGTGATGCGGTGCCCTGAGCAAGGCGCCCCCTTCAGGGAGACTTGGGAAGTGCCGTGTGCTGCTACGGCTGTGTCTGGGCAAAGCGGTGAGCTCCCAGAAAAGGGTCCCCCCTCCTGACTTTCTGAAGCAGACTGACACTCAGTATCAAATCCATTTCTTTTTAAATCTTTCCCGTAGATGAATCCACAGGTTTTTTTTGTCAGATCAGCTCTCCAGGCCTCTTTAGCTGCTCATGTGGTTCGGTTGACAGTCCTGTACCACTGTCAGGATGTTATGGTGCCTAATGCTGCTTTGAGATATGGGTATAGTGTCCCTTTACCTCACTTGGTGTGATTTAACCCCATGGAAACTACTGCAGAGGGCTGGTAGCTGATTGATAGTGCATGATCATCCCGTCCACAGCAGGTCCGAACGCTACTGTATGCTGTATGTCACCATCAGTGAATGACTCTGAATAGACCAGCTAGAGCTCTCTAAATATTAAGGGATGCTGCATTATAATCCATTTTTGACAAGTTATCTGTCTTGATCCACTTAGGTTTTGATCAGGAAAGCCCTTCGACATCATTAGCAAGCCAATTAATATTAAGATGGTCACCCTGAGGGCACTCTGGGTGCCCGAGGCCGGGTTGCTGTGTCATGTGGGAGCTGTTACCATGACACTCGTATTTTCTGCCGAATAGTTCTGTGTGTCAATCAAGGACCTTTTAAAGAAATGTGGCACCCCCCCCCCCCCACACACACACACACACACACACACCTTACCATTGCCAATTTCACATTCAATATTTTACGAGTTGATAGGGAGCCCTAAGTCTGCCAGTCAGAAAATGTTATATTCATTGAACCCGTTTTTTTTTTTTTTCTTGTATCCTTTGTTTTGCCAAAAGATGGAGGTGTGCCATTCTTATAAATATTGCAGAACTTTCTTGAATTTTCCTTGATGTATCTTACAGATGTATTTATTTTTAAATAACGTACTTGGTAAAATAAATGATTGACTATTTGACTATCGCCTATTCAGTTTCTTGTGAGGTCAACCTTTTATAACTTCTGAAGCTGAAAGGGATGAGTATTAAATTATTATAAAACAAATAAATCACGGCCCCTTTCCCTGATCACCAGCCGTCCTGGGACAGTACAGCGATATAGACAGATTTTCTGCACTGATGTATGGATTATATCTATGGATTGTCTCTTTTCCAGTCTTCTGCCTGAGGGTTGCGTAGAACGGACAATCTACATGAAATATGAGTATATATGTGCAGGGGCGCTGTAAAGGGGGGGGGTAAACGATGACGATTCTCGGGGCCCACGCCCTTTAGGGCCCCCCAGAGATCTGCTTTAATAATAATAACACTGGTAGGGGGGCCCAACCTCATATTTTGTCATAGGGCCCAAAATTGCTAGCGGCGCCCCTGTATATGTGTGCGCGAAAGCGATCACGCGATCCGAGCTAAGTGGTGCTAGATGGACGCACACGGACCGGGATCCGAGGGCGCGGTACGCGGCACCGCCAGTGCGTGCGCGGTGCACCCTGAGCGCTCGGGACCCGACACAAGCAGATTGCCGGGAACAGTCAGCTTCCCAGCCGCAGAGACGGTGCCCAGGGAGCATATGGTGCCCTAATTACCCACCTGAAAGGCCCCCGGCCATGTCTGAGTTGGACAGAGCCGCCCCGCCTACTTTCCCAAAGGGCCAGAGCTCCCTCCCCCCGAGGTTATTATGTTAGGATTACGTTATAAGGCCTCCCCAGGGCACCTGTGAGCGCATGGTACTTTATCAGATTGATTGAACCCCCCCAGTTTATCAACAGACCACACATCCCCGAGGGCGAGGGATTTATTCAATTAAACTCACACCGGGAGACTCGGTCATAGCGATAGTTTATATACACACAAAATTTTTAAGGAATTTTAGGCTCATTTATTGTACATACCTTTTAAATACAGTAAATCGCATACTTTCTCTTCGCTATATAGATCCGTACCTTTTATATGGTTTGTTTTTGTTCTTCGTTTCTATTTTAGTTTATTTCCTTTACACTTAACGCGTGTTCCATGCAGTTTCATATAAATTTTACATACATTGCATTGAGTTACAGGCTAAACTACTTTGCTTAAAGAGCAGTGGATCATTTCTCCTATCCTATTAACATTAAAATCGCCAGAATTGGGCAATTTGTAAATTGATAAGCCACAATCAAATCTAACTGGAATATCTTCCAAACAAAATTGAAAATTCCATCTTTCCACTGGAATTCCCAACTCGGTTTACAATATTCTAACGTTTTAAAAGAAGACTGACTTTTAAAACGTCCATTAATGTTAAATAAAGTTTCGTCTGGATATGGTCATATTGTTTCCATTGTTTTTCTTTAATTGATGAAAATAGAAGAAGCGCAATCAACACTTCTCCACTAGAGGGAGTGTTTGTTAGCTATGGGAACTAGAAGACCAAAATAAACACGTAGCTTTCTGTACATGGCATAATTAATTAAGACAGGGTACTACTTACTATACTATACAATATATAACACCCCAGTACAAATGCTTGTTTATCGGTAATGAACATTACCAAAGCTACAGAACTTGTCTCACAGGATCATTCAGTCATTTTCTATACCGCCTTATTCTATATGGTTCGGACCATATCCCGGAAACAATTGCCGCAGGGCGCAGACACCATTCACACCTACGGCCAATTCACTTTAGCTTGTTTTTGGAGCAGGACTACGACGGAGTGAAGTTCAAACACATGGAGCCGAGGCGGGGAATCGAACCTATGTGAAGCGACTGTGCCGCCTCCCCCGCATTAGATTCGATTCGATTTATTTTTATATAGCAAGACAGCCATTGCCTTTTATGATTTTTTTTCCAAAATCTGTAAACTTGGATGTTTTACCCAAGAAATGTAATTACCTTTTGGAAAGTACTACAGCAGGGATATCACTGTATCTTGAACCTTGACATTTGAGGTCAATACATGTCCTTAATTATATACGGTGTCATGAACTAAATTCCCATATTTAATTGCATTACGCCAACAGATACAGCTGACTACATCTACAACTTAGCGGAGTTGCCGGCTTTTGCGGCCGTTACGTTAGTACTCCTACTCTGCAGATGTCGCTACAGCTTTTTGGAAATTAGGAGCATGGATGTACGAGTGGGGGGGGATACACGGAGAGCGGTGGAGCGCCGCTGACTGACTCGCAGTCTTCGTGAGCGATCGCGGCGCCCAGTCTCCGGCAGCCAGCTACGGATCAGACGCACCGGCCAGCCGCAGGGAGGGATCGCTCGTCAGCCTGGAACAGACGCGCTCAACGGGAAGGCGCACGACCGGAGGTAAGGCGGCGCTTCCACCAGCAGCAGCACCGGTAACCCTCAAACAGAAGCGCCCTGGAGGACGTTGCAGACTGCGGGGGCATTTCTGAGCGCTTTGCACGAACGGGCTTAGTTAGACGAGGCTAATACGGCGCATTAAAGGAGCGGTATGAGTTGCAGGGAGTTACTGCAGGCTGTACAAGTTTAAGATCCCGAGTCCTTAAAGGGGCCGCATTTAAACATTCACAAAATCTAGAAGTCAGTAGAAATTGTTTGGCATGTATTTATCTAACATCCACACGATATATATGTTTATTAATAAACTCCATCGTCCCGTTATGTTGCGCACATCACATCGGCGTGTAATTCGCCTCGGTCTGTCGGCGTTCTTCGTCCATGTTTATTCTGCACGCCAGGCAGCGCTGGCACGCTGATGCTGCGCTTATTTCCGATGCTGTGAGCTTAAATGTTGTCTCTGAATTAAATTATTGGGTAATCCGAGTCCGCCCGGCACGCACAGTCCCGTCGGCTGCGGGCGCTGGAGACGGATCAGTGTTTTAACACGCGTGAGGCTGCGCGCATCTCCAGGCTGGATCGGTTTATGGCGTATTATTGCGGTCAGTTATCTGTCCCTGCAAACTTTTATATGTTCAGTTATCTGTTACTAGTTGCCCTTGTTTATTGCACGAGCCAGCCAGTTAAATCGCCTTTTCCGGCTCGTATAGTTAATGTGACGTTTGTGTTTACATAACTACCATTAATATCTAGATTTTTTTAAGTATGTGTTACGGAGTAAAATAACAGGAAAGGGGGATGGGGGGGGGGAGCTTTGTTTTTCATGGTTATTTAATTTATTATGGTGCATATTAGCTGTCAGTAATATTCAGTAATAGTCTTGTTAACATCACGCGTGTCGGTCTTGTCAGATTTGAAACGTATACATTTTCTTATTTAATCGCGGTTTAACACATTTATGCTTGTGAATCCGACTCCTTGGTTGCGTGCTGCCTTTGCCGGATTGCAGCTTCATTATGCACTATGGATCGGGTAAAGTAGGCGGATTTCTGCTTGATACAAATATGTGGGCAATGATATTTAAAACGGGAACATGTACAGAATCACGCAGCGTGTGTAGGCTTTTGGGGCAGACGGGTTTCATTACGGTAAATGTGCATGGATGTGCTGGGGTGTATCTGAGGCGACGCGGCGACTTCCTGCCCTGCTGCAGCCCCCGCTGTGTGTGTTTTATATATTGAAGGTTTTGAAAGGCAAATATATATTTTTGCATTAATTCTTCGTGCAAACTATAAACCGTCCGCCATATAGCGATGCATACAAGGACACTCTTGGGTGACATGCAACTTATCCCCTGGGCTCCTATAAGTAATACTGGAAAGTAACTGGATTCCAGTCGGCTTCCTAATTTACTTTACGCAAATGTTGGTACGACAGATGGTATCTCTGTATCATCACTGAGTAAACCTGTTTGTGAAACAGTCATTTTTTTTTTAACTATCAGCGTCTGAAAACTTTTTGGTCCTGCGCTTAAGTTCATATAGAGGCTGCTGGTGCGCTGGAGGGTTGAGTTTCGTCAGCAGATTAAAACCCTTTCCTGGAATATGCGCTAACCGGTACACGGGCCGCACCCATGCTTAAAGCTCCACATTTCCCAGCCAGGCTTTATGTTGTCGTTGGAATATAGAAAAACGCGAATTAAAAAAGACATAAATACGGCGGAGTAGTCGGAGATTAGATCAAGCTGAGCGGCACAAAGGAAGAATGGGGTAAACATTTAGTGAAAGTAGGACGTGGGACCCTCAGCTGTTCGCGGTGAAGCTGAAGCGCGTCCTGTCTTCTGCTTACAGCGTGGACGGTAAAATTAGAGCCCTGTGGCCTCACATTGGCGAGGACCCTGCGCATCCATAATTGAAGCCCTTTCTGTCACAATTGAAGCCCCTGAGCTCTTTTGGTTCTCTCAGCCTGCCCCTCCCTGGATACTCATATTTAATGCATCTGAGGGTGTTTTTTTTTTTTTTGGGGAGTGGGGGGTAGGCAGCTGGTACTGTCTCCTTAGCTAGCTTGACTCTACTCTCTCAGCCTCTGTGACTGGCCATTTCCTTCATTGGGGTGTGTGTTAAGTACTGCACTGTGAAGTTCTTTTTTTCCAACTTTGAACATCATGCTTCATGTTTTGTTTTTTTTTTGGGGGGGGGAGTTCAGGTTGAGATTAGTGCCAGAAGTATTATTGGACCACCAAATGTTCTGGAAGCTGCCAAGAAGTATCATGTTGTTGATGCATAAGTATGTTTCAGGGCATGATTTTTGCTGACTGGATGCAGCCACCTGAAGATGAATTAGGTGAAATGGCGTTTGTGTGAGAAGGTTTTGGGGGTTTAATTTGTCGTTTTGATGGACAGAGGATCCATATGTTTTTTTTCCCTCTGGTTGCTCATGGTCAAATAGCAGATAATTCCCCAAATGAATAGTGGCTTTAAAGGGCCTGGATGGGTTCCTTCGTCTCCTTAAGTCTACATCTTTTCTTTGTCTCAAGGAAGACTATGTAGGTGTCCTCATTCCCCCTTTCGTCATTGTGTGAAGTGATACCCCCAGGTGAAACTGTATCTTTGATGCTGCCATTTGCGGGTGGGAGGGGGCACATTTGGCTTGGCATTTTTTGGCTGCAAAGGTCTCGGGCAAATGAGATGCAGACCACAAGAAGTGTCTTGTTCCGCTTGGCCGACACTGGTGGGGGTGGTACGTCATGCTGCCCCCCCCTCCCCCCCCCCCCCAGACATTGCCCGTCCTGGGAGCCGCCACCATCGCCAGGACGCGTCTTGAATAATGCAGAGGCGAGCCGCGTCTCGAGTGCCGCGCGATCCGCAGATGCGCAGACGTCAAGCCATGCTGAACGGACCCCTGCTGGAGTCTGCCGTCCGCGAGCTGTGAAGGAAAAAAAAAAGTAAAAATGGAGGGGAAGAAAAATACATAGAAACATGAAGGATTTTTTTTTCCCTGCTCAAAGCAGGATGTTTAGCTTGATTTCTCTGAGCACCTGTTGGAGGTCTCTCGCTGTGTGTTAGGCAGATCTGTCACTCAGATTACAGATGCATATAAGGAGCTGGTTATGGTTCGAACAGCTGTGCACGTGTAGGGCATCCAGCGATGGGACAACGTAGGGGTACTCGAGGGCATCACTGGGCTTGGTCTTGTTGGTTACACGGACTGTGGAAGTAAGTCTTTTTGTCAATTTCCCCCTCAGTCCCACCCCCACTGACCCGATGTCAGCATTAGCAGGTGCGCAACAGCGCAAAGGCTGTGCGTTACTACATGAGAGAGAGGGTATTGGGGGCAGACGGGCACTCCTTTGCTCTTCCAATTAGAAGACTCGCACCTCAAACGGCTTCTTCTGTATCAGAGGTGCCACTTGGGAATATGAGAGGGATAGAGAGATTGAGAAATGGATGGAGGGTAGGAGCTGCGAGCCTGCGGATCAGCTAGTCATTGGTTACGCCAATTCAAATTTCGGGGCTGAAATTACACTGTGACGTATTTAGGTGTCCGGCACCTTCCGTCCGCCGATCATCAGCGTTTCACAGCAGCCTTCTGGGCCGTCCAGACCCCCCCCCCCATGCTGTGTTGGAATAGAGTGTTGTGCCATGCAATATGTCCGTTTCCCATGCGTGCAGCCAGTCGGCGAAGGGAGGGCCGCCCAGCCCCACGCACCGAGGCTCAGCTCGGCGGTGGGCTGCTTTCCTGGGAGAGCTGGGGGTGACGGCAGGCTCATTTGGGGGGGGGGGGGGGGGGGGGTTTCCCCCCTTTTTTCTTCCAATTTTTAGCCAGGGCAATAAAAACCCTCCCCTTTGACTAAATCAGGGGAAAGGGTTTGGT
>JAODKE010000146.1:11062725-11079835 GCA_026779605.1 Mormyrus hasselquistii
TTTGGGTGTGTTTTTTTTTGTTTGTTGTTGTTTTTTGGGGGGGGGGGGGGGGGGGGGGGGGGGGGTGTCTCCACTGAGATCTCATGTGATCAGAATAGCCCGGGTGGTAAGATGGGGTGGGGTTTTGACCTTGTTGATAGAGTAGACCATACTTTGTGCCACTCGCCCTCTCACCCGCTGCAGCTCCTCTCTTGTTGTGGGGTTGGATAGCAGTGCGTGTGGATTTGGCACTAGGAAGCTGGCCGCTTCACCATCACCCAAAGCCTGGGTTTTCCCAGCCGGCGTTCCCAAGTCCTCCAGGCTCCGGGTGAGCAGAATTCCGGCGTCGTCACCGCGTTCCAGGCCCATTACGCATCTCCTACATCTGACACCCTTTTTTTGTCCTTCCTTTCGAAAAGTAGGGGAAGAGCTTTATGATTTTTAAGTAAATGCACATGATATTTTTACATATGAGAGCCTTTTGCCCTGATTTTAGTACTTGCAATCATCCTAATCAGTACAGGCATACAGGAGCCCTACGCCTTTACTGTTCTTTTCTTTTCCAATGGCAGCCTGCTCTTTCTTATGCACAAAGTGGAGAAGTTGTTAGCTCGTTGATCAATGTCAGAATTACAGCGTAGTCCCGAGGTTTGCCTTCACTCCAAACACACTGCTGTAAGGCACTCTAGCTAATTAAAATGTGCGGCACAGGACAGGGAGGGACAACCCCCCCCCCCTTCCCCATTTGTGGAAAACTGAATCCTGGGAGTTACGGGCTGGCCTGCCAAGGACTGGTGTGCAATGCCTTGTGTGGTTGTTATTAAAGTTTGGGAGCAGGGTGCTCTGCCCTGCTGGTTCTGGGGGACAGTAGGTCTTGCCTACTGGTCAATCGGCTACATCCCTCCTGCTGTAAAACAGCTTGAACTAGAGAGATGCTCATTGTGTCTTATTTGCAGGTGCGTGTGGTCAGGCTCTCAAGCCAGCTGTTTAGGTGTCTGCTTACATAAAATGTTTTGTTACGTCTCACGGATATTTTTAATATAAATATCTTAGTTGTTATGTGGAGTGTTGATTTTTTTCTCTTGGTTCTGTGTTCCACCCCCCCAACCCTTGATTTCTCTGTCTATCTAGCTATCGATCTATCTATCTAATCTGCTTTCTGTGTTCTAAGCGTGGTGTCCCGTGATGTGGACGACATCTCAGGATAACCGATGATTTGTCAGCTTTGTTTATTTGGGCCCAGAACCTTAAGCCAGGTTCCCCCTGAAGTTTGTTTCCGACGGGGTGCGATGACACGATGTGCATCAGGCCGGGGATCCGTGGCAGGAAATCGCAATTTGATTCTGCAAAATGCCTGCAGTGACTTGAAGAATTAGGGCTAGGGGTTGTGTGGGAAGCCGTTTCCAAAGTTTGGCGAAAATGCTCGTGGCGGGCCGTGGAGCAAGCGGTAATGTATTTTGCTGCCCGCCGCCGCATCTCTCCGCCTGGTGAGACAGCCCGATACATCATTCCGGATTTCGCCTCGAGACATCTTCTTCCTTCGCCCGCCGGTGGATTCTGAGTAACGGAGAGTCTGCTTCGCACCAAAGTTTGCCCCGGGGATGTGAACGTCAGAAAGCTTTTCAGCGTGTGAAGGCTCATCTGTCATTATTTTGACTACACAGCCCAGTATGAGAGGTTGGTTTGTCATCTATTTGGGGGGGGAGGGGGTGGAGTGTGGCAGACATAGGAATGAATCTTGGTTTGTTAATCAGATGTTGCAGTCTGCAGGCCCTGAACATTCTCAGTCTCTGGGTCCCAAACATTCTGACCTGCCCAGGATCTATGGGGTGTTCAGAGCAACTACAGACCTTATTTACGCCGACCAGAATTATCTGTCTGTCTGTTCTATGACCGAGAGCGGAAGGCAGCTGCTGATCAGTTTGCGTGCCATTTGAGCCGTTTCTCAGCGTGTGGTGGCCACAAAAAAAAGTAAATATCAATGAAATCAAAACAGACACTTTGACACTGACCAGAAACTAAAGTATTTTTAAATTACTCTCTTAAATATTCATCAGTACTTCTATTCATCCATGGATCCATATTGTAATTGTTTCCTGGTTTGGGTTATGGGTTTATCAGTACTTTGTGATCACAAAGGCATAAGCCAGCTGTTTTTTTTATGATCCATCCAAAAGCTTATCTTGGTCAGGATCATAGGGGACCTGGAGTCTATGCCAGCCAGTACGGGGCAAAAGGCACTCTGGTTGGGGTGCCGGTCTATCAGAGTACGCATACACAAGGTCATACTCTACAGAGATACCAATTGGCCTGCCTGCATGGAGAAAACCAGTGCATGCAGAGGAAAGGCACACAACTCAAGGAGAACATTGAAAGTCTGCACACACACACACACACACACACACACAGCAGGGGCAGGATTCAACCCCCCACCCCTGGAGGCACGAGGTGGTAGTGCTACCCACTAGCCCCCATTCCTGTGCTGCACGCTGCACTTAAAGGGTGTATTAAAATACACCCCTGCCTAGTACATGTGTGTCCCTCCAGGGCTGGGTGGGGACAACCTATACTCTCCCATTTGAGTTATGACAGTATTGTTCAGCTGAGGGGAAGCAGTTGTCATGGAAAAGCTATTTTTTTTCCCTATGATTGTTTGGACGGTACACTGCTGGCTCACTATGGTTCTTTTGTGACAGATATGAGACGTGTATATTGGTGCGAAAATTACGTCTTACTCTTATCCGGTTTGAATCCCCCCCCCAGTCTGTCGGGTGTTCCCACAGGGCCTAACCAATGGGTCATGCTCGGACAGCCACTAGCTGGTAATGTCTGACGTCGAGTAGCGACTGGGAACGGCGCCGCGGGGGAGGGGCCAGGCGGTGTGAGACGCTGAACTTGCAGCTTGGATGTGCTGGTGCCTGTCAGCTTCGTCTTTGTTGCGTCCCCTTGCTTAGACGCCAATAAGCACCTGTCAATCAAACGCACTGTGTGCGTTCCTGAGGTACTTGCCAAGTAGTTAGTGCAGACGAAATCACAATTTTGCCAATTTGCTAGTATAATTGTTTCATTTAATGTGGAACCGGAGTCTTTAAATAGCCCCTATTAGATATGCGTGTATACGATGTGTAACGCCGACTGAAACAGAACTTGAGCGTTTAAATTGTTTGTTCTGAAAGCAGGACACGATTCCGATTTAAATCGGGATAAAGCTGCTTTTCAATCTTTCACCCTCAAGTGTCTCTCATAATTAATTCTTACTCAACAATAAGTATAATAATTTATGTATGAGTCTATTGCATTCGCAAGTAAACAGCATTCGAGTGATTTCACTGTTAAGTAGCATTAAGCAGTGGCGAGTGGCGGAAAGCAGACAAATGGCTGATGGCCCTGAAATCCCATTATGCGAAGCTGAAATAAGAATAAACGTGTGATTCTTCTCTAATTGTCCATTTGCGCATGCCAGCGATGTCTGCCAGGCGCTGCCTGGCCTTCACGGTCATTGGTCAGAAATGTGCACGCTTCTATGAGCAGGTGAAGACTAACCCGTAAAACCACACCCAAGGTGCGTACGTGAGAGACCTTTGCCATACATATGTATAGCTTTGCAATTTGCTGGTGATATTCTGCAGGAAATATCACAGAAATAATTCATGATTCTGGAATATTCCCTGGTGACCCCTAAACTTTCAGGCACCCACACCCTGTAGAGTCAAATGAAAACATGTGCCTGGTGTGTGGGGGTGTGTGTGTGTGGGGGGGGGGTGTTTATCTAAGCTTTCTGCACAGACCACAAAGCCGCTATATCTTTCAGACTTTGTGTATTCAATACCTGACTGCTCCAGAATATTTGGTCTGCGAATTCATTTTCTATCCACGTTCACCTCCTTCCCTCTCTCTCTCTCTCTCGGAAGAGAGGCTGCTCTGTTTCTTCTCGTCATGGCACTCTCCTTCAGATGAGATGGATTTTTTTTCTCCCCCCCCCCACTTTACATAAATATTTGTCCTCCTAGGTGCCTTGGCAGTACGGAGTGTACTTGTTAGGCCTTTCCTCGCCTGTGTGTGTGAGGGATCTTCTGTCCCCTGCTCGGTTCCTACTGATCATTTATAAGCACAGCTTGTGCGTCTCTGTGTATTTTTAAAACCACTACTTTATAAAAAAAAAATACATCTATATTAATACAAATAAGAAAAAAGGCCCTTTCCTGCAAACCTTTTATAATGAGTGCGTGCCACAGTAGGCCTCTCCTCCTCCTCTCGTCTGCTTTCTGCCTGTCCGTTGTCTCCATCAGAGCCACTCGGCATGTGAAAGGAGTCTCTCTTCCCAGCATCCCGTTTAACTGCCACGCTGTCGAATTATCCCCCTCATCGATCCTCCTTTCTGCTCCCTCCCATCCTCACACCATATTAACACCAGATGCTGATGGTGCGTTCCTAAGGTTACGGATCTTCCTCAGACTTGCAACTGTTTACGGAAGGATGCAGTTACATTGGCCTGCCCCAGTGGGCGTTTAATGTCCTTTTTTGAAACCGATATGTGTTGCAAAATAAAAGAATGTTTTTAATCCACAGGATGATAACTTTAAAATTTACGGGAATCTATAGAGCAGAGCGACTCTTAGAGAAAACTCTTAACTCTGTATTTCTTTGAAGTTATTTACTGTTTCTTACATCGAACATGAATGTGGCATGGAGTCATTCAGCCTCTCAATTAAATGCGAGTATTACCTTGGTCTTTCCATGTCCTTAGCAGAAAACACAATGGCATTGCAGTGGGTTTTTTGTTTTCTTTTTCCTTCTTTCCTGACAGCCAGGCCTATTGGTTTTAAATGGACATCGTTGCTTGAGGCCCACAGGTGTTCACATGTTCTGTATAAACCCAGTCTGCGGAGTGCTGTGTATAGGGACCTGTCTGGTGAACAGCGGGGTGGGGGGGGGGGGATGCTTTGAAATGGGAGCGTTCCGTTCATCTGACAGCATTGGTACCACTGAGACCAACTGTACTAAAATAAAATTGATAGTGGTACCTTTTCACTGGACTGCTGTAGCCTTATCAAAGCTCTCTTCAAATTCAGAAAAATGTTTATTAACGCTATATATAATGATATATGTTAAGATTTTTGTTGCTGTTTTGTTTCACAGTCCCATAACATTAGTTAGATTTTTAAAGTTATGCCTCTAAATAAGGGTCTCTTCCCTCACATCTGTCTTCCTGACTCTGCCGTTCTGTAATTCCTTCTTTTTCTTGGCCTTTCCGGCTCTGCATAGAAAAAAAGTGGCAGATATTCAAGTCCAGCAAATAAGTCGATCCCCAAACACAACTGAACAACAACCAAAAAAAGTTTTGCTTTCTCTTCAATGCTGCACGCCAGTTGAATGTTTTCCTCTTTTTTTTTTTTTTTTAAATTACTTTGATTCAAGCATTTTTTTATGTAATAATCACATTGTTCTGAAAATGAATGGGGTGGGGGGGCTGTGAAATAACCTAGATGGTTTCTCTGGCACTTTGTCTGTTTTATTTGGATGAAATCCCGCTTCTTCGTGGAATGCTGTTTTGCGACATGGAGCCGTGCCTTTGACTCGTGGGGGTGTCTCTCTCTTTCTTTCTCTTTTTGTCTCTCTCTTTCTCTTTTTGTCTCTCTCTCTTGTCTGTTTCTCTGTCTCTCGTGTGTCTCTGTCTCTCGTGTGTGTCTGTCTCTCGTGTATTATGCTAATATTTAAGTTTGTATTTGCGTGTGTGATGGGTGGGGGCGGAGAATTATGTTTATAATTGGCCCCAATTTGACATTGTGGGGACAATTTTTCAGATCCACAGAAAGAGCTGTGAAAAAAGCTAAAAAAGGTCATCATGGTGGGATTAGCGTTTCCCACATAGGAATGAATGGACAGTCCCCACAAAGATATAATTACAAACCTGTGTGTGTGTTTGTGAATTTAGTACTGTGCAAAAGTCAAAGAAAATGTTTGTTTAAAGCTAATGTTATTTGGGTAGTAAGTGTATACTTATTCAGAAACACAGTAAATCATTAGAATAAATGCAAATTAACAATTAAAACTAATAAGAAATTTTCTCAAATGTTACTGAAATCTTGTTGGGTGACTAGATGAACACCGCTTCAGTTCCTAGACCTCCTCCGGGGCACCACAGCAATTCCATGTATTCACTGAATTTCACCACCGGCTCACTTTAATTAACTTAGTCAAATAACTTGATGAGGTACGGCTTAGCTAAACATAGTGTGCTTGTGTTCAAGTCAAGAAATACATGGGTATATTGGATGGTTACTGCAAATACTTGGGCGACTTTTGGAGGGGTTTTCAAATGTCTAAGTCAACATACTTCGGCAGACATAAAATCGTAGGTTTACATCAACATCAAGGTAATTTAAGCATAACTTTCTTCAGCACCCCAACATTTTTGCACAGTACTGTATATTTTTTCTTGTCAGGGAAGGGGGAGGCTCAGCTGTATTGGAGTCCGTGTCAGAGACATGGAATTCCCGCCGATTTCTGCAGTGTGATCCTCATTATGAGGCAGTGGGGTCATGTTAAAATTAGAAGTAAAGGACGTAGTGTGGAGATAAATTTAGACAGTCACATGCACCATACTCTGGGATTTCTTCCCCAATTAGGACCATAAGGCCAACTGGTGGTTCTGGGGAGAAAGTGCTGGTGTAATACATTGCTCGGTTGTTACTTTTCCTGTGACCAACACAAGTGTGCAGAATTCAGTCCATTGCTAAGGACAATGATCTTCTGCTGGTTCAGTGACCAGCAGAGGGTGTGCACCCAGGTGGTGCACTGTTCAGCGCAGAATTAATAATATATTCAGGAGTGCTGGAAAAACAGGCCTTGAAATCTGTGTGCAGTGTTAAGACTTCACGTATGTACAGTCACTCATTCTCTGAGCAATTTTACAAAGTGCTTGATTCTTTGCAAAAATTTCTTCCACGATTGATACCGTTCTCAAATTCTTGTGTAAGCTTTCCTTAGCAGGCCTGTCATATTTTAACGGGTTCCTGTCTGTGAAAGAATCCTTTGCAGATTTGCATCCTTCCTAATTCAATGTGCTGCTTTCACTTGGGGCCGCATTTCTTCATCATTTAAAAAAAAAAAAAAAAAAACAAGGGTTCCACGGCGCCATTTTGGAATTTGGCTGCAGTACATCATAAGAGTTCACCAGAGCCTCCCCTACGCAAGATTAACAGCCCGTTACACTCTGTATCATACACACACGTAGTTCTCGTAATTCCAATGGACTTGTACCATATTCTATTACCCGAGTTTACCCCCCACCCATGTCTAAAAGGATATAAAAGAGTACCGATTAAAAGTCTGTCATCTAGAATCTGCTGGCCCTGTCAGCCTGGTTGCCAAAGAGTGCTTTGTGCTGTCCTGTTGTGTTTTTTTTTTATCTTCAGTATTTTTAACTAGCGCCGTGTTGTTCATCTTCGCGAACAGACCTCCCTTTATTCCCAGACAAATGCTGCTTTTGAAATGGAAATGTTTTTCTCTGTACAAGCCACCTTCGGCTCTGTTTATCTTCCCACTTCAAAGGGCTGCCCTGTCATGTTTTTTTGCATGTGAACAAAAAACAAGAGGGTCATCGTGTTTTGCCTTTTTCAAACTTTGTTTTTTGAGTGTCACAGTAGGTGAGTGGGGGGGGGGGGGGGGGGGGGGGGGGTTCCGGCCCCCCTTTTCCCGTTCCCCTTTTTCTTTTTTTTTCTTTCTTGTGGGATAGATTATGCACTTGGTTGTGCGTGTCTTTTCTGTTTGTTTGGGTGGGGGGGTGGGGGGGGGGCGGGGGGGGGGGGGGGGGGGGGGGAGCGGGGGTCTGGGGTTTCCCTGCCCCTATTCCCCTGTGCCATGTGTCTCTTCATTTCTGTCTGAATGCCCAAGGGCCGTGGGTTATCGAGAGACCCTGTTCCTTTGGGAATGATGCCGCATTTCATTTGTTCTCTCTTCTCTCTCTCTCTTTCTCCTCTCAGCTCCTTGAAATTGCCAGCACCGATTCAAGCTATTGCATCTGGGACGCGGGCCGGCATGCTGATCCAAGCTGCGGTGAAGCAGGCACGTCACTGAGGAAGCTGACGCCCGCACCGGCGATTTCGGCCACTGGGACCTTCGTTCAGCAATGGCCGGGTGTTTCTGGCTGGGGGGATAACTCTAGCCCCTCTTCCTGGCCCCCCACCCCTCCCCTTTCTCCTCACCCACACACGTGCAGCCCCCAACCACGTGTCTTGAGGCTGAAAATCAGGAGATCAGTGACATTTGGATCAGAAACCCTCCATCGTACTGTCCATCTGTACGCCCCCTGCTCCCTCCCTTCCTCCCCTGCCCCCCCTTCCCTGAGAGCCTGTCCCAGTCGTGACAAACGGCGAGCTTGCCCCTTCTGGCTCGGACCCTCAAGGACAGCACCATGGGGTCCTGAGGGGCTGAGATGGACGGCAGGCGACGGCCGCGATTCTCCCAGCAGCCCACACCCACTCGGACTGGTTAACATTGGCATCACTGGCTTTGCTGGGGCAGCAGTATGCAGGAAGCTGACTTTCCAGCCACAAATGCTTTCACAGGTAAACCCCAGGAGATGTCAGTCGTTATCACTTTACTGCTGTAAATAAGCATCAATCCCAGGCCTAAACCTCGATTCCCTTTTTAACATTGTATATATTTTGCAAGCTCCTATAGCCTTACTGTTAGTCATCCTGGTTGCCAGGAGCCTTCAGATGGCAGACTGGTGTTGGCTTGCGCTGCAGTGAAAGCCATTTGGGCACCGGTACGCCCCAAAACTGCTTGGTGTTCCCCACAGCCTGAGTTTCCCTCACAGGATATTTCAACTCCTGCAATCTTCAGCGGCAACTCGGAAATGGAATTGTGTCGAAATCTGATGAAATTAAGGCCAGCTTTAAATGTATTTTTTTCCTAATAGATTTGTAACGCTGTAAATGGGCTCCCCTCCACAACTCTGAGTGCTCCTACCACCAGAGTTTGTTTACTGGTTAAAAATGCATTGCATAATACATTAGCTGGTAATTATTTTTGCCGGAAATAATTTTGACAATATGATGCATGGGTACGTGTTTTGGCTCCATAAAAACGTTAAAAAAAAAAAAAAACTATTTTATGGACTTCATATCTTACACGATTATTTCCTTGCATATTAACAGTATACTTTTAAAGGAGAAAGTCTTGAAGAAATACTTTTTGAGCTGCTGATTTAGAATTGGACATCTTCACATCTTTCCATTACTTTTTTCCCATGATGCCCCTCTTCAAAGATGTGAAACCAGGTGTCCCGACTGATCACTAGAATGGCTGAGGAGGGGCATGACTCCTGAACATACAGGATGGGTAGGCAAACAGGGGGAAGAAATCGATACCATCAAGGTTAGAGAGTGTGTGTGTGTTTACCGCACAGTTCGTGTTGAGTGAGCGATGCCGCTCCCCTGGATTGGCCGGCCTGCCTCCAGCGTCTCTTATATCGCTCTGTTTCATTGTATGTGGAAACCGTTCCATTCGGTACCTTTGCCTGTAGATACTGAGGCATCGGTATTTGGCTCGTATCCTTAGGTACTTTTAATTTGAAATGGCTTCTTCTGCGGCTTCCATTCCGTCGGAGTGTGTCCTTTCCCCTCTTTGTCCTGAAGTGGCATTGGAAAGCAGCAGGGATGAGTCGATGTTTCCTCCCAGATACCGGTTGCTGTGTTCCGAAGCGAGCCGGGGAGCTGGTTCAGGCCACTTTTCCACCTGTGATGCAGTGATGAACTCAATCAGGGAAATACCTTCGGCCATGCTGCACCAGTGAGTAGAATGATGAAAGGGGAACAGAGAGGGAAGGAAGGAAACCTTATGGTACTTGAGCTGTGTCCAGCATAGTCCTCTCTGCTGTATCATTTGTGTTGCCTTTGGTGTACAGGTGTCCGATAGCCAGAGGACAATGAGCCAGTTAAACTCCAATTGTAATGACTGATTTGTGATCTTAATTCCTCGTAGGTTACCAAAGAAGCTACTTTAGTGTAATATATAAAAAAGTGGATGGTCAGACAAACATGCGTGACAGGCTCGCCCCCACTTCACACGATGTAACCCCACCCCCCCGAAGTCACCCAGTTTCATGATTATTTATTATTATGTCTCTCTCTCCCCTGTCTACTCTGCTCTGTCCCCTCTCTGGCAAAGTATTTTTTCCTGCATTGTGTTGCCCCCCCCACCTGGAATGGAATGTATGCAGCAGACGGTAGAGGAAGGAAGGTCTGAATACCAAACGGGAGCACTGTATCGTCCCCCCCCCCCCCTGCACTCTCAAGGAGGCTAAAACCATTTATTAGTAATGTCTAGCAGTGGGGCTGTACCAGAGAATTGTAGCTATCTTCGTAAAGCAGATGCATTTTAATTACAAGAAAGGGGGGAAAATAATCCCTTTCGATGCAACCTGCACGTTACCTCCCCACCCTCCCTCTTTCCCCTAGAGCTGCCCACAGAGAATTAAAAAATACACACACTAAAGGGAGGCAGAGACCTGGTAGTATCCGGAGCCACGCTGGCCGCTTCTGAGCAGTTTTTTTTTTTGACAGAGAGAGCCGCTGCTTAGGCTGAGTGGGATGACAAGAGCCGGTTCTGAGACGAGCATCATTTACCGCGCCTTGCAGAGGGTGCGGAGATCGGGCGACGTATCTACACGGTGTCCCTGCAGAAGAGGCGGCTGAGTCACGTCTTGGTTTCCCCCCTCCCCTCCTGACCTGGCCCCGTTATGAACCCGGCTGCGCTTTGGTTTTGTTTACTCGCCTCCTGCACTTTTAAAACCCGGCCACCCTACCGTGATAGCGCAAGTTTAGCGTGACCTACATTAGCCGACAGACTGTGATTGCGACAGCCGGCTAGCGGCGGGAACCGCGCGGATTACGCGAGATGAATCTCGCGCGCAGAGTTTTAGCTTTCGATCTTACGGAGCAACACGATAAGCCGCTAACACAATGTGCTGCGAAAAGGTGTACGTAATGTAATTTGTCCTCGCTACTGACTACAGCACTGTAAAAAAAAAAAAAAAAAAAAAAAAAAAAAAAAGCTCTAATTTATTTAACCTGAATGCTAAATATGTATGAAAGAAGTGCACGTTGGCATACTACTTCTGCTCGTCTTTAAATACCACTCTAATGCCTCATTTATATGGATCAAGTTATTTCCCTTCAGAATAGTTCAATGGAGATATTTTTTACGTGCTCTGCTCGAGTGACCTTGTTATTCAGTCATATATAAACAGACTTTGGCGTCCTAGTAAAAGCCCAGATGTGCTCTCTATACCTGAGTGGTGTTTAGTTGTCGGCTGCCATTGGTACATTTATTTTGTGTTAACCTAAAGTTAACCTTTATGCGGTTTGTTTTTCTTTCCTAGAATGTTCTCCCGCTTTCCTATGCTTCTCTTTGAACGTTTTTTGTTTTTGTTTGCCTATGTGTGTCTGTTTTTACCAGTGTCTTCATTTGTTTTTCTGTTTGTCTGCCTGCGTTTTTGGGTTTTTGTCTGTCTGCTTGTTAATTGCTTGGTGTTGAACGACCCCCTCGGGTCATTTAGGAATTGGGGAAAATGACTGATAGTCAGTATTGCAAGCATAGATGAGATGGGGAGTGTTACACGGTTCCTTGTGAGTGCTTAATCCTAGCAGTGCTCATTGAAGGGTGTGCATGGAGTAGGTCACCCACTGAAACCTGAGCACTCCCGTGCACACCTCAATCAAACCTGTCGGTGACCTTTCGTCCGCTGTGGCAGCCCAGGCCATGAAGTTCCTGGGAGCACCGCCAGAGAACCAGTATGTCCTGCAGAGACCCTGTAGCGAGAGGCCTTGTCGTTCCACAACGTGCCAGGCGGGACACATCCCGGAAACACTTTCTTGCTGAGATTACTTGCCCGAAACAGCCTGTCAGTGTCCTAGAGGCAGATCCTATGGATCCAAATTAAGATCCTGAAGAGGTTTTTTTTTTATTATTATTTTTCCTCCCCTCTCACTGCCTTTGTTGCGCTGTGTCCATTAGCCCGCAGTACAACGTGGCCCTACATCAGGGCTATTCAAATCACAGTCCTCAAGGGCTGAGCACTGCTGTTTCCAGCTTTCCTTTACCTGAGAGCCAGTTGTGAAGCCTCTGGCCAATTAGAACCAGAATTTGTTAAGCTAACTACCTGGGAGACTTGAAAATAAGGCCTGGATTTGGAATGGAGGGCCAGATTTGAATAGGGGGGCCCTACATCATCATCTCAGGTTGTTCTCGGTTTCTGACCTGCTGGTCCAGTTAAGCATTGGACTCTAGTATCACAGTTGTCTTGAAGTTGTCTTCCTGATTAACAATGGAAAGCAATTCTTAATTATTAATTGGGTCTGCAGGGAACGCCATTTGTTTAATCCTGGCTTTTGAGATTTCTTTACTACTTTACTGGTTCTAAACCCAGGATTTCCGCGGTTAAACATCCAGCTGTATAAACTGACAATATATGATTGAAAAGCTTCTAGTAACACGATGATGATGATGATAAATATTAAGTTGTTTTCTGAGGAGGTTTCTGGAAATTGTCATCGTCCAATAGGAAATTGAACCTGCAATGTAGTCGCCAATGCAGCGCCCTTTGCTATCTTTCTCTCTGTGTTTCCTTTGGTATGAGGAGATTTAAAAGGCTTTGACTTCCACTGGCCCACCACTCACTAGCCATCTGACAGATGGTTGCCCAGTTACTGAGCCCCTCATTCAGGCTCTGTTGCAGGACAGCAGTGCAGGGGATGCAGTTTGAACATCCTCTTTGCTGTCTCTCTTCCCCTATACCTCTTTCTCCTGCTGTCTCTCCTTGCTTCCCTCGCTCCGCTCCCCTCCCTCCCACTCAGTGCGTCAAATCTGCCACCTCAGCAGATCCCAGACATGCTTAATTATCCCGGCTGAGCCAGGGGCCGGGGGGGGGGAGCAAGCAGAGGAAGGATGTCCCCGATCCCTCATGCATCGTCCGTGCATCTGCAGCACATTTATTACTGGCACTTGGTGCAGGACAGGCATGGGGGGACTCGCTGAGAGCAGGCCGGTGGGGGTCGGGGGCGCTTGCTCGGGACAGGTGATGTGGAGGTCACACTCTCTTGGGGGTGAGGGCTGTCACTTCTGGGGTGTAGGTGTAAGGCATAGGGCGTCTCCAAGGCCACCTCACCCTACCTGTTCACAGGTGACTCCTGCCTCATTTCTCATCGTGGCTGTCGTTTTTGAGTAATGGTGGGTTGGGTGCGGCTTATTTTGTTTTTAATTGTGCCTGCAGTTAAGATGGGTCTCGGTGTAGTCATATCAGCCAAAAGGGTCGGAGCAGACGGGGCCAATAACATGGCACATGAATTCCAGCCGTCACCCTCGGAGATGCCAGACGCCGCTTGCAGTGTTTTAGGTGTTGCCGCATTACGGCACGCTGTAGGTGCCCCGTAGGCTGTAAACACTGGAATGTCTTAATTATCATTTGTCTGAAAGCCAGAAGGGTCGTGCTGTGACTGTCTGCGGGAGATGCATGCCTCTTTCTCTCATTAAAAGTCAAGCCCCCATTTCTCATTTAGTTTACTCCCATCTAATCTTGAAAACTTGTTTTTTTTTGTTGTTGTTTTTTTCCTCCGGGTGGCGCTGTCTGAGACGGGTGGTGCAGTGGTGTGAGAGTGCACGCTAATTGCTGCCCAGGAGTGAGGAAGTGAAAGCTTTAAACCTGCTGTTTTCTCCTTTCACGCGGCTCTCTATTTTTTTCCCTCCCCCTAGCCTGTCTAGACGAGTGAAGCACAAGCTGTTCCTGTTCAACAGGGAGCCACGGGGAGGGGGTTTGGTGGGGGGGAGGGCTAGAAAATCTGCTTTGTCATTAGGATCTTTTCCTTTTTTTTTATTCGTATCTGCCTGATTTTAGAGCAGGTCAGCGGAAATTGCCTCCTGCAGGAAATACATTTTGAATTTGAACCTCGGCTATTTTTCCCAGCCTGGTCACGCGGCACGGAAAACACCAGATAGGTGCTCTCTGCCTTTGAGGCCTCACTGATGGTCCCCATGTACACCCAGAGACACACTCTGGTATATTTTCAGACAAAAAAAAACAAAACCACAGCTGGAGGACACTGCAGTGGTGCTGTGTGTCAGGGGTCTGGCGGTGTCTCTGTAGGGCTGCTTCCCCGCCCTGCCCCACCTCACACCATGCCCTCGGCTTCCTCTGTGCCTGGGAGGGGCGCTGGTGCAGCCGGCACCTGGTGCCCATGCTGCGGCTCCGCTGTAAGCTGCGGGTGAGCAGCTCAGTAACTCTCCCACTTACCTTTTTAATCTGCTCATTTACCCACTCCTGGAGTGCCAGGTGGGGTGGCTTCCTATCCAATTAATGACTTTAAATAAGCAATTAACTGAAACGTTTGCATAAAGCGCCTCAGACTCCATCTTAGTTGTTGTTTTTTTTTTTTTCCGCTCCAGTCTGTCAACCCTGTTTTTTTTTCCTTCCTTTTGTTTTTCTTTGTATGCACCTGAAAAGTCTTAGAAGGTCTCTGTTTTGTACATTTAAGCCTCGGCAACAAAGTCAGACACGAAAATGTTGAAAATCCCTCACAGGTGAGGCTGGTGTTTTTTTTTCTCTTTCTTTTTTTCTCCTGAACACAAATTGAACGTTTATATTTTGTCTGCTGGTAGCTGATTTGCGTGATGATGTGGAGCAAGCAGGAGTCTGCCGCCCCCCCCTCTGCTGTGGGTGGGGTGCACGGGGGATATGTTTGTTAGTCATTGTCCTCGCTTGATCCCAGTGGTACGGCATCAGTTTGCAGTGGCTGATAGACAGACGCGATGGCCGCCTGGTTGGACCCATAAAAATCATTCCAACATTTAGCCATGGGTTCCATCCAAAACAACTTGGATATCGTACAGTTTTTACACTTCAGCCAGTCGTATAGCTAACTTTGTTTATTAGATAGATAGAGAGTCTAAGCATCATCCTTCGGCAAATGACCGTACGGCCTCTCACGGGAAGCGGTGAAATCCGCTCCTTATGGATCGCTCTAGCAGCCGGCCCACGGCGTCCGTCAGCCCGAATGTTCAGGACCCGAAGCAAATCTCTCGGCTCATACAAGCAGATCAAAACAGAAAAGAGGGTGAGGTGGGGGTGGGGGCCGGTAGCTGATGTAAAGGAATTCGGTGAGGATAAGGGCTTGGGTCAGAGTGGCTTGGGTTTGCTGGGGTGGTTAGGTGCGAGCTGTGAGTTTGGTTGTCATGGAGGCCTTGGTCTCTCTCCCCAGAGTGCAAATTCCAGTGCACCAATGGCAACTGCTTACGCCTCGGCTCCTTAATCTGCAACCAGCTGAATAATTGTGGGGACAACAGCGACGAGGAGAACTGCCCGGTGGTCACCCAGCACCCCCCGCCCGGCATCTTCAGCTGTGAGTACCCCCTCCCCCCCCTCGCCATGGCCTTCCTAGCTTCAGACACACTCTCCCTCTGTCTCACTCTTTCTTTTCTCCCACCTCCTTTAATCTTTACTGCCATTCATCCCCTACTCTTCTGCTCTCCTACTCCTTCATTTTATCACGGTGCCTCTGGTCGTCTTTTCCACTCCTGTCTGGCTCTGTGTTCGGGCATCACCTGTCGTCCTTGCCTCTCCCATCCTCCATCCTTTTGTCATTTCGTCCCTCCTCCTGCCATCCTTTGCTTGCAGTACATGTTTCTTCTCTGCTATCCTTGGTTCCTGCTTATTCCTGTGCTTGCCGGTTAGTGATACTCCTCTGTTCTCTTTGCTATCGCTGTTATTATTTTTGGCCCATGACGATTCGGGTTTCTGTCTTTCTGGGCTGTGTGAAGCCCCCCCCCCCCCAGCCCCTGTCCCTGTCCCAGGGGCCCCAGCTCAATGTGTCACCCACCCGGTTTCCTGCTGTTGATGGTTTTCAGTAACGAGAGTGACCTTATTTGTGAGGACAAACCCCACCCTTCTTTGGGTTGTTGTGGACTTACGACTGCTGCAGTTTCCTCTTGATGCACTTTTCTCCATGGGGGGTTTGAACTGGTGGTGGCAGTGGAGGGGAGGGGGGGGTGTTTCACAGAATGTCATCTTCTCTCTGCTTCCATCAGGCTGGTGATAGCCGACCTCGGTCGACTGTCTGTCATTCTGCACAAAACAGAAGCAATTTCACGGCTTCTTAGTTGACCTTCCACAGTGTTTTGTCCATGTTAAATGTACTTTATATATGCATTATTTTCCCATTTCTGTACTGCTTTGGAAACGGAGGCTGCTCAAAGTGATGATGTTGCTTTTTTTGCCATTTGCCCAAGTACAAGTACACTGGAAATCTATAGTTTTTGCATATCCCATGCTGCTCTCCTCCAAGACATACGCGCGCATAAGTGTTCATATGGTTCCGTGGACAGCATTCAGGCATTCAGGCCTCTCTCCTTGAGACTCCATGCGCAGGCTGGTCAGTGCGGTGCGGTCCGCTTGCGGGGGCACCTGCGGAGCAGTCAGTGGTCTGTCTCCGAAGTGACGTGGCCAAAAAACAAAGTGGCTGTTTTCTTTGACTATTTTCTTCTGAGGCTCAGCAGGATTGATGGGATGGGGAAGAATCACTTGGTCGCTGGGTGACAGATGGCTTTGATGCGTTCAGGCTTTTGTTTTGGAAAGTTTTGCGCCATGGGGGTAACTTTATAATGGGTCGGTAAAGAGTGTGTGTGTGTGTGTGTGTGTGCGTGTGTTTGTGTGTGTGTGTGTGTGCGTGTGTGTGTGTGTGTGTGTGTGTGTGTGTGTGTGTGTGTGTGTGTGCGTGTGTTTGTGCCCCATTCTGCATCCGTAATATTTCAAAAGTAGGGTTGCAAACTGTGTGTCTATTTTCCTTTGTTTCTTTATTAATTTCATCTCTCCAAATATGTCCATTCCCCCCTACCAATAGTCCCCCGTGCCGTTTGTGGGGGGTGGGGGGGCATCATTTTCTGTGACCAGTGTGGGTACTTTAAAATATTTAGCCGTCTAGAGCGGATGTTAATGAGAGCGTCTGGCAGCACTATCACGACAAAACCCATAGAGCGATTGTCATTTTTCAGAGCCGGAATACTGATTCGCCGGCAGCGGGAGTGAGGCGCAGAGCCCGGGCAGGAGGGAGGGGGGAGAGGGGGAGAGAGGGAG
>JAODKE010000146.1:11083711-11096020 GCA_026779605.1 Mormyrus hasselquistii
GGGCGGGGGTGGCGGGGGGGGGGGGGGGGGGGAGGGGGGGGGGTTATTGATCCAGCCTGCTGTCGCTCTCAGAGAATATGGGGGGGTGGAGCGGTATACACACACACACACACAGCATCAGCACGGCGCCACATGGATAAACACGTACCCAGCTCCTCTCTCCAGGTAGTAGCAGACAGCTGCAACAGAGGTTAATTGATTGGATCGATAGCCAATCACCCGTGACGTGCTGCCCAACTCGCTCGCCACCTGCGGCCTCCACAACTTCCTGCTATTCTATTTATCCGATCTAGCACCATAAATTGAGTTGGAACTCTTTGGGAGTGACCAATATGCCGGCGAAACCCCGGACCGTGCTGAAGCACCGACACCCACCAGCGGGGGACCGTGGCCATCCAGAGCAAGCTCACAGACCAGCTGAATTCCCTCTGTGCCCTGGGGGATGTGTAACCCCTTTCCTAAAAAGCTGACGGCGTTGGCTCCAGTCCCCAAAGTTTCCTTTACATACACTGCACCCCGAAAAGAGCAAAGAGGGACTATTTTGGGGTCTCATGTTGATCAGAGAAATTAAGCAAGATGGAGTCCAATCCGGCGTAGAAGCGAAGGCGGCCCCGCTTAGAAACCAGGTCGGGGCAGAGCGGCCTGCTCTGAGAGGAGGGTTACACACAGAGACACTTTATCCTGCAGTGTGGGGGGGGTGGGATCACCCAGACGAGTAAAACTCGTTTTTGGGAAACCAGCATGAAAATCTCCCACGCTTCACTACTTGAGTCAGGCGGCATGTACCAGGCACAGGGATGGAGTGTGTGAGAATAGACCTTCATGAACACTGTCTGCGAATGTCTTCATTTCCACCCTGAAATTACATTGTCATTATTTGAACACGTTTATAACCATAATGCTCCCGTCAATCTCATTTTGTACCAATGAAACCTGAGATTGAGCAGGTAGGAGAGAGATGGGTCCGGAATGCTACCATGTGCCGTCAGGTTAATAGCACCACAAGGGGGCATCCTGGTGGAAGGTGACAGGTCCCATTACCGGGCTGGCTGGGGTCCTGTGTTTGGGGCTTGTAGGCTGACCAATCAGGTGCCTGCATAGGAGAAATGGGGTACCTGTGAGAGGTACACAAGCCCGGACTGCCTCCTCCTTCCTGTCGTGAAGATTTGTTACACACAGGTTTGTCAGCAGTGACTCAGTCAGGGAGGATGAAAAAAATATGTTAATGAACGGCACGAGGAAATCAATGGATCCATTTATAATCTCGGTTACAAACAACGGCACAGTAAGTGACCCAGACGGGCATCGGTTTTCCGCGGTGATGCCGTCTGGCAGCTCCTCCACACAAAAGGGACCGGTGCCTGGTCTCCTAGCAACCCTTGCAATCCCATCCCTCCTCGTTGCATTCTCCCTCCCTCCCTCCCTCTCTCGCTCTCTCCCATTCTCCTGGAATTCTGTGCTTATCGAGAATCAGAGTGAGCACAGATCTTCCAGAACGTTGGTGCATTTTCTGGAGCCGAGAGCTCGAACTTCGGCAAAATGGGACCTCATAGGAGACAGGCTAGTCAAGGCAACATAAACGGAATGTGCAAAACATCTGGAAACATCTGGAATTCTACATTCAGACAGCAGCAGACCTTGGATAGCAGACCAGAGTTAGTGTCCATATGTCAGCTATAAGACGCACCTGCCTTCAAACGTCAAAACAGCTCTTGTTTCCGCATTCTTCATTGTTTAAATCTGGGGTATGTTCCACTTTTCACCCCGACACGTTTCCTGGTTTACAGGTAGAGGACCCATGTGGCCTTGGGAACGGTGCCCCTGTGTGAAACCATGAAAAGCGATGGTACGGTAGGCCCGAGAGACAACAGCATACCACGGTCGCCAGTCCGGCCAGTAGCCTGACCACTAACAGCCCAGTCAGGGTCACGCAACAGCCCCTTAAGGCTGTTCTCTGATTGATTGGCCCAGTTCTGCAACATCCACCTCACCGCACTATGCTGTGACACCAGACTAGACCGTGTTCGTTTTCTCAATTAATTAATATAAAGATGGAAAGTAGAAGGATGAGAAATTTCGCCCCACAAAGAGTGAGACAGAGCGGTGAGTCCGCAGCATGAGTAGTGGGGGGGGCACGTTCCCCCGGCAAAGCTCTGACCAGCTACAAAAATACCCCTCCCCCCACTTTTGACTCTAGATTGTCTCATACTGTACGGTGCCTCATATAGCCCCCAGTGCTTTCCCAGAGTCGACATCGAGTTCTGCCCGAATGGGACGGTGTCCTGATCCCTCCCTTATCCGTGTGTGCTGGAGGAGGAGAAGAAGCAGGCAGACAGACAGGGCGTCATGATGTGAAGACAGCAGCACCGACAAGCAAAGCCATACAAACACACTCACACACTCACAAACGGAATACGTGCAAAGCTGTCCGGCGGGACTCCACCGAGAACCACGTCAGTAGCCGCGTGCTAAAAAATGTAGCATCACTTAGACAGACTGTGCCAGGGTCAGAGGCAGGCAGGTCATGGAAAGATGGGGAATCGCAAGCCATGGAGGCCCACAGCATGCCTGACGAACAGGCGCTTAATCACCGGCTAATCGCCGCATCGCCGTCACGGGATGAGCAGGACGAATGCACTGATAACCAGTACAGAAACATCTACTTCATTTCAGACAATCCTCTACATTTAAATTATCCATAAACAGTGTCTAATAGCCCCTGACTCCCACACGGCCGATTCATAGTAAAAGAATGATGCTCATTAGTCTGATTTACAGAGGGAGACGAGATTTCGTTCACAGACTGCCAAACCTCGTCTCAGTTCAGGAATGAAAACAGGGGAAAAGAAAGCGACATCCTCGCCCAACGATTAGGAAGGGCTGTCGAGGCATGGAGGAGACACGGCCCGGAAAGGGTCACCAGCCCTTGGAGTAATGTAGGCCACATCCAGAGGAATTCTGGGTAATGGGCCTTTCAGCCATTCCTGGGTTATGCGGCAGGTGGTGCCAGACAAAGTGACCCTCGCTGTCCGGAAAATGACTTCGGTCGGAGTGATTGGGCTTAGACTCGACTTCCCCCCACGCGTGCACTCCCCACAGCTTTCAATTAGGGAAACAATTACGGCACCGTCCGGGGCGAGCCGATTCTACTCAAGGTGACACGCGGGCCGACGGCTCATGCGCACGACCTGACAGGCTGCCCGGCGCCGAAATCACCGACCAAAGGGAGTCGACCGGCGGCGTCTCATTGGCCTCTACCAGGCGTCATGCCCCAAGCCCTGGTCATAACTTCTCAGATTTACCCATGATATTGTCGTTATAAGGGGCGTGTAATGCAAAGCTACAGACACAGATACAGATAAACCGAAACTGACTGGCTGAAAGATTGTACTCATTCGCTGCTTCCGGAAGAGTCAGCTCTCAGCCCCTCAGAGGTGTCCCCCCCCCCCACCCCCCCCCCCCCCCCCGCCACACCGCCACGTGTCCCTCTGGGCACAGCGCCCTGGCACTGACGAGGTGCCGAGAATGAGCCCAGAGACGTCTGCTGGCTACTCAGATGGTACGGCCGCTCTCCCCAGCCTATAAAAAGGACTTTTTTTAATTTGTATATTTATATATATTTTTTTTGACTGCTATTTCGGTTTTGGCAAGAGTGCTGGTGACGTGGCGCTGTGCTTCTCAAGCGTGTGGTCAGCCTCAGCTGGTCATGTGTGTGCTGTACCGTCCAATAAGACGCATGATCCATCCCAGGAGGATGATGGGATGGAACGGGATCATGCAATTGAACACCAGCACTCAGGAGTGCCTTCCGTTTCGGTGTTTGCTCAGTCATGCCTGTAACAACATGTAAACATTCATCCGTCCATCCTTCCATCTTCCAAATGCAGGATCCATCCATCTATCTTCAGCAGGGTCATGGGGAGGGCCGCCGGTCCCTGTCCCGGGCACAAGGCTGGAGTGCATTCCTTTGAGAGCCTGGTTCCTCTAGCAATTGCAAGGCCCTATGCTCTACAGCAGTGTTTCCCAAACCGGTCCTCGGGGACCCACAGTCAGTGCAGGTTTTTGCTCACTGCCAGACAGTCCACATTTTTGCCCAGGAATTTGGAGGGAGCAAAAACGTGGACTGTGTGTGGGTCCCTGAGGACCAGGTTGGGAAACACTGCTCTACAGACCTGGCGTACTTAATGAAGATGTCATGTTGTGTTTATGTTGACTGTCGCGTATTAGTGATCTTAAGATGCACTCGTGTCACCCAGCCAACTGTAGCAGCTGTATCAATGTCCCACATTATGGCAGCAGGCTTTGAATCGTCCTCGGGCCGGGAGGAGTCTCACTCTCACTGTTGCTGTTGCCATTGAACCCATGACTCAGCTGTTGGTTCTGGTGGCCAGATGCGAGAGTGGAAGGGGGTATCACTGTGGGAGGGGGGCAGCGTGGAGGACACGGTAAGGGCACGACCCCCACCCCACCCTCATCGGTAGCCCTCAGGTTTCAGGCAGGAGGCTGTGGACCTGGCGTAGGATAGAGAGGCCTCGCGCTTAGGGGCATCTTGCGTTGCGATTTCGGGGCAAGCGTAAATTACATCTACGCCACAGTGGCTGATGCCGCTGGGCACCATGGGGCGATGGTCAGCTAGAACGATGCCAAAAAGCACACCGGGAGCTGAAATTTGGAGACGTTTCAGCTCGCTAGTCTAAGGTGATGTGGGTGGGGTGAACCGGTGGACGACCGAGCACGCCACCTGCCCCGCCCCCGACCCCCGGCTCCGCACGGCAGTCCGTCTTCATGCAGATGAAACCGTCAGGTGGAATGTGGCAGCAGACGAGGGGGGGGCGGCAGGACCGCCAAGCGAGACGGCGTGTCGGCGGTCTCTATGGGAACGGCTCAGAAGCCGCAGCTTCATGGTCAGCTAGGATGAAAGTTAACCCCCCTCTCATTCCCTCTTTTCTTTTTACTATAGTAAGACTTTCTTTTCTGGGTATTTTGCCTACCACCATGTGGAGGAACCAGAGGCCTTCAGCATGCTTTGGTTACCTTGATGCATATGTCGCACCTTTATTTGGGGGGGGGGTCCGCATCTCACCACCCCCATAATGATTTCATAACCTGCTGTCGTCTCTTACTCAGGCTATCCTCTGGTCAGGCCGGGGCCCCCTTCCCAGACCACGGGCCCCGGGTCACACCCAGTGGTGCTGCGGGGCGTCTGCCATGGGGCGTCTGCCACGGCGCGTCTGGCTTTGCCAGGTCTTGTTGTTCTCAGCTGTTTGTTGTATTTTTGCTGGAAGTAGGTCACTCCAACACTGTGCTCAGTGTCTAATGAAGCCCCCCCCCCCTTTAATGAAGGCTGCAGGCAGCAGTAATGTGGTGGTGGTGGGGGGGGGCACGCGTAGGACGTGAAACTTCTCTGGCTGTTTCCTTTATCCTAGTAGCTGGAATATTGCCGGAATGTTGGAATATCTTCTTGTCATTAGTTGGTTTTTATTAGTCAGCAGAATGAGGGAAGGTTGTGGGTCGTTTTGGAGTGAAGTCAGGAGCGGGAGCCGTCGTGGGGGAATCCGTCACTCTTCTGCTCTACGGTGGCTCCTGAAATGCATCTGTGCCGCAGTCAGGTTTCATCCGCAGTGAGCTTTGGGTCTGTGCAGCTCAGAGAGGGACTGCAGTCTGGTTTGGGTCTGCGCAGCTCGGAGAGTGACTGCAGTCTAGTTTGGGTCTGCGCAGCTCAAAGGGACTGCAGTCTAGTTCCCTGGAGCTTGGGGTGGGGGCAGGCAGAAAGCAAGGCAGAACCTCTGCAATATGCCATCATGAGCGATCACGGGTCAACCCGACGCAAGAGGAATCCCAGCAGGGCAGTGATGATGGGGGGGGGTGGCTCAGTGAGTGCGTGAAGTGGGCAGCGGGGCAGGGCTGGGGCCGGGCGTACGATGGCCCCTGACGGGGAGCAGCCATGGCGTTTCAGCATGACGGAGTGCTCATCGCCGCAGGAAGTTCCTCTTGTGGCCGTCATTCATTAGCCTGCATTACACACTGAGACTGCCGGCTCCCATCTCTCCCGGCCCAGTCACAAGAGAGCCGACAAAGAGCGAGTGCGTGGGGGGGGGGGCACATGGGGATTAGGAAGATAAATCCGGGACGTGGCAAATTTGTCACACCATGGGGGGGGGGGGGATGGGGGGGAGTGGCAGAATATTTGTGACAAATGGGCTTGAAGGTGATTGAAGAGAAAACAATTTAGGGACATTAAGCAGGCTTTTAAGGCCCTGAGGCTCTTAACGCCCCACAAACAAGAAACAAGCAGGTGCCTGTCAGTGTTGTGGACCAGCAGGGTGTGTGGGTGTGGGTGTGGGTGTGGGTGGGTGGGTCGGTTTGCTTAGATTAGTTTTGGGGACCAAAATGTGTGGTAAAACCTGAATCTACTTTTGGGGACATTTTTCAGGTCCCAATTTGGATAACCTTAATTTTAATAAAAATCTGTAAAAAAAAAAATTAAAGTAAAACAACTAAAAATGCCAAAAGTATTTTGTTTAGTTACTTATGGTTAAGGTTAGGGATGGGTATGGGTTAAGGGTGTCGTGATTGGGATTAGGGTTTTTCCCATAGATATGAATGGACGGTCCCCAAGGTGTGTGTGTGTGTGTGTGTGTGTGTGTGTGTGTGTGTGTGTGTTGTAGACCTGTGGGGTATGTCAGCCGAACAAGCATTTTTTCCTTCTGTCCATGTGTCTCTGTCCAGCACACTGACACTGACAGTGACTGTGCTAAAATGTTATGTTTCTCTGAAAATGTGCTGAATTAGATCTCAGAGCCCTGTGCCAGTCAGCCACAAATATATCTGTGCTTCAGATGCACTCATACCCAATAATGTTTTGCTTCTGCTGGCCTGTCAGCTGTTGCGCATCCTCTAAAAGGGGCACATTCAGCAAAACCCTTTCACTTCTCTGGTTAAGGGTTCAAGCTGGTGCACTTTGGCTGAACAGCACCTGAAATCAGCCACCCGGGCAGACTGAGTAACTGTGCAAAGATGCAGAAGGCGTGTAGGGACCCTGGATAATGGGAAGTGTTTGCCGTGTGCGTGCTCCCTCAGACGTGGACTGTCTGAGTTGAGTAGAAGCAACAGGTCGATGCGTATTGAGCACAGATGAATCATTGTGACTGAAGCAAGCATCTGGCTTCTCCCGTGGGCGTCTCGGTCGAGGAGGACTTGGCTCTGGGGGCAATACAAGCACAGACCTGTGACCCCTGCTGTCTGGAACCTCCCATCCTTCAGGTGTCGGGCTGGCCGTCAGGATGTCTGTCTTATTACCCAGATCTGTGTGCCTTTATCCCATGTCCTTCCCAGCCTCGCCTTTTCGGCAAGGATCCAATTTTACGTCGGGCCATTTTGCCTGTCCGTTCCCACTACGGAGACGGGCCAGTGTGCCACTAACGGGTTTACTAAATGTCAGGCAGCCATGGCATCCGATGGAGGGACCAGCCCCATGGGCGGCATCCTGTCGCTCGTGTAATTAATGTGGCGAGAGGATGTTCACGCTGCCGCGCTCGCCAGGGCACCGGCTCGGCGTCTTTCCGGCCACCTCACAACACCAGCGTTTAGTAGCCTTTTCACTACGTTTGCCACTGATTTTTGGTGCCACAGCACAGGGGAGACTAGCAGCCAAAACCTCATATTGGTCATTATTATACATCGGGCTGGTAAAGGTCGGGGTGGATTCACCTGAATTGCAGTTACACACTTTGGTTTATTAGCCAAAGAAGCTGTAACAGATAGACTTGGCTTCTGCCACAGGTGGCCTAGTAGTACACTCTGCCTCACGTGGTAAGGAAGACGACTGCATGGATTTATTGCAGACTTGATTTGGCTTTAAAAACCAGCCAAGGACATCAAGGGGGAATGAGCAGATGAAATTACACCAGAGTTCTTTATCCCTCCGTCCTCGTGGCCCCCACTGTTAATCCTTACAGCTTTCTGTGGTGGCTTTACTTCTGTTGCCAAATGATCGCTCGGCTCACGCTAAGAATCTGGTAAATGTTCTCTCTCTTCTGTTTTATCACTGGTACCTTATGTATGGTGTCCCTCTCTGGGCCAAAGTTCTGTCCAGTGTTGGTTTTTTCTGTTTTCCTATCTATCTAGTCAGTGTCTGTATCGGCATGTCAGGGGCCACGTAGTCTTATAGCGAATTTGCCGGACCTTTCAGTAAGTCGGACCTCTCGATACTGCGAGGGGACGTGCGGCAAATTGTGGTGACAGATTTGACAGCAGTAGCTGGGAGCTGAGCTTTTTGACCCAAGAGCCGGGAGGAAAAGCCTGGGGCTATGGTAAAGCTAATTATAATCACCCCAGGGTGTGTTTGTTGTGTTTTTCCTTTGTGTGTATGTGTTTTTTTTATATATATATGTTTTCCACCGTGTTCAAGTTGAACTGAAACCGCAGGTAGGCCAGTCCCATGCCAAGTGAATAATTTGTATAGATTGTAAACTAGGAGACCAACCCTTGTTACATTAAATTTATTCCCTTTCCTGAGAGAAGATTTATGTAGGAAATAATATTGTTTCCCTCTCAGGCTAAATGTTCTTTTTGTTAATGTCTCCAGACCACAAAACGTGAAATGCAAACAGAAAAAAAAATCTTTTTTCTGCTTGAGGTCTTTTCTGTTTGTTTGTTTGTTTTTTTATTTTTATTATTTGGGCAGCAGAAAAATCTAAGTTTTATTTGCTGTATATATTCTTTAGAAGACTGATGTCAGCCTTCTATCTTTTAATCATGCTGTTGTTGTAGAGGCGTAAGCTGCGTTGTCATTGGCCCTGAGGGGGGAAAAAAAATCATGCTCCTCATCATCATCATCATCATCAGTTATGATAATCAGTCACCCCAGGGGATCAAAACACTGCTGCGTACGCTGGATTCCGATAGGCACATGGTGTGATGTACTGACCCGAGGCACCAGACCCGGCTGGGCTGTCGTCCGGTGAGAGCGTTTCCTTGGATACTTGCGGATGCCGGGGGTGCGTGGCGTAGTCGTGATGCTGAGGATGATAGAGGCGCTAATAATGCTCATTCCCATTTTTAAATAATGATAATACCGTTAATTCTGACACGGACGGTACACCGCCCCTCCCGTCTCACCGGGAGCCTGTTTAACCACTGTGTCTTGCCAGTTCAGGAGATTGGCATTAAACCTAGACATTACCTCATCCTCCTGGGCAGGCGGCCCATTAAGATGCTCAACAAGCCTGCAGGAGAGTGAAAAGCCCAATACCTGGTGATTATGTGCTCCCTGCGCCGCAGTGGCAGTCTGCAGGCGTCCCGCCTCCCCCCCCACCCCACACAGACACACACCACTCCTCCGCAGACGGACGCTGTCACGGGCTGCGGTAAGGGCGCATCGTGAGGGAGCTAGGGCAGGGGGCCGGAGTAGGCGGGGGCCGGGGGCGGGCACGCAGGTGGACGTGCTGGCTGGCACCTGCAGGGAAAGGGAGAAGATTAATCAGAACGAGTGGGAACAGGAAGCTCCCGTTTCCTCCTGGAGAGAGCTGAAGGCGAACGGTAGAGCGGTGGCTGGGGCCTGCAGGCTGGGCGGCATGATGGAACCCGGCCCCTCCCACAGCCTGGAGACACGCAACTGCTAAGCTAAGCCATAGCGTATGAGCCAGCACTCAGCTAAACCATTCAGCTTGCAGGGGTTCACACTTCACATATCTCTGTATGCCTCAGTAATATTCGTGTTTTTCCATTTGTATTTCCAATGATTCGATTCACATGTCCTGGAGGGACACTTCATGGCTGAAATATCTGCAGTACAGGGAGAATGGCTCCCTCTGAACATTCAAAAGCATAAACTTTTGTCAGGATTGGTATAATAAGAATGTATCTGTCAGATTAATGTCTAAACTCATCTGAAAAATGTTCATCGTTTTATTAGTGATTAGTCGAGTTCACCGTACTTGGTAAAAGTCAGCTTAAGTACAGGGGTGCCTTGTTTTTTTTTCTGCGAATTATGAAAAACGCCTGTAATCTACAAATTGAAAGTCGTTTTAAATGGCATAGATTAAAAGGAAACTAGGAAAGTAGGACAGAGTTAATTTCAGACTCATCCGTGGTTTTGTACATATGACCATCACCGGCACCGGCATCGACTTCAGCACACGTGAACGCTAGGTGGCGCTGCCCAACAGGGGCCGCCTCCCGCACCCATAGTTACATAGAGACTCCTTAAATATAAGAATACCTTTATTTTCACTGTACAAATACAATGAGATGTGCTTTGGAGCTGCCCTATAGAATGCACTTTCGCTAACTGAGGAAATAACAGTTTAAGCTCTTGAAAATTCGGAAGACACTTTCGTTTTAATGATTATGGTACAATTTGCAAGCCCACAGAAACACTGATTTTAAAACACTTATATATCGAAATAATAACCTACATATGACGTTGCAGTACAAATATAAATATAAGATACAGTTAATGTGCTTGTGTCCCCAGTGAAGTGTTGTCCCCCCCCCCCCCCTCAGACAGCCCGGGTGGGGGGACGCATTTGGTATGCGGTAGCCGGTGTAATCTGTCTGCTGTCTGCTCAGCCGACGGCCTCCCCCCGTCTGCGCCACATCACTGGCCCTGGGGAGCAGTGGCACTCTGGCATACACGTAGACAAGACCGCCTACGTAATGTCGCCTGCGTGCATATTGAAATACTTCCTCTCCAAACGATCAATAAATATTTAAAAGTTTATCTGAACGGAATATGGGGGGGGGACGACGACGACTTGGTTTTCATTCTTCGGTTTTTGAATATTTTTGTATTCTAATATTGCTGCTAATATCACACAACCGTTACATAGACATGTTGTTGAATAGCAAATCTTTCTGAATGGTTTGTTGATTATTTTGCAGGCTGCTGTTCCGGCAATAAGTTGCTGCTCTGTTTCACTTTTTCCCTTCATTTTAAGTGCTTCGGTTATTTATAGAGCATTGGCTTAGGTTGGGGTGGGGGGATCCGACACAGATCAGCTAGACTGTGGGGTCAGCTCAAGGTTAGGCGGTTCAGTGGCCTCCTTGATTGGTCGTGGCTGTCACTAATGAGCGCGCGGGGGGTAATTCTAACCTCCCCATCCCTCGCCGGCCAGGCCATCCCCTCTTTCATCGCCATTGTCACCATCGGTTTTTCCTTGGAGTGCGTTTCCAATCCACCATCCCCCCCATGCATGGCTGGAGCCGCTACCTTTTTTGGGGTTGGGGTGTAGGCTTTGCCCACACGATCACGTAACGCAGAGGCATTCTTTTGAATGAAGTGAAGAGGGAGGGAGGGAGAGAGGGGAGGACGAAAAAAGAAAAGGGGAAGAGGACAAAAAAAAATGCATGGGGCTGAATCACGATAGCTGTGTCGCTCGGTACGCGTTATGGCGTGAAAATGCGGGCTCGGAGCTGCTTCCTCTAATTGTGGGCCGCAGCCAGTCCTGCATTTGGGGCCGCTTTACCGGCGGATCTCTGCCCGCTTTCACTTTCCTCCCCGGATCTCCATGCAAAACCTAACAGTTCTGGGCAGCCGCGTCAACTCCAACTCCAATGTCATTTGCTCCTGCAACTGCACCGGACCCCAAGCCCAGGGGATGGAGATATGTAAGTACAAGCAGTAAGACTGCGTTAAATTATCTTAAGCGGTTTTGCACCATGTACTACCTATTTAAAAAAAAAAAAAATCTTAAATACGTCTCGTATCCCCCTTCGTTTCATCGGGCACTTACCCTCAGCGTGATGTGTTATTTTTTTATTATTTTTTTATCATCCAAAAAGCAGTGCAGGTGCATCGATGTGGTTTAACGAAGACATCGTTTTAACTACGCTAGGATAAATTGGGTATTTTAGTTTAAATTTGCGCCGCCGTGTATTTCTGCTTATTTGTAATGGCTGGGAGTAGTTTTAACCCCCCCCGGGCGATTCACATATGTTATAATAATTTAAAAAGTGTGGTGCGATGCCTGTTTAGCCGCATGCACTGCAAGTTAGTCCAAATAAAAACCGGTGTTAACGTTGTCGGATTTCTTGAGATTTTATTTGAGGGGGGAGGGAGGTTTTAACATCTGCAATAGTCCAAGCATTTCTGACACCGCGCTGTACAGAAAGGACGGAGAGCTCAGCGGGAGCTAACGAGCAGTATTATAATTGTGTGTGTAATTATGATCGTTGTTTTGACGCGGCTTTGGAAGATGGTTTGGGTCCCCCCCCCCCCCCCCCCCCCCCCCCCCCCCCCCCCCGCCCCCACCCCCCCCCCGCCCCCCCCCCCGGGGCGGGGGCGCCTGTCGGGCCCGCGCGCCCCGC
>JAODKE010000146.1:11116939-11129520 GCA_026779605.1 Mormyrus hasselquistii
CACTGCTGGTTTTCCAGCCTTCCTTTACCTGTCAGTCAGGTGTGAAGCCTCTGACCAATCAGAATCAGTAATTATTAGACTAACTACCTGGGCGAACTGAAAACAAGGCCTAGATTTGAAGAACCCTGCTGTAGGGCATCACAGCACCCAAAGGAAACCAAAAGGACCACCAGCACCTGAAATAATTTCCCCTAAAACACTCTCCAGAGAATGCAGCAAAATGAGAAGAGGCCTTCTTCAGGCTTGTAGAAAGAAGTTCTGAAAACTCTAATAGCATAGTTTGCTAAAGTGAAGCTAAGGCTGCAATCTTAGAAAGTGTCCTGTAAATACAGTCTCCATTAAGTTTTATACTGGGCAGAGCATCTTAAAGCCTTTGTGATCATTTGGGGATGAATGATCACTAATGGACTTTTCAGGTAGTCCGAACAAAAAAGCTATTTATCTCACAAGAGTGAGATGCATCTGTGTCAATCAATGACACCTTTATTCGAGGAGAATGTGGCTATTTAAAAATAACATACCTTTCGTTCAGCTGCAGGTTTTGTGACCTCAATACGCGCTGATCGATAGCTCAGGGGCCATAATTATTCATATTTGTGTTATTTCTAAAAATACATTGTGTAGTTCCCTCTGCACCTTTTTACTGGTTTCTTTGTACACAGCACATGTGCAAAGCGTGTACTGGACTTGATATGCGGCAGCTCAATCGTGGTCCAGCCAATAAACTTTGGAAAAGTTATGCTGACCCGGACTCCTGATGGGAGGAGCTAAAATGAAGATGCCATGTGATGTGCTAATTTGCACTGTTCTGTACGTGAGCACAGAAATAGACTTTCTAAAGGTACAGACTTTTAATAGCCTGGGGATTTATCTTATGTGGACAGCAGGGGCCAGAAATGCCAGAAAACAGCAAGCAACAGGAGTTTTATTCAACATGTGATTTAAAACGTTGGATGGTGAAGCTAAACATGAACAGCTGGCATCGGGCACGTAGGCAGAAAATCTCTCCAGAGCTCTGACTAGCTTAGGGCCAAAGCTGATAGGAGTGACAGTAGGTGTTATACTTTGGCGTTTGATACACTCTCATTGCTCTTATCCTCGTTTTCTCTGTCGGCTACTGTGCAGCTTGCTAGCTTATGGCACTAAACTGCAGCACTGCTTGTAATGCCTTCAACGTAAAATTGAGGCTTGTCTGCTGCCATACCGCCTGGAGTTCAGAGCAGGTATGTGACCTGAAGCTAAGTAGGTTTGGGGCTGGCCAGTACTTCGATGGGAGACCAACTAGGAAAGCTGGGCTGGTGCTGGTGTGACCAACAGGTTAGTGCATCGTGTGGGTCCCGGTGTCCCAGTGCAGTGATGGGGACACTGTTGTAAAAATGACGTCGTCCTTCAGATGAGACGTAAGCCCAAGGTCCAGACTCTCTGAGGTCATAAAAGATCCCTGGGCATCTTTTGAAAGAGCAGGACTGGTATCCCCATGTCCTGGTTAATACTGCCCACTGTGGCCCCTTCAAATCTGGCTTCCTAATCATCCCATATACAACTGCTGAATTCTCTCCTGCCCCTTCATCACCTTAGCTACTGTGAGGTCGGTGTTCTGGTACAGAATGGCTGCCGTCGCATCATCCAGGTGGGGGCAACACAGTGGTTCTGTAAGGTACTGTGGGTGTCTTGAAAAAGAATCACATCAAAATGCTCCTGGACAGCATTTGTCATCATTTAGTCATGGGGGGGGGGGCTAAGTAGGATAGACCTTTGTGGCTGTTAGAGGAAAGTCCCCTTGAACATGGAACTTAACCCTAACCCTAAAGCTAACCCTAAACCTAACCCTAACCCTAAAGCTAACCCTAACCCTAACCCTAAAGCTAACCCCTCAACAAAGGCTCCAGGCTGCTGGGTAAATGACTGACTCTGAGACTGGACCCAAGTTCTGCTCCCTACTTGTGCCACTTGCAAAAAAAAAGCATCATTTCATGTCATTTTGTGAAATGTGGCTGTTCTGGGGATCAGTCAGATTGGCAGTTCTGGGAGCTGCATAGTGAACTCCGACATTTCACTAAACTTGTGAGCTTCCTTTATATTCTGTCTGGCACTGTGACAGTTGGGGACGCATCAGTGCTCACTCTGGTAAACAAGCCTGCCAGGTTAGTGGCAACTTTTTTTCTCTCTTTAAAAAAAAAAAAAAACTGGAACATATGTGACGTTTGTCTTAAGTATTCCTCGTCTCAGAGAGTTTATTATATAAATCACATGTAGAGAGATTATATAAATGACACAGGCTTGCAGTTCAAATGGTCTTTGGAGAAAAATGAACCGCGCCACTTCAAAAAGCTCTTGAATGAGTTCGCCAGCTTGCCCTCTCTGGCATGTGAAAAATGAACCAGCATTAGTCTCTTGAATTAAGGGTAATCTTTGTTTAATCATATCTCACCTCTCCCCATAGACCATTTTCCTGAGGTCACAACTACTGATTTCATGATATTATGACATTCTGGCAGCAAAAGAAGGTGAGAAGTTGGGATAATTGAACAAAGTGTGTCTCTGGTTAATGAGTCATTAAACAAAGTGTGTCTCTGGTTAATGAGTCATTAAACAAAGTGTGTCTCTGGTTAATGAGTCATTAAACAAAGTGTGCACACTTGCAGCACGTCTGGCCATAAGCAGCCCACAACTCACCACTCCTGTGTTTTTTTACGTACAGTGAGAGTCTAGTGTCTTTAGAATGACGGCTGCTGTGGAACACATTTGTGTTTGAGTTTTTATTAGCTCTGCACGAGAGAGTCTGTCACGGTCTCGGAGCAGAAAATGACGTTCTTAGTAAGGACTTAACAAAGCCTGACAGGCGGTTCATAATTGAATGTACGGTTCTACAAAGGCTTTAGAGGAAACTGATGATGGTATTTGCTTATGCAGCTAATAATGGGTTTCAAATGCTATTTGATCAGTGAGTGTCATGAAATACCCAGCACGTCAACTACCTGTGAGACTGGACAAGTAAATATCCCAAAAATCATCTATAAATGAGTTGCTTTGCCTATTGAGCAAAAAAGATTAGTGTCTGTTATGCTATGGGCTGTGTGGTGCAGCTTGGCGATTTCGCTAACATCCGATGCATTGTGATTCAGATGATGCAGTGAGATGTAACTTTGAATATGCCGCCTTAAATTAGATTGCTGCTTTCCTGGGCTGCCCTCTCCAGCCCATGCGAAGACAGCATCCAGTGACATGTTACCATGTCCAACAGAACTGTTCTCATATCAGCCATACTTGAGACGTATGGCTAAAAGCACTGTCTTTATAAAAGAGTAAGTCCAGCACATGAGAGCAAGAGCAGCGATTTGGAGATGTGAACGTCCACCAGAGCTGGTCACGGCTGACAGGAGGGTCTGGCACCTTGTGTGTGAAGTTGCTGAATGTACCTGGGGTCCGCTGGTCACTGGATGCTACAGTGAAGTTTGCCTGGCTTTTTGTCTCCCAGCTGGATCCAAATATAACGGAATGGTCTTGTAACTCGCCAGTCTGAAAAACAATCACACACAATACACGCTGACTTAGTCTGTGGATAAAATAGAAAAAACAATGGCCTGCAATTCATAACAAAATCTAATTAGAAAAATAACACAGTGAGATTGTTTTATGTCATTAAGTATTACTCATGTGAATTGCCATGAAATGAAGAAATTTAGGAAAGCTTGTCCTGAAGTTAATTTACAGTTTCTTACTGTTTTATCATTCAATCAGTCAATCAATCAATCAGTATTTGTACAGCACTGTTTTCACCACAGGGTGCATAAAGTGCTTTAAAGACATTTTAAAAGATGATGAAAGTACAATAAATTAAAATCAAGCACAAAAGAAAATAATCTAAATGCAGAAAATAAATGAAGAAAAATAACTGATTATCATAGGTTATTATACGCATGCATTTTCAGCATAGTTTTGAGAGTACTAAGACACTGAATAGCTCTCAGGTTTTCTGGGCAAGAGTTCCGGAGTTTTGGACTATTCTAAAGTCTGGGGACAGTTATAGAGAAAGTCCGCTCACCTTTTGTTTTGAGGTGTGAGTGAGGAGCTGTTCTGTAGATGATCTAAGTGACTGGGGGGCAGAATATGCAACTTATTGGTCTGAAATGTATTGTGGGGCTAATCCATTGAGTGGTTTAAAAACAAAATGCAAAATTTTAAAATATGCTCTGTGTTTCATAGTTGATCAGTGTAAATGAGCTAGAACAGGAGTGACAGCAGTCTTTTCTCTGTGCCAGTTAAAAGTCTATCGGCTGCATTATGCGACTTTAACTTGGCTGTAGTGCAAAGATGACAAGAGCTGCCCTTCACAATCCTGCTGACTTGTTTGTTAAAATTCAATGAAGCATCCAAAAACACACCAAAGTTTTTCTCTTCATTATGCAAAATTACGGACAGGGGGCCAAACACGACGCTTAGACTAACGAGTTCGGGTCCAAATATAATTACTTCGGTTTTGTTTTCATTCTGTTGACGGAAGTTCCTCACCATCCAGCATTTAATATCAGCCAAGCAGCTCAGCGGGGTCTTCTAGAGCAGGTGCTATCGGCTGTAACTGGTAGGACAGACTCTGTGGCGTCTGCATGACAATGGTAGAAAAAAACTGTATTTTTCGAAGACAGCCGAGGGAGAATAAAAGAGGCCCTAAGATCGAACTTCGAGGAATGTCACCTTTAATGGATGTGGGGGATGAGGAACACTTTACCTATTCTGACTGAGGAGCTTCTTTTTCTCGGGTAGGAGGTGGTAAACCATTTTAATACAGAGCCCTGCAATCCAACTTCCGCCTCTAAGCGCTGGAAAAGAATGTCATGGTCAATCGTGTTAAAAGCTGCGGTGAGATCAAGTAGAACTGAAACTGCGCAAGAACCAGAATCGATAGTGAGGAGAATATCGTTCTGTACCTTCAGCAGGGCAGATTCTGTGCTCTGCCGAGCTCTAAAGCCAGACTGGAATTTATCAAAGGTTTTAAACTTGTTCAAGTAGGAGGTTACCTGGGGCAATACAAGCTTTTCCAAAATGTAGGAAATAAATGGTAGCTTGGGTCTATAGTTTTTACAGTATGATCACTAGGGTCTAGGGTAGGTTTTATTTAAGAGAGGTTGCACAATTGCATGTGTAAAACTGGAAGAGATGCTTCTACTAGTTAATGAGATATTGATTATGGAGAAAATAAGGGGACAGATTGTAATGGAAACTTCCTTAAAGAGACGAGATGGTATGATATCTAAGGGGCAGTAAGTGGCATTCATTTGTGAGACCACCTCAGAGTGCTGGCCAGATGGCATTGGCTGAAATCGCTGGAGGAAGCTGATTGGATGATGTGTCTCAGAGGGATCTCAGTCTGGGGGTGAGATGTTGGATCTTATGTCAGTGAAGAACTTCAAAAACTTCTCACAGGTAAGTAGAAGCAAAGGTGACAGCAGCAGCAGCAACAGAAAGATTTCAGATGGAATTCATTGTGCTGAATAGTATTTTGGGTCTGTGGGCATTTTTGTTGATTTGTTGCAACCCCAATTGTGACCAGCTGTTTTCTGTCAGTTTGATTTGTCCGGTGTATTTAAGTGCACGTCAGAGTCTGTAACCCCAGGTCTGTCTTTGACGTTCATGTCATGTTCCTGTGTCCTGCATTTAGAGTGATTCCAAATAAACCCTCCGATCCTGATTCCTCATCTCCTCGTTCCTGCTTCCGTGTCCAGCAATCATAATAATGGTGACTGAAGGGTGTCATTTCATGTCTAAAGGGCTCTAATAATGTTAAAAACCGTATTTAGAAAGTCACAAACAGGTTTTCTATGCTCTAACTACACAAATATTCAATTTATAAATAAAGAATCCTACTTTGCGGAAATTCACTTATTGCGGTGGAGTCTGGAACTGATTAACCGCGATAAACGAGGGCCGACTGTTTGCACTAAGTAATATAGGGACTAAAACTGAACCTTGGGGACTCCACAAGTAATAGTTTGATGTTTTGAGACACAGGTACAACACAATATTCACGCCCACTGAGGTATGATCTGAACCAGTCTAAGACTGTATCAGAGAGATCGACCCGAGAAATGCAGTTGGTTCAGCACAATCTCAGGTTCTTCTGTGACAAAGGCTGCACAGAGATTTGGAAGAAAATAATGGAGAAGTTCCTGAGTCTCTGTTTAATCTTAAATCATTTAGCACTTTGAGAGGAGCTGCTTCAGTAGTATGATGTGCTCAAAAGCCAGAATGAAACGCTTTATGGATATTATTAGTGGTAACACAATCAACTAATTAGACACAGATTTCTCTATTTTCTGCCAAGAAAGAGAAGGTTAGGGACGACCTATAATTACTAAGCGGAGTACCATCAAGATTACTTTTCTTCAATAATAGCCTGACAATAGCAGTTTTAAGGCATTGTGGAAGATTTCCTTCTTTCAGAGAAAGTTCAACAATATTCAGAACATCTGCTGACAATGAACTTATAACTTCTTTGAAAAACTTTGTGGAAAAGGGATTGAGTGCAACTTCAGGAAGTTATATAGCGTTTAGTAAATTAAGGTCGATATGAGAAAACAGACAGATTAAATATTTAGATAAACATCCATAAATATTTAGTAAACAGAACCATTACTTTTGTTATTCATATAGTGATTATACTGTATAAGACCCTGGCAATGTGTCATGCATGATTTGTTGGATAATCAATTACTATTTTAGTGCAGGCATGAATTGAAATTAGAAGAGCATTGAATGCTATGTAAAGGACCACCTACTTCCTGTTAACTTTTATGTTTTCTTTATAATCAAAAACAATCACAATCATTTCTGCATTTAAGTGACTAGCAATTTAATTAAAACAACAGAATCAATTTTGAAATGTTCAGAAAATTATTTCCTGAAAGATAATGGTACAAAAAAAAAGAAAAGTTTTTTTAATTTTCTCAAAATGTCAGTTTTTTATTTTCTTGATAAAAAAAAAATAAAGCATCAATTTAAATATTTAAATAATATTTCAGATTCATTAAAATTCTTTATTAAGCTGTTTTCATGAAATTACCTGTTCACATTTTCTGAATCATTTATTTAGCCAAGTATAGGTATGTACAAAGAATTTGTCTTTACTTTAGGTCATGTTTTAAGTAATTTATAAATACAGTAATAACAAATAATGCATTCAAAAATCATTATAAACATGGCTATAAATATTTATCAAAAGGCATAACACATCATGGACATATGTATTATGCAGTGTGAATGCTTTATGACGCTCATCTATAATGTACTATAGATACCTTCATAATGCATTATAATGGTCGGTATAAGCATTAAGTATGCTTTGTACAGCATTGTAATGGTCTCTATAGTGCATTCTAGATGACAACCTCATAGTAAACAGATGTATTTTTTTGTCTTTTTATAAATATTTACAGTCATGTTTAGAATGATTTATGAATGCATTATAAACTCTTATACACGGCTAAACGGGGATTTAACAAGACACAGGTGAACACAATCGGGCCGAAACACAGGGTAATGAGGTGGGCGTGGCACACGGGAGGATGGAACGGAGCGGATCGTGACACATATGTCCTTAAGTGAAGTGTTACCGAATTTGTTTTGGTGTATTATGTATGTTACACAATACTCTATTTTTCAGCTAAAATGTGTCATTTTCTTTTTACTCATACGTTTAAATGGTGTTTTCATTGGTCACAGTTTGTTCTTTTTATTAAAAGTGAATGAAAAAAAACTCTATTTAGTTTGGTCACTTTTGCCTTTTGAATTTATTTCTATAATATTCCAGATAAAGCTGTAAAGGACCTGTGTCATCCATACTACAGTTCACACAAACAGCCTGTGAATATACACAGAAAATACTGTGAATATAGATCATAAAGTGGGCAAGGTTTAAGGTTTACACAAGGACAGAACTCACGAAAGTTTCACGCGATGGTATCAGATCGGTACAGTTGTAAAACAGTGGTGCATTTGAAGTGCGGCAAAGCTAGATCAAACCAGATCTAGCGTGGCAGCTTAGGGCCACTGGCATCACCATAAGTGAATGAGCGCTTTGTTTGGATAATTAGCTAGCATTATATCTGAAACCAAAAGACCTCTTAAGTCTTAAGATTAAACAAAACACTTTCATGAAGTTTGGCAGCCAGCCCCAGAAGGAGCACTGGTATTTACATTTTCAAAACTCATCCTTGTGGAAATTTTAAACCTTTTAATTTCCATTTTCAAATGACAAAGTCAGAGATTCACTCTTTCTGTGCATGGTGCCTTCCCCTCTGTGATTTTAATTATGCTATTAAACCTCAAAAACTCTTCCAATTTGCTTTGATGCTGGGTTTATGCTTACATTTCTTCTAGTGCCTTTATGCCTTATATATATATATATATATATATATATATATATATATATAATCATCAGTATTTTTCAAAGTATGACATTCTCATATTTAGCTTTTAATTTCAGGATTTCTAGAAACAGGAAGCAGAAAGCTGTTTTGATTTTTCATATACTCTATTCTGGATATAAAGTTAAATAAATCCTTAATGTACCACTCCATAAATTCTATAATGTAGTCTTAACTCTGTGTTTCTTTCACTTAGAGAGACAGTAGGCAGGTAGAGATAATTATTTTTAAAATTTATTTTGGAGGATAAAAAAGTGGTGACTTTTACAGAATCATATGTAACGGTCACTTGGAAATGACTTTGTTGCATCTCCGTCTCTGTATCTCAGGCCTCCATGCGTCATGAGCAGATGCAGCCCCACCTGTGGTCCTCTGCCTCACACAGATAATCGCACATGCAGACTTGCCACCTGGGAATGAATGCTGATGTGTTTAAAGTATGTCATTGGACTGCTTCCAGTACAATGGAATGACTCTCATTTAAACAAAGGCTTATGCAGAAATTCTGGGCACCCCGTCAAAATGTCCTTGCCCATCACCCCCCTGCCCAATTTGTACGTATATTAACCCCCATCAGGTGCTGGGCCGCCTGAATTGTCTGCTGTATCCATGTGGGCTTCACACCCGCTAACGGCCAGGTACAAGCTGCATGGTATACAATGCTCAGGGTGCAGTTGCCATAGCAGCCACTGGATTGGCTAACGTGCAGGATAGATTCGGGGTTTGCCTTGTAACTGTGAAGCCAACAGCCTTCCTGTAACCTTTTCACTTATTTTCTTCTCTTTTTAGCTAGGCATTATAATATGTGCCATTCATTTTTCACGATGTGCAGTTCTCTACATAATTATTTCATCCTTGACACAAAGCTACTCTGCAATTACTTTAGATGCATTAACAAACCAGAATAAATTAACATTCAACTTTGGTTAATCCTGAATGTTGGAGTACAGGATATGTGCATTCATATTGCACGAGTCAGTGACACAATTAAATGAAGAAAGCTTAATTAAATACCCAGTCGCAATTCAAACCAGCCATTGGTAAAGGCCGTGAGTGTGCCTGAGGCTGGGGCCCCGCTAGAGACTTTGGACCCCATGAAAGTGTGTCATTTCGGGCCCCCATCGCAGACCAATCCAATTATGTTTGAAAACTTTTGAAAACTTTCCCTGCTTTTATGGCACCCCTGGCCTGAAGCCTTGGCATACAGTTCAGAAACGCTGGAAGAAACGTATATGAAAATATGAATTTAGAAAGGAGTTTCAAAGCAACCAGTACTTTCTGCCACGCTATGCATGTGTGCCTGCAAGTCCCCTAGTGCTGACTCTGTAATCCTCAAAACGGGTCATAGCATTGAGAAGCACAAAATATCTTCATAGAGTAGAATGGACTTCTATAACAGCATTTATAATTTCACTATTCTTGGCACAGAATGGGAATTTAAGCTGAATACTACACATAGAAAAAATCTGTCACAAACCATTTTGCTTTCTTCTGTGTAACATCAGTACAATTTTAATCGTCTTGAGCCTGAAAGTGATTTATAATGTTGCACTGAATCTAATGGTCCTTGAGCAGAATGTAGTTCATCCGTTTGAAGTACAGCTCCTACACATATTCAAAATTATAATTATTGGTATTCCTTAATATCGGTTTGACATAGTGTTGGTTAGTGTAACCTTTGTAAATTAAATCCAGATATTTATTTAAAAATTCAATACCAACTCTTAGTGGTTTGATGGGGTTACTGTGTAATAGATCATTCTGCTGCAATTTTTTCTCTAGTTTGAATGGCTTTAATTTGAAATAATAAAATGGAAATTGAATCATACACCTAAAACAATGAGAAGAATGGAACAATGATTAAGGTCAAAGGCTTCAATGTAATAACTGCTCTCTGAAGACATTATGTAAGGATCTTACCATTAAAAAGTAATGGGGTTTCAAAATCTTAGTACTCAACACATAACGGTCAAATCCACCGACCTGTTCTTCCATTGATCATAGATAATACCCAGGTGAAAGAGTCATGTTTTTCCTTTGTGTAGGAACCCAATCATGCTGTGAGATTTTGAGAAAATGTGTGCTAACACTGGTACATCAAAAAAGGCGTTACGTGGTACCTTGGGCGGAGCTTAATAGCCCCTATGACGTCATCATCGAAGATTGACAGGTCCATCTGCCACCCCCCCACCACCTTCCTTCCAATCCCCACCACCCCCCTTTACAAATGCATATACTGAAAGACAACACTCAGAAAGTTGTGCAGTGAAACAAGAAAGGTGTCTGCCCATTGACGTGAACAGTAGGGTGAGAACACAGGGTTTTGATATGGAATGGGAACAAACGGCAATATAAACCAATTCAGCCTAGCCCTGTAGCTCAACTACCTGCTTCTGAAAGATTACTGGGGTCACCACGATCTGTGCCTTTTTTGTCAATTAGAAGACATCTACCGACCAACTATTAACAAGCAAAGAACCAGTCTTTTCCGTTACTATCTTGTCTTTGTTCCCTTGGGGGGGGTTATCTTTGTTCATCGAAGAATGATAAATCTATCATCATAAAATGTCATAAATAATATTTTATCCAGAACAATAATGTACAATTCAATGTCATTGCTGCCAAAATACTGAGAAAAAAACTGCAGAATTCTGAGTATGAACCACATCTAAAACATGCACCTGACACAGCGGCTGTACCGAGCAGGCATGTCCAAGTCAGTGAGGAAGGCACAGCCCTTTATTAAGCTGAAGAAGAATATGGCGAGCATCACTCCTCCATCACGCATTGCAGGTTGGTATGAGTCATTGATTGCAGCTGTTTTAACTCTGCTGGTAAAAGACTTGACCCTGTTAATAGTTTGTAATATTAGAATTGCCATGCATCCTTTTAAGTTTTATTTTATTGTTTTTAATGCTCAAAACTTTTCACCTTATCTCTGTATTTGATACAGGGTAGACTGTTCAGGGAGGAGAGTGGCCAGTCTCGATGTGGACGGTGTCATCAAGGAGTAGTCACTTAATCCCATAATGCAGACGAAGGCCACCATCATGTCTAAATCGCCTCTTCTGTCATTGGAGTCGCCACAAAACCGGACAGACTCGTATGGGTGTCACACGGCTTTTTGATACTGGAATAGGTCATAAATTTATGGGTTAAGGGATTTCAACACAATTGTTGAATTTGCCATGAGCTTCATTTATCAATGTGTTTCTTGGAATTTTTGTTGGAATAGTGATATTTCCTAGAAAATAAATCAACATGTGCGTAAAAGGAGAGTTAGAATTACTATTTGCCCATCTTTCCATGGCTTGTGAGGTTAGAAAACACACTTTTGCCTGCCTGGCTGGTCATTTCTAGCAGCTATTTAGGTTCTTCCTTAATTCTTATTGCCTAAATGATTTATATCACACTCATACTAATTTAAAATTTCGCTATAACAAAATGATCCTTATACATTTTAGGAAAAAAATTATATATGTCTAGTGTTTTTTGATTGAGTTTGATTATCAAACTCTAAAGGTCAGTCCTTTGAGTGCACACTTGTGTGCATGTCTGGGGTTTTACTGTGTGCGTGCGTGTGTGTGTGTGTTTGTGTACGCATGTGTGCGCTCGCATGAGCGTGAACAAACATTTACTGAAAAAGCTTGTGTATTAAAATAACTAAGGCATTATTCTACCAAAATTTTAAAATGTTTTTGACGCATGTCGCTAAATACCAGGCACTAGTTCCTACAGTATAGCTAATAAATGTAATTAAATAAACTGGGCCAGCTTATAAAAAAAACTAACAAAATACAGGTAAAATGTAATTAAATAAACCGGGACAATTTATAAAAAAAACAAAAAAAAACAAAATACAGCTAAAATGTTTTTTGATGCTTGTTGCTAAATGCTGCTCACTGGTTCCTACAGCTACTCAGTTCTTGTTGCCTAAATGATATATATCACGTTCACACAATTTCGCTACAACAAAGCGATCCTTATACATTTTAAGAAAAAACGTAAACAGATATACACTCACCTAAAGGATTATTAGGAACACCATACTAATACGGTGTCTGACCCCCTTTCGCCTTCTGAACTGCCTTAATTCTACGTGGCATTGATTCAACAAGGTGCTGAAAGCATTCTTTAGAAATGTTGGCCCATATTGAT
>JAODKE010000146.1:11158445-11169041 GCA_026779605.1 Mormyrus hasselquistii
TTGCGGTGACTCGTCTCAGTCAGCGTGGTTTGGCGGAGTTTGCTGACTGTCGCAGCCGGAGGTGAGGTGACTACCGAACTCGCTAAAACATGCTTTGAGTTCAGGTGGTATTTCAGACTAGAACTGCTTTGATGATAGGCAAATTCCTTGTAACAAACAATGCAAATACTTTGGTTTTATCAATGGCTCCACTAGCATCTCTTTTGTACTTAAAATGGCCCTTTAGCCAGCCATGCTTTTTCGTTTCGTTTTGCATCTTGTTAGTTTTGTTACTAGTTTGCTGCAGTTCTATAAAGTGTAACGTTACATGTCTATAGTGGGGCGGGGCGCGTTAATTGCGTCAAAAATATTGACGCATTATTTTTTTCTGTGATTAATTAATCTAATTAATGCGTTAAATTCCCATTATATATGAAAAACACACAAAATAGTTTCCATTATTGATAAGAAGCGTAACGCCAAGATGCACTGTTTTTGTGGCAACTTTTCAAGTAATTTACTTCTCGCATTACATAAGAATTACTAAATTAAATGTGCAGAAATTGCAGTCAGTTTTGATTTTCAGCTACAAATGAAATAATTGTAGTGAATATAACCACCCATTGCCAGCAATATTATTACTAAGCTTCTGAAACAGACCATATCCGCATTCTTGACTTCACAATGAACTTCTGAAGTGTTTGACAGCAAAATCTAATTAAGGAACCCAACTCAAAGTGACTAAAAAGGCAGCCAGCTATTCTGGGACCAAAGCAAACCTGGCAGGAGACTGCTGGTTTTCCTTTTAGATGGACACTGACTCACTCCAGCGGAGCATAAGCCGTGAATATTTCGGGAGAAAGATTGGGGGTTTATGTCATGAAACCAGATTTTGTTGATTAGAATGATAACTTCTCGGATTTAAGGTAGTGCAGTTTAAGTGAGTTTCATCTTCCTTCACTTATATTTAGGCCAGACTACGTTAAATCTGAGAAGTTATCCGGCTAAATAAGAAATCTGGCTTTGTGATACAGGCCCCAAGTCAGGCTGTTCTACCCATCTTTAAAAAGAAGTTTTGCTTTGTGTGGATAAAAAAGTGAGACCAAGAGCTGCGGTACAGAGGTTTGGGGTTTCAGTTTTGCTCATTTTTAGGTCAGGGGGTAAAACAGGGGATGTGTGCGGCTGAGCAAATTAGAACAATGTGCCAGCGATTTAAAAGCCCCTGGTTCAAATCCCAGATTTGGTAGAGTAACTTCAGTGTTGGGCCCCGAGGCCCTGAGCAAAGCCCTTAGCACAGCCCTGCCTCCCATTTGCTCCAGGGACTGTCTGACTCTGCTTTCCTAAACATTCATCTCTTTAAATCAAGGGTGTCGAACTGCAGTCCTGGGGGCAGGAGCCCTGTGTAGCTTAGTTCTTTCCCTGTTCCATCACAAATGATTCAGCTCAAGAGCTGTGTGGTAATTAGCACAAGGACCTGAATCAGGTGCATTAAATGAGGGGAAACCCAAAACCTGTGCAGGGCTCCAGCCCTCCAGGACTGGAGTTTGACGTCCGTGCTTAAAGGAGTCTGTACAATGACTATTGCATATATTATTTACTTTGTCTACCTGTTCCATACTGAGGTTGGCAATACACTTCTGTCTGCCATCCCCTGTGTCCCCTGTGCCACCAGTCTCTTCGCTGTGACAGTGGAAGCTGACATTCCTGTCAAAGTTTCTAGTAGTCTCTGTCACCGTTGAATGTAAACTCAATAAAAAGTGAACTTAAATGAGATCCAGAGCAGCTGTATCTGCTGGAAGTGTGACACCATGGCTGAGTTGGGAACTTTACTGGTACCTGAAGTTTACCTGATCATTAAAGTTCAGGACTCGGGTCTTTATTGCCGTTGTGCATGCTGGTACAACGAAACTGGCAGGTGAACTCAAGACTCAAATCAGCTCGATCCAAATGCATTTTTATAGAGCATCCTGCAGAAGATAATTGCCCCAGAGCACTTTGCATATATATATATATATATATATATATATATATATATATACGGATGACGTACTGTGCATGCAAAAGAGGTCGAAGGTGAGAGCAGAGGAGAAAAAAAAAAGGAGGGGAAAAGAACCTGCTGAACATGCCAACCACACTTGTTCAGTCAGATGTCCAGATGTCAGCAGGAACGTAGGTGATGTTCGGCATGTCCAGTGGGTTCTGCCCCAGCTGTCCATCAGTCTTCAGGCCAAAAACCTGCTGCCATGACAAGGTTGCAGCCTGCTGCTGTGGAGACCCGGGTCTCTCTCAGGCCGTGCTTTCACGGCGAGGGTCTCGATTTGCCGTGATTCACATCTACTAGGATGTCAGTGGGACTTACACGCGGGCTTTTGGAGCGCGCCCAAGGCTGTGCTGATGGAGATCCAGTCTGTCTTATCTACCATCGCTGACCTTGTAACGGCACTGCTGTTTCTACCCAAGGTTATAACAACATACATGGCAATTCTTCAGATTTTACACAGTCAAAAAACCTATTTTACTTCACTCGCTAGGGAGATCCCTGGCTTTTATTCTGTGTACAAGTGCAAAAATGTATTCTGTCATATTTACAGTGTGCGGAGATGTGAGGCAACAAAGCTACTCTTTGAAGAATCTTGCAATTCTTTTAAATAATTGTTTTTTTTTTCTTAAGGTTCAATTTCTTGAAAATTTGAACATAAAGCATAAGTCCCTCGGGGGGTCTCAGTTCAGTACGATATAATTTGTCTGAGTAGAAGGAATTATAACTGGACAAAAATATTGAACTAAAACCTTAAATCAGAGATTATGCCCAGTCCTGTTACTTACTGTTAGCAGGCCACAGAGATCCTGCGGTAATTGGCCGTGGAAATCCAACAACTTCAAATTCAAATCATTTTATGTGTAGGTGGAACCGTGAGCCTACAGTGAATGAGTGAGTAAGTGGGATTAAAAACTTAAGGGACAACAGGGATGAATGTAGGTGGAGAGCAGAACGACAGCAGTACTTATTTCGCTGAAATATGGCAGAATTTCCCTATTTTACGTTTTTAATTTTATTCCAGGATAGGATGATTTATCGATGTTGGCCACATATATTTTTTTTCTAATTAAACATTGTTTATGTTCCGGGCATATTTGTTTCCTAAATAATGTTTAAATAAAGTCTCTGTAGCACAAATCAGTAGGCTTGTTACATTATGTTTTCAGTTTAACAGTGACTGTATTAATGTGTTTACGGTAATTTCAGGTTGGATTGACCTTTGACAAAGCAATGTTGGTTTGTTTTCCCCTTGAGAATCGTGATTCCAGTCTAGAGATGGTGCATCTCTGCCTTTAGATGATCCCAGTGCTGCCAATCTGGGGAAGAAAGTGTGAACTGTCAACCAGCAGGGGGCAGGATGCCATGGGGCGGCTTTCGGGGGATGGCATTGCTGTTTCCATGGCGACCGATCATCAGCTCTCTGTGTGCAGGTATCCCAATTAATGAGACCCAGCTGGCCTCGACTTTCTTTTACGAGGCACCTGCATGTATGGAAAGGCCTCAGTGTCAAGGAAACGGGTAACGTCAAGACACATACAGGCCCATGACGACTGGTTCCCTCCCACCATGCTGCCTCGAAATGTGCCGGTGTTTCATAGCGACTGTGGCCATTCAAATGTTCAAAATGCAACAAACCTGTAACATTTTGATCAGAATCCATGTTCCGCAAATAGCACAAAGACGAGACCTTAAAATATCCTCATCAATAACAGAGGTGGCTAAGAGTCTGACCTAAATTAGTGGCTGATGCTTTGCTGTATTGTATGTTATATTTACTTTTATTATTTAAAGCTATTGTTTGTGTTAGATTAAATGCGTGGCTGAGAAATGCAAGTAATAGAATAAGGATCATTAAACCATAATTGAATTCTAATGTGTATTTTCCAAAAATTCACTAAACCGTGAAAGTATTTCTCTTTCACGCTTGGAGTGTTTCAAGCAGAAATTAGTTCAGTAAAAGGTCTTCAGTCTGCAGAATGTTCATCCATCCATCCATCCATTCATCCATCCATCCATCTTTCCTCTGCTTATACTGGTTAGCTGACCTGGAGTTTATCCCAGGTAGTTTATGGGACAAGGCTGAGACATTCCAATGGGTCAACCGGCCAAAACGATCCCCACGCACAAAACCTGACGCATTATTCTAGTACCATTTTAGGATGCAAACCACGTTATGATACTGTGAAAAACACTGGGCTTACGTGGGGCACCTATTAGAAGGTATTGGCCAGTGCACATATTAATTTTCTGAAATGAAAAATAGCCCCCGCCACTGGAAAAATCTAACAGCAGTACTTTCAGTCCGGCAAAACACCCTTTCAGACGGCAGGCTGGCAGAAGCCAAATAGCTGTATGCCTGGTATAACACTGAAATTATTTCAGTACGCCATCAAGTATTGGGAAAGGGTAGAAAAATATATATCATAAGTAAATATAGTATTTTCCGTCTACTCAAGAAAAAATAGTCTCTCAAATAGGTTTATTTTTAAAGAAAATGCAGAGGACATGTGAATGGGCATTGTTCTTTCCTGTTTGTGATTTTCACAATCTTTATGTAATTATTTGAATGGTCTTTGTTTAATATCTATTCTTTACATCTTAGTTTCTTTTCAGCATGCATATGTAAACTTAACGTCAGAAGATGGAATCTATGTAATTCCTTTGCTCAGTGGAGAGTACAACACAATCTGAGAGTTTGTGATTTTCTTTTACAAAATGTCCATAGTCAGGATACAGGTTAAAACATTGCATTAGTCTTCATAAAATCAGATCTGTGACAGAAGTTCACCCTGAGACTAACCATCTGCTGGAAATGGGGAATTAGGGTGGGTGGGCAGGCCAGGATGAGGTGAAATAGAAGGCAGACTCCTTTGCAGGGGCCCGGAAAACCCCAAACCAGGAACCTAAAAGGGCCAAGGACGAAATCCAAGACATGACTCCGCCTTGGATAATGAACCCCCCCCCCAAACCAGCCAATCAGAAGCCCAAGGACAAATGCTGGTCAACAGGGACCACAAACCCCAGCGGCTACCCACCCCACCAAGCCAGGGATGGAGGGAGACCAAACCTCTGACACAGTTACTACTGAGTCCTGTGTTCAAAGAGCAATACTGATCACCAAGGTGTGACAAAACCCATTTATATAAGAATTTTGGATAAAATATTATAATCTATAATATATAATATATCTTAAATTTGGCCAATCAATCCTCCGGCGCGATACTCCCCTCCCCCAACTGGGGAGTTGTACTGACAGCAGTCCTGCCCCCACCCAGATCAGTAAGTTTCACCGCTGGCACCCAACGCTTTAATTAGCATATTCTTGATGTTCCGTCGTTTTTTTTTTTTTTTTTTAATTCCCTCTCATTTCTCTTTTGCCTCCAAAAAAATAGCTCAAATGACACACGTACCCCCCCCCCCAGAGAAATTAGTCCACCCCTGGATGTACATTATGTAACATACACATAACAAGTCAAACTTGGTCAAACTTTTGATTGTTAGACGGTTATAAGTATTGGGATTACTCCATATCTGTGCCTGTTGCACATGGATGGATGGATGGATGGATGGATGGATGGATGTTCTTCAATGGCATATTAAGGGAGATTATTTTAGAAGTACCTAGTGACACAGGTGGATGCACTAATGGTAGTGGAATAGGGGAGGAGAAGTCCAGGAAGTACCTATGACTTGTGCACTACCTGATTGCACCAATGGAAAGTGGCGACCGCCTGGTACGCAAATCCCCCCTTCAGTCCCAAAGCCCACCCGTCCCCTCCCTGTGGACTATACTACCATCTGCTGGTCAGCACAGAAACGTTCATTTTGGTGTCAGAGTAGCAACCCAACAGACTCTTTACGGTTGGGTGCGTTACCTTAACTGTAACTGTATCTATTTGAACTCCAATTACTACTTCAGATACAAAACACTGGAAATTAAACCAAACGACCATAGATGGCAATTAAAAGATTCTACAAATCCCGAAAACTCATAACCCTACTACTTTGAAACTGTTATATACGATTGGTAACTTTATATATTTTTTATAATTAAACATCGTTTGCGTTCCGGGTGTATTTCTTTCTTAAATAATGTGCATTCTTATTGAATACTTAAACATCTTAGTGTTCCCTCTCTGTATCCAAAAATGATTGTGCAAGGTTACAAGCTTAATAAAAATAGTGAGATGTGACAACAAACCTGCGCTTCTGATATATATTAGGACGCCCAAAGAATCCGCTTTTGCTCCAGCAATCGCCTTCTCCGGCTTTACAGGATATTTGAGCAAAGGAGGCGGGGAGTTTAGCAATGAGGCAGGAAGAAGGGAGAACAAAACCCGAGGAGGAATGTGGCTGAATGAGGCAGCCTGTCCGGTTGGGGGTCACATTACGGCGTAGACGCACCGGAGGTAAGGCGAGATGCACACGGCTGCGTTTTCGCAGCACTCGTCGAAGTTTGGCGAAAGCTGGGCTGTATTTTAAAAACCATCGGGCACCTTTTGGCCTTAAAGTTGGGAGTTTGCTAACTTTCCTGCCAGGAGTCAACAGGCGACTTGCGGCACTACAGTGCGCCAGAGCCGGCCAAAGTGAAGCGTCGAAGAGGCGGGGAATTGTGGACTGAATCTAAATAATTATTGCGCTTATGCTTGCAGATAATATGCTCACTCGATACATATTTAACAGGCTTTAATTTCAGGCGTGTGCCAGACTATAACTTCGACGTAAAGGTGACGTTTTTAACCATTCCTGGTGTTTACGGGAAAGGGTCGTCTGCGGCGTCTCTTCCTAAATCACATTCCCTTTAGCCTTTTATCATTAACAGCTGTCCATGTTAATTATATCTCTTTTCATATTCATTTGAGTTTTGTTCGGATCGGCGGATATAGACCCTAAACTTATATTACCTGTATGTATCTGTGAAAGTGATGAGTTCCAGTAGCTGAATACAAACACTACACAGATAGGTTAAAATCGATCTACCCATTATTAATGATTATGAATTTAATATATTTTACTTTGCCTAAATCCCGTTTTCAGGCCCTACTTGCGTGTGTAATTCCGTTTTCCATGCTGAAATCAGACTCGGAAATAGTTGCGCAAACAGACGCTTTAAGCCTGTACGGACAGGCTGTGTGTAACTTTGTTATTAGCGCTTCGCCACTTCAACTGCATGTGCTTATGTTTGTTGCTGCGCCACTAAACCCCGTCGGCCTGCGCCGGACATGCAATCTGTATTTTTGGCGTTTTATATGCTAAATACCCCCCTGCCAGTCCAGCACAGGGGACATACACGGAGTTTAAAGGCGCCAGTTATAACATGTGAGATCAATATCGGAGCCAGAAATCATAGCCTGGGTGGGAGGGATGACAATCAGGTGAGCGAAATTCACTTGGAGACAAAATCGCACTACAGACTCGGCTGCGTATTTTTAAATCGGTTTTTACTGAGACCAAATGAACTATAGCACTTTTCCTCCGATTCACGCACACACGTACCTGTCAAAATCGTTTTATTATACTGTCGAATGATGTGGGCCTGAGTCCCTCCCCCGAGCTGCCGCAGCAGTGTGACATGGGTGAACATGCTAAGTCCCACTACAAGTGTCAAACCCCAAGCCCGCAGCTTGTGATGCTTCCTCGCTAATTGCCGAGCCGCCATACTGCCCCCTCGAATTAAATAAGGGCGCAGAGGAGTGCAAGGAAATCTAATAACAAAAATACCACCATATAATCCGTGTGATAAAGCTGTCGCTCTTATCCTGTCCTGATTTCTTTATGGAATAACTAGCAATAACATTTTATTATAACTAAATTGTTAGTTCACCTTGTGAAGAATTATATTGATTTAAGCTCTGTACCTCATTTTGTCTTGGTAATGAATTTAATTTTAATAGTACCAAGTTCATTAATTGGTCTGTTCATTGTAGGCTATTTGACTGTCCTACCGTCATCAAAACTCCGCCTGAGACCTGATCTGCAACCATTTATGGTTCATGTACTCAACTGCCACAATTTGTTTATTTATTTAGCATTTACAAAATCAGTGTTATGTAATAATGAGTATTTCACCCTCTTCCAGGTGGCAAAGACGTGCCTGACAGAGGAGGGGAAGGGCCAGTCTGATTCCTAGGGGGGCGGGGGGGCCGCGATCAGCTTCAGCGGGGCAGAAATGGCCGCGTATCCCGCGGAATGTGAGTGAGTCGCCTAGCCAAGTGCCCCCGCCAGGATCGTTCGCCCCCGTTTCCCCCCCTGCCCTTCTCCTCTGGCTACGGGGACGATGGGACCCCACCCAGCTCCCCTGTCCCTGCTTCTGGGGCTCCTGGTCCCTGTCCATGTTCTTGCTCACAGCTACTTTACGTGTGAGCCAATCAGGGTGCCCCGCTGCCTGGACATGGCCTACAACATGACCTTCTTCCCTAACATGATGGAGCACTATGACCAGGACAGCGCCGCCATCAGGATGGAGGTAAGTTCTTCAGCCTGACGAGTTTGCGCATTGACTTGCCTGCTAAGACCCAACAGTCAAAAAAATATTAATCCCAGAGTGAGAGAGAGAGAGAGAGCCTGCTGTAAACTTTACTCTTTGCAGCTAAAATCCACACTGGTCTTGGAATAGATTAATTAGATCAATAAATATTATTCTTTAGCAGCAAGAAATGGAGGCGGTAAGTTTTGAAAACTAGCTGTAATGCAAGCATGAGGTTTAATAAGATCTTGAGATGTTTGCTTCTCCTTATACTGGGTTTCCCCTGTGATTCTCACGTTCCGAAGCCTGTGATGTGATTTGGTGTCTGTCGCAGACGCTGCCTGCTTGCAGGCTGTGCAGCTCCCAGCACAGGAGCTCAAAGTCCACGAAGGAAAATTTAACCCAAGAAAACTGCCTCTCGGAACGCATTTCTTTTCCTTTATTTGCTGCATGCTTCCCATTACAGTAATGGATGCCCCACCCCCACCCCCCCAGCCTTGTGCTAAATAAAATGCTGCATTCATCTGTCATCTTTCACACCACAGGGGTTATTACTCTGTCTCGACATTTATATCATAAATAGGCACCTGGGATTGATTAACCAGATAAAGTAATACTTAAGTTTAGAAGAGTTCGAGTTTTCTGATACGGAAGCATTATAGAACATTGCAGCATCTAATGGCCGCTGTACGGTTTATATGTTCCGTTCGTTTTGTAGTTGTACACTAGCGCCCCTCTGCCCACCACCACTGCCTGTCTCTTTGTGGTCATTCGTCATGTGACGTTCCAGTGCAGAGTCAATATTTAAGCGGTAAATTCTTTGCGGCTTACATCACAGTCTGAAGGTGCCTTTGTATCTTATTTGGGTGGTTTACATGGGGGTTGTCTGGTCTGTAGGGCTTCACCTTTCAGAGCTGTCCCGGTCCTTTGTCGTGTTATTGTGCTGGGTCTTTGGTTGGGGGGGGGGGGGGGGGACACACCCAGCTGCACACAAAGGCTTCCCAGCATTCTTGGTGACGAGGCCCCACTCGGGGTGCTTTTTATCAGCACTGCGCCGTTTGGCCGTTATTGCCAGCGGGTTCCATTGCTCAGCAACAAGTGTGAGCAGCTAAAAAAAAGTGAGTTTTAAGAGGTTTGTGGGGAAGGCCGTCCTCATCCTGTGCCGGAGACATTCCTGTCGCTGTCATGGTCACGCTTGGTTTTTAACCCGATACCCTTAGCAACAGATTTCAGATAGAATTGCATGTGTTGTTTATTTCGGGTAAATGGACGGTTATGAATAGAATGTTAATGGAATCGGTGAACTGGCCATGGATGCTTGCAGTTTACGTGCTTGGGAACAATGCTGAGTCGTTGACTGTTAAGAAACTGATGCTGCTGATCTTTTATTTGTCACATGGAGACGGTTCTGGAATATAGTAGGAACATCATGGGTAAAGCAGACAATAACATAACCACTTGAATGGATTTAATGCTTTCGTGTTTTTGTTGTTGAAATGTGAGTGTATCAGAGTCTCTTGCTGAGCAAGCCCCTTCTGGGCATCAAATGACTAACATTTAGGTTTTCAGTAAACGTCCTTAACCAGAACCACTGGAAATGCAGCTGGGGCATTGTGGGGGATACTGGTCATTCTGCTAGAATGAAGAAGAGGGACAGAATGGCGTGGGACTGAATCTCTGGGGTCCCGCTTCTCCAGGCAGGTGCAGAAATGATGTCTGTCCTTTCTGCCTTTTCACTTTTTCAGATGTACTTTTAATTATACTTGGAGAAGCTGACCATCCTTTAAAAAAATGTGGTTAGGGGCTCAGAAGCAAATGTCGTAAGCTGTTGGGTGAGACTTGTATAATAAGCACGATCTTTGTAAATGCCTCGTTGCCATGGCAACAGACAAGTCCTCCGCACAAAAGGTTGTTTTTTTAAAATGGCTAGGTGTCATATTGAACCCCCTCTAGGTATTTAGTGTAAGGGTGTACTGTAGCTTTATACCCCCAGGATTGGGGGTGTGTGTGTGTGTGTGTGTGTGTGTGTGTGAGACACATTCTGAAAATTTAGGCTCTCCAGTTCACTTAAGTTACATGTTTTTGGTTATTGGAAGGAAACTGGAGGATC
>JAODKE010000146.1:11169141-11194149 GCA_026779605.1 Mormyrus hasselquistii
GACACATTCTGAAAATTTAGGCTCTCCAGTTCACTTAAGTTACATGTTTTTGGTTATTGGAAGGAAACTGGAGGATCCACCAGAAAAGCATGTTCACACGGGATGAGTGTGCAAACTCCGTGCACACGACAGCCCCGCCCCTTGCACTACTGTTCCGACTCGGGCGATGTGTGACGTTAATATCGACAAGGCATTTTTCGGGCGTGCAGTTGTCGCTTCTCAAGAGTCGCACCAATAAGTTGCGCTAAAGCATTTTTACTTGGTCGTAGGAAATAAAACTTGGCAAGCTTTGCGATTTTTAATGATGGTTCCTTTTCAGAATTTTCTAGTACAAGTTAGTCTAAAGCTTCCCGCCACTGCTTTTGCGATCATAATCATTCACATTCTTGCTGTTAGTCTGACTCGTACATTTTATGGCACGTTTGTGAGACATTACATAACTGAAAAGGAGAAAAGTGAACAGGAACTGGTCATGAAAAGACATTTAGTCTTCTATTATCTGGAAATGTTGAGCAGAAACAACTGTTTCGTTGGTTCTGCTTTGTCTGCTGGTACAACTCAAGGTACTGCTAACTTTTATTTGCCAGACTCTGTTCTGAGAAGTTCTATTTGGCTGTATAGTTAACTTTCAACTCCTAAATAATTGCTAAAACTTTGAATATGGCAATGTGAAGTTTTTCGAGTATCGTTCAGCCATAACACGCAATACACTCAAAGAATAATTAATATTAGTTGGTTATTTGTGTGGGATGGTGCGAGGGTGAGCACTCGCCTTGCACCGCTCGGACTTGGGTGTGACGAGCTGTTTCAGAAGAGAGCATTATTGGGTGAGTCCGTCAGACCCGATTCTCTTTTAAGATGCATGTGCGTTGCAGTCAAGTTGTGGTGATATTCATGCTCTGCTTTGCAATGCTGACATACTGCATTGTCATTCACTTTTAATGGGAAATGCTTTTAAGCAAATGATGCCTCCCCACTTAATGTGGGCCCTAATACTCTATGCGGCACCTTTTCTGCCGTATTAGCTGAGTAATCAAAGTAAAATTTGAATCAATACTTTTTAATAATCCAGTAATTCAATTTAAGAGTAATCATGACATCTTTGTATGGTTGTTATAGAGTTATGTCCGTAAAAATGAACGAAGAGTCCACTTAAAGAATATGAGTACTTTGTGTGTGTGAATGTAACAGCCAAGTTGATGCCCAAGGATATTCCTTCTTGGTTCCTCTGCTTCCTGGAAGTGTTGTAACCCAGAATGGAGGCTGAGCGGCTCTGGAAATGAATGAATGAGTGGTTTTGATTCTTGTGTTCCAGGTACTAACAGTGTGGTCGGCTCTCTGTTGGAAAAATATGCACATTACAATCTATAAAAAGGATAGAAGATGAGATAATAGACTCTCATGTGGCTTGTTTTGTAATCATCTAATTGCAGGGTTTTATCACTGAGCACTGAAAGCCTTTTTGTTCTGCATCTGGGAACCTGTACTTGGGTACGGTGGGCTTGGGGTGGGGGGCGAGGTTTTTGAGGGGTGGGGGGGGCAACTGGGTGAGCTAAACTTCTGCTAAATGGCCTTCTACTTGCTCGGACTCAAAGCTCATCTGTGACCTGCATTCGTACCCATAAAGGTGCCCCTTTCCTGTGGGCGCCTTGAGTCTGGTGTCGTGATGTAACGAAACATTCATTCAGTGTTGGGGGTGGGGGGGCGAGAGACCACCGCAGTGGCAGAACAGCGATCAGTATGCGAGCTGGTTTGTCCCATGCATTCAGCTCTCAGTGGTGCTGGGTTTGTGGGCAGGTGGGGGCAAGGAAAATAAACATGGCGTATATGAATAGTGTACTTGTTAACATAGCCCTGCTTTTGAGTTTGGCTTGGGGGGGGGCCTTGCAGAACTAGGGTAAGACTCCTTAGGGCCTGGTGTTGCTTCACGAAGGTGGAGTAAAATTTCAGCTAGATTAATACTGAGCAATAATTTAATGTCACATCTGCAATTTTTATAAATGAATCGGTCCTAGACAGTTTACCAGTGTTCTAGTTCAGAACCTTCTAGAATTCAACATGGTCTGTATAAGCACATGATTCGATGCTCTCTAATACAGCATTTGATGAAATAGACAGACCATGGTGGGGTCTTCTGCCAAGCAGGATTTCCCAGTTAGCTGGGTTAACTTTAGCTAGAAGTCATGATCGTGCTTAGGTATGATAAGCGTTTAGGTAAGGAGCATTCCTATTGGACAATCATGACTTCTAGCTTAAGTGAACCCAGCTACCTGAGAGATTCTGCTTCGTGGAAACACCCCCATATCCACATGGATTGTAGGGTTAAGCTGTTGGAAGAAGCGTAGGTGCTCTTACTAAAAAAACACAACTTTAAATATCGACAGTGAAATATTAAGTCCGGAAGCAAAGACCCAAGTTTATAAAATGTTTATTTTGTCAGTATTAACTCGATGGTTTTAAATTTATTTCTGCAGGTTTGTTTCTCCAAATTGTGTAAATATTCAGACTTAATTTCTGACATTTCTCCAAGGCCGAATAATTTTTAACTGCTCAAACTACTGACTCCAGCCAGTTCCCCTATAATCTGTTAATATGTCAGCAAGTCCAGCAGTCAGATTACTGCTGCTGCTAGTTGATCAGTTGTTTTTTCCCCCCCTTTGTCCTCCGTGAAACATCCTCTGCCTTCTCTGTCTCCATAACTCGATTGTCCACATCTGTTTCTAAGAGGACTTGCAGTAATTTCCTGATTGCCCCCCTTCCCACACCCCTCCAATCCTGGGCTGCCCTTCCGTTTCTTCCGCTCCTTCCGCTCATGCAGTCTGTGAAAGGAACCTTTTGTTGGAGATCGCCGCGTGTCCCTGGCCTGAGAAGGCTTTGGTTTTTAACCAAGTCATGTGACAGGAAATGAATTTGGGTATATTTTGGATGCCGTGTGACCTGGTAACTGACCTGTCCTGCTTTGTTGTCAAGAGAATAAAAAAAACCGTGGGCTTTCGATACATAATGTCTTAGAAAGAGGTGTCGGCTAATTAAAACGATAATGTGCTGTGGTTACTTCTTTGAGAGCACGAGTCTCAGCAAGCAGATTAAATCTGACTCTTTCAACTTTCTCTCTGTTTTGCAGCCATTCATGCCCCTGGTTAACCTCCAGTGCTCCCCGGACGTGCACAGCTTCCTTTGTCAGGCCTTTGTTCCGGCCTGCATTGAGCCCAACAAAGTGATGATGCCCTGCCGTGCGCTATGTAAGACGGTGCACGCCGACTGCCACAAGGACATGGCCATGTTCGGCCTCACCTGGCCCCCAGAACTACAGTGTGACAGGTGGGCGTGGCCATAACCTGTGGGCGGGGTCTCGTACCTCAATGCGAGTGTGCGCTCGGGCATCCTGACGATATCACTTCTAACAAATGAACACTCTTGCTGGTTGAGCTCTTGCAGCAAATTTTTGCTTGTTGGTAACAAACACTGTTGGTTGCCGTCATGTTTGTTGTGCAGAATGTCAGAATTAATTTGTTGGAAACGTTGTATTCTGCAGGCTAGATGAGTGCAGTACTTCTGATGATTTAGCCACTCCCCCTGCAAAGCAGGCAACCACACCAAAGACCTCTGCATCAGTGAGAAGGGATCTGGGCTTCTGGTGCCCCTTGCCTCTGAAGACCCTGCCGGACCTCGGCTCCTCCTTCCTCGGGGCGAAGGACTGTGCCCCGCCTTGCGCCAACATGTACCTCAAGCCGAACGAGGTCGAATTCGCCAAGAACTTCATCGGCGTGTTGTCCGTCGTCTGTCTATGTGCCACGCTCTTCACCTTCCTCACCTTCCTCATAGACGTCAAGCGCTTCCGCTACCCGGAGCGCCCCATCATATTCTACGCCGTCTGTTATAGTTTTGTGTCACTCATCTACTTCGTCGGCTTTCTGCTGGGCAACAACACGGCCTGCAATCGGGCGGCCGTCCCCGGCGCCGTGGAGACCGTGGTGCTTGGCTCGCAAAACAAGGGCTGCACGTTGCTCTTCATGCTGCTCTACTTCTTCTCCACCGCCGGCACCGTCTGGTGGGTCATCCTGACGATCACCTGGTTCTTGGCGGCCGGGCCCAAGTGGAGCTGTGAGGCTATCGAGAAGAAGGCCGTGTGGTTCCACTCGACGGCCTGGGGGGTGCCTGGGGCGTTGACTGTCATGCTGTTGGCGCTGAACAAGGTGGAGGGCGACAGCATCAGCGGCGTGTGCTTCGTGGGCCTCTACGACCTGCACGCCCTGCGTTACTTCGTTCTGGCTCCGCTCTGCGTGGGTGTGGCCGTGGGTTTGTCGTTCCTCCTGGCTGGCATCATCTCTCTCAACAACGTGCGGCAAGTCATCCAGGACGACGAGCACAACCAGGGAAAGCTGAAGAAGTTCATGATCCGCATCGGCGTGTTCAGCGGCCTGTATCTGTTGCCGCTGGTTGTCCTGCTGGGGTGTTACGTCTATGAGCAAGCCCACCGTGGGACGTGGGAGAACACCTGGATCAATGACCGCTGTCAGGAGTACAGCATCCCTTGCTCCTACAAGGTAAGGCTCATCTTACCGAGGTGGCCTAATTGTGATTCTTCCATCTTAGTTCCTGTATACATCTTGAAGGACCTTGATCTTCCGAGTAGGGGTTCACTGGTATGAGACTGTAATTAAAAAATATGAAATAGTTACACTGTTAGAGCTGTTGTTTGCCACAGTTTAAGTGATGTCACATTAATATCCGTGACACAAAAATATGGTAATATTCATTACATTTAATGTTCCCACTTCACATTAATTCAGAGATGATTCCTAAAGCTGTGACAGTTTGCTGTAATTTTCACGGGGACTTGCCAATTCGTAGAGCATGTGGTGAAGCGTTTTAGCTTTGGCAAAACTGGCAACACATCAAACCTTATGCAGCATCTGAGGAAACGCCGTCCATCACATGACTCCAGCAACCGCGAGTCTGCAGGCTGGTTACCTGCTAAATCAGTGCGCAGGCTGACGGTCACACAAACCGTGTCATTGGCCCGTGATGTCGTCTTCTCTTCTATGAACATGCACAAGACGCATTTCATGCGACTAAACAAGTCAGTAAGAATTAAATGTTTATAAATGACATGAACACACATGCGATTTTTATTAATTGAGCATTAGGGATGGTTGTGAGGGGTGGGGATTTAAACTGTGATGTATGGAAAAACATGATTGGGCTCCATGGTTGTCGTAGAGTGAATTTTTCATACTAGTGCAGCCTGGATTCCACGTGAATTTTATGCGTAGTCCAAACAGCTTTATTAACATCTTCTTTTCCCTTCAGAAAAGGGAACTGGATCGGCCAAACCTGTCCCTGTTCCTGATCAAGTACCTGATGACGCTGGTGGTTGGAATATCGACTGTGTTTTGGGTCGGCAGCAAGAAGACGTGCTCCGAATGGGCTTTCTTCTTCAACAGGACTCGCAAGAAGGAGTGAGTGCGGTTGCCTTCGAGGTGACCTCGTGTTTGTGTTTCACTGCGCGGTGAGCTCCTCGCCGAGCAGTCTGAGGGGACGCTGCGCCCCACATGTTTTACCGTCTTTGTGGGAGCAGGCAGGTCTTCTGCGTCTTTTATGGAAGATAGCAGATGATTAAATTCTCTTATAATATGCTGAGCAGAAAAAGGCTTCAATTTAGTGAGGCTGTCTGTTATATTTATGGCTAAACTTAGATTATCTTTGGAAGCGTTGCAACATTTATTTTCTTTTCCCTCTCTCTCCCTCCCCCCTGCCCTGAAACTCAGTCCCATCAGCGAGAGTCGCAGGGTTCTGCAGGAATCCTGCGAGTTCTTCCTGAAGCACAACAGTCGGGTCCAGCATAAGAAGAAGCAGTACAAGCACAGCTCCCACAAGCTTAAGGTCATCTCCAAGTCCATGGGCACCAGCACGGGAGCGGCCACCGCCGTCTCCGCCTCCGGAGAGGTCCTGGGCACCTCCGAGACCCCTCCCGTGGAGCTGGTGGAGTCTAGAGCCGCGAGCCGAGGGCCCAAGTCTGAGGGGAAAGAGTTGGCTGGGGTGGAGAGGCGCAGCAAAGGCGGGAGCTCCGGAAAGGTCAGCAGCCACTCTGACAGTTTCCAGAGGGTCCCAGATGGAAGGTAACTCCATCATTGTCTTGCTGATGCATGTACAGGGGTTAAGGGACTTAAGTACCAAATTAGCAGACACTAAAAGAACCTAATTTTAAACAAACTGACAGACAATCCCGTTCATTAAGGTAGTTCTGACCTCCATCAGCAGGTTAAATTTGTAAAGACCCTGTCTCTTGCTCTTTGAGGACAACGTCATGTGATGTGAGTGATGGTAAGCAGCTGACCAGCGGCCAGCTTCTCAACCCCACCCACCATGGCAGCTTGAAAGGCTCTGCCCCAGTTCTGGCCCGCCTGGAATCTAAGGAAATCGATGCCTGAGGCTGGAGCGGTCTGCAGTGCCCTCACTTAGCCAGAAGGGGGCACTCGTCCTAGCTGGAAAGGGACTTGGCAACCAAACATCTGAAAGGAGACTGCCTTGTGAGCCTGTCTGAGTCATAGGTCACTGGCAGTAGACCTTCACTGCCGCGTGTAGTCGTCGTGAAGCTGAAGTATCCGTCATGTGGTTTTAAGGAGATCTGTAGCATATCTGCGATGGTAAACTAGTATCATGAGGGATACTTAGGAATGATTTAAGAATTGATTTTAAAAACCACTGGAGTGATATTTGGATGATGTGGCAACACTGGAATCTAGTCTGTGCACTGTTTTGGTGGGATGTGAGTGTAGATGGGTAAAAAGCACAATGGTTTCAGACTACTTTGTAATGTCAGATTCATGGGAAATGATATGGCCGCCCTGTGTCATGTAGGAAACCAAATAGACATTATTTTACTTTACATAGCGTTTTGTTAGGCTTATTCAGAATATTCCAAACGAGGCCGTATCTGTTTGTATGGTTTTCCATGCCTTTTCTCCAAGTCTTTGGATATTATGCTTTGTTGGTATAGATGTACATGACAGTATGTACCTGTGGTTATATTTTATCCAGACATGTGTAGTTGTCGTCTTCAGTATTATTGTGTGTGATATTATATTTTAAGTGTAACGTCAGTGTCTTTGTGCAGTTTTTTTATTTTAAATCATACTTAGTCTGTACAAGGACACCCAAGAAACAAAATTTTACATCTAATATTTGTATTTCTTCACACCACAACACAATCCTTTGTTTTTATAGTAACACTTAAAAAAAAATTGTCGACCCCTCTCTGATATTCCAGATGCATAAAGGGGGAAAAACATTAAAAATGATTAACAGTTCCGGAATTCTGAAGCACTTCTGCTTGTGGCTAACGTGGAATCCATTATACCATGAGAAATGGGGTCTTATCTCCTACTTTAAAAATACTTTGTGTTTAATTACGCCTCCTAGACTTGTATGTCTGTCTACCATTGTGGCATTAAGCTGCATTAAGGTGGAAGAAAGATTATCATCGTATCTAAAAGGAAACCGTAATTTTAAATGTAATTACCAGAGCATAAACGGGTATGAGGTATCCGAAACATGCTTTGGGACAATCAGAGGTGTTTGTTTATAATCAAAAATTACATTTTTTGTTATTTGTTGTTGGACGTTTATACAGAGTAGTATTCTGCAACAAAGGTTTTTATCTAGTGATTTCTTGTGGTAAACTTTTTTGTGATTTGCATTTATGTTTTCGCTTGATGTTTTGCTATGAAATGATTCTTTGTCAGGGCAGGTGGAGACTCTATGGAAAAATACGCTGAAGAATGTGCCATTTTATCCAAAAGGGAATTAAAATCACAGCAGCTGGAGGATTTAATGAAAGCTGTTTCTAGATCTCTATCTATAGAATGCATGCCACAAAAATAGCTTTTATTTTTTGATGACAAATTGATTGTGTTAGTTTCTCGAGTAAACACAAAGCACCAAAAATGTCACTTTTATAGAATTTAAGCATTTTTTTGTTTCTGACAGTCTGAATTAATGGATGCTGATGGGTGTTTTCAAAACCCACATATTGCAAAGTAAATGCATCCTAGTAATTTCCTGCACCTTCATCTATTTCTGTGTGGTGCTCACAGAAGGCTGATGGGGGGAATGATTGATCAGAGATGGTTGGTAATGTTTCCGTTTGGAGGGAATATTGCCTTGTGATTTCCCTGACAAATCAAGGGCTTATTATTGATGTCATAACCTGCCCCTTTCTTTTGGCTTTGTGGGGATGATATTTTCCCTTTATGTGTGCTTGTGTATCTTGAGGCTGATCTTGGGCGTCTCCTGATACTATTGGGTTGGTTTTAATGGTAATTCCAAAAAAAAAAAAAAAAACGCGCAAATGGAAACTGCCCTTTTAAAACTTTTTTTTTTAAAAGTTCTGAATTTTGAACAAGTCCTTAAGTGCTTCTCATGTATTTTTTTTTTATCAGTGTTCCAACTATTACTTTGAATAATATTCTGTACCTCTAATAAACATCTTTGAAATTAACCTTGTTTCCAGTACGTTGCTTATTGATGTCACTAGTCCGAAATCATTGCAGCATGTTTGTTTATATTTTTCTAAATTTTTGTGCTTCAACATTATTTGCCTTAAGGTACCGCTTGGTTTTTTTTTTCTTGACTCATTACCTGCTTATGCAGCTGCACGCTATTGGAGCTTCTTACCGTTAAGTATCCTGAGCAGCTAAATGCCTCTGCGACTGCTAATCGACAACCTTCTGAGCCCTTGATCTGTGATGCTTCTGTGGAAAAGCTTGAACCATTGTGTGATCATTATGTGCGTTTGGCCAATATAATACAGACCTGAGATTTCAACTCCTTAGTATTTAAAATGACTTTCATTGGCTTTCATTCAGTCGGCAGTGGTGGCTTAGTGGTTAGGAAGGTGCACTCGTAATTGAGAGGTTGCAGGTTTGAATCCTCGACCAGCAAGGCACCACTGAGGTACCCCGGGCGCTAAACTAGCTGCCCCCTGCTATGTCACAACGTCACATATGGGTTAAATGTAGAGGACTCGTTGTTGTGCACGGTGTGCTGTGGTGTGTCAACAATGACAACTAATTCAATCATTGTTTTTGTTTTATGAACATCCGAGACACAAAAGCTTGCTTTCTGCTCAGCGCCCCTTACACAGTGATTGATATGAACAACGTAGACTAAATCATTTCAGATGGATTCTCTTTGATCATGTTATGCGTGGGGACCAGGCCAGGTATAAATGTGAAGAGAAGACCTCTTTATAATCTCGTGTGTACAGTTCTGATCGAAGAAACCCACCCCACGGGCATTGCCGATGGGTTAATTGGCATGTATGTATATTAAAATTGTATAGGATGTTCAGTAAATTGCTTCGAGCTTCATTTGCTCTCCATAGGTTCCCTTTACATCAAGACCAACCCTGAGTGCTCTGGAGCACAGTTGGAACCATTCTGCAGAGGGTCCTACCAGGAGCAGCAGAAAAAAAATCTGGTGACTTCATTTATACTTCTTAGAAACATTTCAGTATATGGGGCATCTAAGTTAAAGTAGCGAAATATTAGAGCTAGTGCAAATAACTAATGTCACGGTACGCAACCAGCGGCCTGTACAAAGAAGCAGGGTTACTGGTTTATCGGGTTAACTTGTCGGATTTAAGGTACCACAATTTAAATGAACTTCATATTCGTTCACTAACATTTTGCCCAGACTACCTTAAATCCGACAAGTTACCCCGATAAGCCAGTAACCCCGCTTTGCAGTACAGGCCACAGAGCTATTCTGATTTTTTTTAACTCGCTCTTTCGCGCCCCCATATTAAATCACGTCGATTAGTAGGCGATAGTAGGAAGGAGGTACAGACTATATACGTGTACAACTGTGTTAAGTAGCTTTGAACATGAGCGCAATATACGGGTGGTCATTGTCTTCTGCTTCTCTCTTAATTTTGAAAGGCTTTAAGTCAATGACGCTGTGAGGCAGCTGGAGTCGGCTGCCGTGACGATGCAGTAAAATGATATATTGTGTGACTCATGCTTGATTACATGCTTCCAGACCTGGGAGATGCCGGCGTTTCTTATGAGACGCACCGGCAGCGATTTCACTCTTATATTACATTGCCAGTACAGTTAAGCTTTAATCTCTGGGACAAACTAGAATCTGTATTATATTGAATTTCATTTGTTTTATTTATTCGGCATTAAAAATAGGCTTATCAGTCTATTGCTCGAGGGCACCTATGCCTCAGTCAGACAGGGTGGATTTTGGAGTGGGTAACTTTTAGACGTCTTTTGGAGCAGATTCCTAAATTCCCAAGGGCTTCTTTGGTGCTGGGGCTCGTGGTGGAGGAGGGGGCGGCCGGTCACTCAGAATTTGTCAGAAACGCACGTTTGCGCAGCAGACCGAACGCATTTCATGCTGCCAAAGTTCTGCCCCGGGCACTAAATACGTCTGAAAAGTAGTACCGTGAAACTGCAGTGGCTGCTGCATGAATATGGTTTCCTTGCCGGCTCGACTGTTGCTTCTCAGCGGGTTGATCCTGCCTCTCTGCGGGACGGAGAAGGCTCGACAGCGGGGACTCCGCCAGAGGGATGCTGAGATCGTGGACAGAGTAAGATTTAATTTGATTCTAATACTTGATCACTCGTTCAATTACAGAAACAAGGTTTTTGCTGCTTTTGTATTACAATGATGCATTACGAAAATATACCGAGGGACAATCAACTGAACGATTATAACTTTATGCAGGATGTTGTCGAATGGACCGGTTGTGGCTTAACTTTTAGTCATTTTGCGTTTTTTAAATTTATATTGAACGTTTATAATATATTCATATTACTCTTGGATATAACCATACGAAGATGTTTTAAGATTTCTTTAAGCATTGCTGAAGTCCATATTAGAGGTAGCGTCTCCCTGCTTACCATACAAAGTCTGCTTTTCCAGTCTGGATGCTCCAAAAGCCAAGAATTAACAAGAAAAAACGATTCTTAGTGGTTTGACATTAATCCGTAAATATACTTTTGCAGCACGCTGAGGCGTTTCGGTGTGGAACTAAAGAGTAACATTGGCACAAAAGGGAATTTGGAGTTGAAAGTAAATGCTTCACGCTGTTTAAAATATAAGTTAGTAATTTCATTTGAATGCGTTTAAAGAAGTAATCTGGGGAGCCGCAAAGGGGGGGAGAGATTAGGGGGGCTTACAAAATTTAAAAAAAATTGGATTGGTCTGGGTTGAGGGCCCAATATGATATGCTTTCATGGGGCCAAAATTTTAGCAGCACCCAAAGAGAAACGCGGTTCTGCAAACCCCTACTTAAGGCACGCCGTAGCGCACGGGAGCGATACAGACCGCCTGCAGTTCACCAGGGAGCGTCTACAGGATGTCCCTGCGGGTGCACTGAGACTGGGGACGCTGTGTGCGCGTTACCGCGTCAAGCTGCTTTCTGGTGCTTTGCCAGGTGTAATTTCCACTTAGTCTTTTAGTCCCCCCCCCCCAAGAATGGCATCCATGAGAAACAAAATCAGATTTTCAACAGTCTCTGCGATCTCTTCAGAATTCCAAGATGGAGGAGCTATGCTTATTTATTCCCATGTCAACCAAATTCCATTTCTCAGGTCCCCGCAAAGATCTGTGAATGCAATCAAAAAATTAAAAATGCCAAAAGCCTCGTATTTAGTTTGGTTACTTTGGGTTAAGGTTAGGGCTGGGTGGGGGTTAAGGGCATCAGGGTGGGATTAGAGTTTTCCCCAAGGAAATGAATGGAGAGTCTCCACAAAGATATAATTACAAACCTGTGTGTGGGGGTAAAATTCCATAAAGGAACATTCTGGATGTTATTTCAAATTTAGCGTAACCCAAAAGAATACGTTAGTAATCATTTAAACCTAAGTTTGCACAAAATGTTACTCTCGCAACACGGGAGCTAAATCTGTCTTTACGCACAGGTGGCACTTTGACAACATGTGGAAACCGCACACAATAGAGACCAAATTGACGGTTATGTGCATGTTGTCTTAAAATATGTTTTGCTTCCAGAGAAAGTGGTGAGGCCAGACAAAACTTGGAGAGTTTGGAAAACGAAGCGCCATTTAAGAATAATGTGGTCCGATCAGACAGCTGAGAGTTTACTTTTAGCTTTTTTTCCTCCTTCCTGTAATATACCTGAGTCTATAAGAAAAGCCCTCTGTTTTTCCACCATTCCGCGTGTTCCCACCGGCTCCATCGCTTGCTGGACTTCGGTGCGGCGCCAGAACCCCCCTCCTGCAGCCAGCCCTCTTCCTAGAGAGCCATCGGGGCGCCGGACCTCCACGCATGCCTTCGGTACGCGGCCATGGAGGTGGACGTCATTTCAGTCTGAGATCGATGCGATCTGGTTTTGCTGGAACGTAAACCGAATGAAACCCCAATACAATTATACTGTATGGGAAGACCAGGGAGTTCCAGCGGCGACTACAAAGCACAACTATGTATCCTACTATTTATTATAATCTATATTCCCGTTGACCGCTGTTGCAGTTCCCTTTGAATTCTACGCCAACCTGGTTTTTGAATTGCTCTTCTGGGCACCATTTCCAAAGGCTTCTCGGGTTTTGATGGATCATCATTGTGATATTAACGAATTTAACGTAGTGAGTCTGGCTTGTAGCTTTAACTAATTTTTATTTTTATTTTTTAAAAAACAGTACAACAATATAACGTGTGGTGCAGAACCCAAACCTAACGGCCCTTGGTTGGAAATGTGACAAAGAACCATTTAAACTCACACCCCTAACTCGTAACAGTCATGGTATTCTGTATGGCAATAACAGACCAGGCTTTTTGGCTGAAACCAAGTCGGCGTCTAGACAGCAGTAACCCAGACGTAATAATCTTGTAAATTTTAACTCTGCCCCGCTGTTAATATAACGTGGCCTGGTGCTGGTTCCCTCTTATATGAAAACGTTGGCATCTAAAAATAGCCTTGGAATTACTAAATCGCTGTGTGCCTCGCAGCCGTTTGAAAGTCTCCGGCTGCGATGCCAGCGCCGCTGGCTTTTCCCCTTTCCTCCGAGCTCTACCGTTCGCCGACACAGAGCCACCCAGACAAGCGGGTCCTTGTGTCTGTGGCACCTACAGCACAACACAGAGAAGGGGGCTTTGTATTCTGTTGGAGCCGTTCATCTTCTTTCTAAAGGGTACAGGATACATTCCTCTTCAGGGATTTGAGTGGCATTGTTTTGTTGTTCAGTCCAATTTCACAGTCATCATGCAGCCCAGCTGCAGACTTTAGAATGGGTTTTTTAAATTGCCTTTTTATGAATCTAAACAAGTTTGAATGTTAATAATGGAATCTGTAGTGGGAAATTTGAAATGAAAGGTCAAGTTTTTGAACCAGACTAATCCTGTTGGTGTTATCACCATGGAACATGCGATGTGATGTTTCACTGAGGAAGGCAGAACTATTTCTCTTTTATTCCAGCATCTGTGTAAACAGTGACAAAGTGGAAGTGAATCACTCTGCGGAGTCATCTGGCAGTGGCCATAGGCGTGGGATGACTCAGCGTAAATCTCGGCGAGGGATTTTCAATCCGGACAGGAAAAGTGGTCGTGCCCTTTTTCAAAGGCTACAGTTCATTATTACCTTTCATACTTGAGTTACTGTGGATAGTTCATCTAGTGGCCTGATCTGTAGCGACAGTTCAACACCCACAATTCACCAAATTATATTTTTTTGTTCTTCTGATTCCCAAAATTAGCTCTAGGTGTGTCACTGACACTGAGCTTGTGTGATTCTCTGTGTGAACAAGAATCGCGTGTCATTGCAGTAAATTTTGCACATATTTTTTGTTTATGCTAGTCTCTGTGTTCTACGGCAGTAACGGTTTCGCAATAACGGGGCCGGCCGGCTTTTTGAGCCTATATAGGGTAAAAGCAATGGATTTTCCAGCACTGGTAGAGGTGGTATTGATTTGCACCATTAACAAACCCAGATGGTTCCATGACCAGGAGAAGAATTTCACCGCTGATGTCACTGTTGAGTCCACATTGAGTCACAGCTGGGTGAAGTTAGAGGCCTCCTGTGGGAGATCCCCCAATCCCCTGCCTCTTCTCCCTGCTCCTTCAGTACACCAGCTGCCTGCAGGGACCTCCGGGGATCCCGGGCCGTGAGGGAAACCCCGGCATCAACGGCATTCCCGGCACACCCGGCATCCCGGGCCGCGACGGCCTGAAGGGCGCGAAGGGCGAGTGTGAGAGGGAGATCTTTGAAGAGCCCTGGAAGCCCAACTACAAACAGTGCGCCTGGAACTCGCTCAACTACGGGATCGACCTGGGCAAAATCACGGTGGGGCCCGGAGCCTGCTAGCCTTTAAACACTATAAGTGATGCTTAACTTCATATATACAGTGTATGCATATATATATAAACACTATACATTTTATATATACCACATGTAATAAACTTATGGTTTATGGTGTATGTTTCTGTGGGTTAGAACTGGAAGGTCACCAGTTCAAATCCCGCATCTGGTAGCGTGCTTTCACCATTAGGTTGTTGAGTAACAGGGCCACATTTAAGGTTTTGTAGATGTCGGTGCAAGAATTTGTAATAGGCAAATCTTTAGCTAAACAACTATCAACTTGCGACTCGTTTCAGGGGCCGGCGGTACGTTGCACCTGTGTTAAAAGCGGCCCTGTTGAGCAAGGCCCTTAATTAACCCCAGTTGCTGCACTGTCTGACCCTGCTCTCTGATCCTCACTTATATGTCGCTTTGGACAAATAAATAAATGCAACTTTTAAAAATGTGCTATTTTGTTCAATAAACAGAATTACCCTTGAACCCAGATGTGATGTGTCACATTTGGCTAGTAGCCTGATGATGTGCAGACTTTGTGTCATGTGACCGTCTTCTTAGCCACGCCCCCTTATTTTATCTCCACCCGCAGGAATGCACGTTCACCAAGATGCGCTCGGACAGCTCTCTGAGGGTGCTCTTCAGTGGTTCCCTGCGGCTCAAGTGCAAGACGGCTTGCTGCCAGCGCTGGTACTTCACGTTTAACGGGGCCGAGTGCTCAGCACCACTACCCATAGAGTCCATCATCTACCTGGACCAGGGGAGCCCTGAACTCAACTCCACTATCAACATTCACCGCACCTCTGCAGGTGGGAGCAAACTCCGCCCCTCTCTCCCCTGAGCACAAGAGCACATTCCCCAAACTCTGCCCCCCCGAGCACAAGAGCACATTCCCCAAACTCTGCCCCCCTGAGTGTCAGAGCACATTCCCCAGTGATTTAGAAAATGATCCAGTTCATCTAGATTTCAGTTAGGAAATAGACAATTAAAATGTGCATTTATGTGGGTAACATGTAAATATTTAAGGCAAACATTAACCTTGCTAATTAATGGGATCTGATGCTATATTACTCAAGGACAGTAATCGTGTAAATATTTAAGTACTTGCATTTGCATTTAATTGTTCAGCTTACCTGATGCTTCTGTCTGGTTTAATGTCTAATATGCTTTGAAATGATTTCGTAGGGCGATATACGTCCTGCAGTTGAGCCTGGATAAGCCTAACAGGTGTAACCACCTGAGATTTGTGGTGTTTATGTTAACCCTAGCATCATGTGACACACCGGTCCAATCAGAGCTCATGAGGCAACGTGTTGATGTCACATTCGCTGTTGTGTGTCCAGTGGAGGGCCTTTGCGATGGGATCCAGGCTGGCCTGGTGGATGTGGCCATTTGGGTCGGCACCTGTGCTGACTACCCACGCGGTGATGCCTCCACCGGCTGGAACTCCGTGTCCCGTGTCATCATCGAGGAGCTGCCCAAATGAGGGCGGGCCCCCCATGAGGAATCCCCTGGAGGGGGAGCAGCCCCACACCACTGCCAATCCGTGTGCTAGCACCGGTTCAGGAATAGTGGAGTAAATCTGTCACTGGTAGGAAATTTTTTGTAAAGCTCAAATGTTGTAGGAAAAAAAAAAACATAGTTTTGAATTTGCAAATTTTAGCCTGAGCTATTTTATGTCCTGGAACATCAGATGCCAGTATCACTTTTTATATATCAAAACATGCAAATAAAAAAATGACCTTTTTTTTAAGAAATACATTTTACCTAGTCATATCAGTTCTTGTCAAATCAGTTGATTTTTGTAATACATGATACTTTGCTTTGTACTAAAAACACACAAAACCATAACTGTTACGTCATTTTAAAGCACTGTATCACCAAAAACGTTACTGGATATCATTTATCATGTAAGGGATCGTTCCGATTCATTTTAGCACAGGAGAATGAGAATTTTCTCAGATTACACATATAAAAACACACTTATATGTACAACTGCAGAAACACAGTGTTTCAGAAATATCAAAAGGGAGGTAATCACAAACTTTACATGTAAAGAAACTTTGTTCTGGACATTATTTTTGCAACATTTATTCAACTGGGAACAGGAAAAATGGAATTTAATTCCCGAACACTCACAGTCGAGGTCCGTTTAATTAAACGGTGTTATATGTATCTTTGTGGCAGACGTGTGGCCCTGCTGAAGCTACAAAAGTAGACTAGAGAAGCTGAATGTGTTTCCAAATCTGTACGCACAAAAATATGACTCAACACTTAACACCATTCCATCAAAATTCAGTAGATAAAAACAGAGCAAAGAGACATTCACAAGTTTCACACTACTGGCCTGAGGGGAGTGAGGGTGGGGTTGGGTGGGGTGGGGTGGGGTGGGGTGCCCCAGTGAGTCAGATCTGCCTTCGGTTGTGGGCCGTCCAGATGTTCAGAGATTCTGATGATGTCACTCCCCCCTCGTCTGATCCAGGGAGCGGCGCTTCGTTTGGGAAAACCACATTATGTGCATAAAAATGTTTTACATTTCCTGACAACAAACTAAAAATAAGTTTGATTTCATTCCACATTAAAACTCGGGAGGATGGGTTGAGGGATGGAACCCTAAGATAGCTGAGCTTGCGTTGACATTTTTATTTAGTGTCTGTTATAACCAGACTATAATATGATTTCAGACCAAGATTATTTAGGGCTGTTCCTTGTCCAATCCAAGGCCGTTTCCTTGAGACTAGATAACCAACCACGCGCTCAGGTTTTCCTTCAGGAGTCTCGGGCTGGGCGGAGATCCTCCCCCGGGTCTGTTTCTTCTGTTCACGCCTGCTGGTCCAGCAGGAGGTGGGACATGTTCTCATACACGACGAAGGTGATGCAGCATGCAGGGGTCACCCTGACCAGGTTGGCCAACATGCCTTTGTAGAAGCCCCTCAGGCCCTCATTTCTGGCAGGGAAGGAGACGCGCGTCATGTGACACATCAGCTCTACCATGTGACCACGTGAAAATTAACAAGTGGATCTGCAGGAGAGCAGTCGTCACCTCCATGTCTTTCGAATGACGTCCAGCGCTCCACTGTATGCGGTATGCTGATCCTGTAACCGGGCACGGACCACCTGGTACGGGTATGTAGTGGCGACGGCAAAGATTTTGGACAGGGCGGCCATGGAAAGATATTCTAATGGATTCTGTGAAGAAATAAATTGCTGTATTGTGATTCTCTGGGAAGCAAAGTAATTAGATTCACAATGTTCTCTCTCTCTTCTATTGCGTTCTTGTGGAGGCCGGTTGTGACCAGTAATTTTGTTTTTGCACAGGTCACATTTCCATTGCATCAAGCATAAACACTTTGTTAGGTATCAAAGGATGTACACACACAGGTTTGTAATTATGTCTTGGTGGGGTCCGTCCATTCTTTTCCATGGGTAAAACCTTAAAGGCTACCTCAACCCCCACCCGGCCCTAGACTTAATTATAAGTCACCACCAAGTTTTCTTATTACAGTCACAGATTTTTTATTAAACCGAGTTACCAAATATGGAGACTTAAATACATCCCCCTTCAGAGAACGATAACAGGATAACATTGTGGGGAGTTCGGTCCTCACAATGCAATAATTGCAAACACACACACAGGCACGCAAAGGTTCATGTTGTTCATTCAACGCATTCGGTCTCACCAGTTTCGCTTCCGAAGCTCTGCTCCTGTACTTGTTGTAATCCCTCTTCAGCTCCTCATATGCCATGAACTGCAGTGCACCATGGGACGTACCGAACAACCCCGGCACAAAACCCTGGAACCACACCGAATGGCACATTACTGTTGATCAGCTTTGAAAACAACACAACTTCCCATTCATTAAAAGTACTTCTGTTGCTGCTAAATCTGGTTTAACACTCTTTAAGCCCAAGACACCTTATGTTATGTCTTCAGGATGCTCACTTATTTGGTTTTAAAGCACCCCCTAGTGGTGAACTTCTAAAAATTCAACACTAAAGACTAACCAAGACTCATGCTATGGCCTCTAAAGCATGAGTCCGGTCCAACTCCCGTCCTGGAGAGCTAAGCTCAGGTAAATACCAGGAGCAGGTGTGGCTCATCGGAAGCCAGGCAAGATAGGAAGCTTCCTGGATAGTAGCTCTCCGGGACTGGAGTTGGAGACCCCTGCTCTAAAGCACTGTTCTTAATGTCTTTGGGTTGTGCCTTAATGACCAAGGAAAACAGAACCACTGCTCTAAAGAGTATGGCTTTCCCAGGGAGGCAGAGCAAGCTTTACCCTGTACAGTCCTGCTACACCCTCCTGCTGGTATATTTTCACCAAGGCATCCAGCATGCCTCTGTACTGCTTCCCAGAGTGGTCGGTGTTGTACTGCAGAACTAGGCGGGTTTTGGTAACCCAGATCGGGTTGGTCAGGCAGAGCGTCATTGCACCTGGAAGGAAAGTTTGGGCTGGTTAGAAGTGGGACAGCACAGACTCGGATGGTGAGTCACCATTTCAAAAACACATTATTCGAGAATTGTAGAGGAGGTGGGACCCAGGCAACTAGAGGGGGACAAAGGAATCTGATTGGTTGGCCTCCATGAGTCACTTGACCCACCTCCAGTACAATTTGATTGGTTATTACTCTGAATCAAAAATTTTTCATTCTGCCCTCAGAACATTTTTGTGTAAGTATAACTCCCATGAGTGAAAAGCACACCCCAAATTAAAGGCTGCCAGTGGTACATCCTACCACCAATCCGGGCAGCTCATTTTGGGAACATAGACGTTATGATGAAAGGTTCCAGATCATTCATTTCTTTTCCCCCCTTCTGATGAGTCTGACATGGATAGCCCAGCAACCCAAACTTTATTCTGGTACTTGAAAGACCAGTGACAGTCTGAGAAAGTAAAGATGTACAGACTGTGTCCAGTGTCCATTTTTGTTATTTTAATTTTGGGTGTCTTTGGCACATTTTAATTTTGAGTATTTTGACAATGTCTCCCATTTTCTCAGTCCCTGACAAAGTGGCAGAATATAAGCACCGGTACACTGACCCTGTGTGACCAGAAAGGCTGCATGGAAACTGCAGATGTACCATGTTGCACAATGTGGATCAGAACCCCCTGGGAAGACAGAAGACTGGAACACGTGCAGACAGCACCCACCTGCCTGAGCGGCTGCTATCAAGTGCTCCGAAGCGCTGAGTTCAGAGCGGCGGTCTTCCCGAGCCGAGGCCTTGATTGCATTATAGCTGCAAGGGGTGATGTAACACTTAGCCAGCCCAATTAATAGCAAAGATGTGTTTTATGTATACATTCACTTTGACACTTTACACTTTTGCAGTTTTTGTAAGATTAATTAATGTTTTTAAAATGAAAGCACTAGCTTTTCCATGGTTGGTTTTTCTGCTGCTGGTAATGACTCTTTGTAGTTAATTGGTAAAAATCTGAGTCGCACGTGTCAAGATACGCACAAGAAGAAGTACAGTCCCCAGGACGCTCCGGCGCCCCAGACGTTGGGAGTCACTCCTTGGTAGAGTCCCCGAAGTCCCTCCGCCCGCCAGATACTCCGAATGCAGTGCAGCATTCCATTGTACTTGGGCCTCAGCTCCAGTCCATCGTTCACTGATAATGAGAATGTAATTGATGTGTCACAAAGTCTGGCTGCTATGCGACGGGCATCCTGCGCATTTGGCCGCATCCAACCCGAAATACACAAATACCCCCCTTTAGCTGTCCTACCAGGAATTAAAATTGTCACTCTGGTCACGATCAGGCCCCCCATAAGACAGATTTACATTTAGACTATCAGTTTCAGACTGGGTCCATGATTACAATAATTAAGCGTCTTCCTGCATCTCCGAAAACGGGAATACGCACCTGCAAATCGGATCTTGACCAGATCGAGAGGATGCAGCACCATGGTGGAGATGACCCCTCCACTCACACCAGCCACTAAATTTTCGTATCTGACATGAGAAAAGAAGCGCCGGAGTCTAGCTGTCAGCGACACCGGGGTGCCTTCGCGTTCCGGTGACACCGACAGCGGCGTCGGGGATCCCACGGGACTCATGCTCACTGATAGCAGGTCAGTACCCAGGCGCAGGGTTAACTGACATCTAAACTAGACCCCTTGTCCGACGAACATGTCTCCTACACACCCACGCTGCATACTAGTGTTCCACCTCTTCAGGCGCTCGTTCCAAAGTCGCGCGTTTATGACGCAATAAAAGTGCTCCAAATCCCGACATATCTATCCCATAATGCAACGAACTAAAACTAGACAAACCACATGGACGAACAACGGTTGTCCCGCTTTGTAATTTTAAGACCCTGGGAGGCGTTGGTACTTTCCCGTACTTTAAGACATTAACGACGATTTAGTTCTGGGAACATGAAATCATAATTCTTTAAAATATACGCCATAATTTTAAATATATGCAGTGTATTCTCCGATACAAAAGGTGGCAGCAAACCCAAGACACTCGGGTCAAAAGTTGACCATAAAATTCTAAATCTAGGTAAACTCCATAGATATGGGTTCATTGTGAACAGTTTGTAAAAAAATTGTATTTAATTAACTGAAGTATTTAGAAGAACAATATTTTTGTATGGGCACATTGTAGATTATACAATCGGTAAATCTTGCTTCAAGTAGTTGCACGTTTATTATAGGCCATGTGCTCGAGTTGTATTATTTTATGAGAAGTCAGGAAAACATAGGAGTTGGTATCTATAAACTATAGGAGTGTATGTATCTTACACGAAATGCAGCCAACATTATCCAAAACATAGGTACATTTATTAGGTGTATTGCCACTTGCCATTGATATAACAAACATAGCTCAACAGAAAACAGCAGAACAAAAGAACAATATCTACTTTTATTACTGAATTCCACGATAAAAAATAAAAATACAAATTTAAGAATTAATAGTTTGCTGAGCAAATGAAGTCCTACAGGTCGTACTCCAGTCCGGTAGGGGGCAGAATAGCCAACAAATGACTCGAGTTCCGAGACTCATTTAAAGATGGATTCCTGAACAGAACACATGCTTACTTTGTATTTTTTTGTATAATTGAATTTGGAATCGGTGTAGTAACATACGAAGAAGCCGAATAACCAAGCGTGATAAAAGATGAAAGTGAAGGTCCTGTGCCGAAACCCGGATGATTATGTCCGCGAAACGACGAAAGATGTGCAACGTGGTGGGTTTCAGGTTACCGAGCAATTCCTGCTCTTCTTAAATCATTTACACACCATCGTAGGTTGTGGTTTATACGGACAGTCAAAGCAGTTACAGTTTTTCGTTTTGTTGGCTTGAGCTGCTTTTTTATGCTGTCTACTATTGCTTAACACATTAAGAATACCTCAAGCCTTACCATATAGGTATATTTTAAAATCTTTAAAATACGAGTGTCCTGTTAAGATGTTAATTCTCGTGTCTATGGCGTCTTATCTGTAGTGAATCAGACATTTACTTATTTGTGCTGTTAAAAAGCTACCTTTCTTCGTCTGAAATGATTGATTATGGTAACAGTATTCAAAACCATTTCTAACAACGTTGCGTTTTAGTTCCCAGGAATTATGACCCGTCGCTGCACCCTTTCGAGGTGCCGAGGGAGTACACACGGGCTCTGAACGCCACCAAGCTGGAGCGTGTGTTCGCCAAACCCTTTGTAGCCTCGCTGGATGGCCACAGGGATGGGGTCAACTGCATGGCCAAGCACCCCGGCAGCCTGTCCACGCTGCTCTCTGGATCCTGCGATGGCGAGGTATCAGGCAGCCAGCCCCTTACACCAGCAAAGCAGGGTTGCCAACCTCAGTCAGCTGAATGAGATTTTAAATTTGAGACAATTTACATGAATGTAAGGGTTTTATTACCTTGTAAATAGTCTTCTGATGTACCTAATTTTAGGTCTATAATGGAGTAATATAGGTTTTTCGTTAGATTTTTTGCGTGTGTGTCACGCCAGAATTGGTGAGAGTTGGCAACCCTGGTAAAGGAACCTCTCTGCAGATGCTCCATTTCATGAGGCTGTTTCTTTTTCTACAGTATTTTTGGATAAATATTATTTTGATGGAAGTTGTATTGAAAAGATGTCAGTTAAGGGTTTAAAAGGTGAATGTCATTCCAATCCAGCAATTTCATCTTGAACTTGCACCAGAGAAGCAGTTGTTCTTTTGCCTGTATCTGTCAAGGTTCAATAACAGCGCGCATGATTTTAGCCTTGATTGTCGTAAAAGCCTCGATCATTCTTCCGTAAACCGTTAAGGTTGGTATTTTGTTTTCTCTTCCACCTGACGAGGGGTCTCTGTGCCACAGGTCAAAGTGTGGAACCTGCCAACACGCAAGTGTGTGCGAACACTGCAGGCACATGAGGGCTTTGTGCGGGGGATGTGCGTACGCTTCTGTGGGGCATCTTTTTTCACGGTGAGCGCCCCCTTTGGCCACCTGCGGCTGTGGGTAACAGGAGTATTACACACACTTGAGTGGTTCCTAACGTTGCCAGTTTGTAGGTGGGTGATGACAGGACCGTCAAGCAGTGGAAGATGGACACTCCTGGATACGGAGAGGAAGAGGAACCTCTGAACACCATCCTGGGAAAGGTAGAGTGTCACAGCATCTCGTAAGGCGCATCCAAAATTTATGAGGAAAGAGTCTGCAAAATGAATTAACATAGTAAATTTGCAAAAATAAAAGCAGAATAGACAGAAGAAACTTGACACACTGGCATCGTGCAAGGCCTTAATTTAACATGGATCTGATGTTTTTAGGGCTGTATGTGCACAGAAAATTGATAATCTCAAATCAGATTTGAGTCACTGTCAAATGTGGTCATAGATTGGATCCATATCTGATTTGCGGCTATACAACATGAATGAGATCTGAATGTGGGTTTTTTGCCTTTATACATGCGGCGAGTATTTTTTTGATGTCGGTTACACAGATGACTCCCGCAAACGCATATCAATGTGCACATGCGGGCCATTTTGGAAGAGCGATGTGTTAACCTTACTGTTAGATACAGGTCATTAGTAATTATAAATGTGAACAGTCAAGATAGGCAGACCCGATCTGAGCAAACAGATCAGAGTTGAACCACGAGGATTGTAATGTGAACGTAGCTTGCGTTGCGTCCCTCAGACGGTGTTAACCGGCATCGACCACCACCAGAAGGAGAGCGTGTTTGCTACATGCGGCCAGCAGGTGGACATCTGGGATGAGCAGAGGAGCAGCCCCGTCCGCACCTTCACCTGGGGGGTGGACAGTTTCAGCTGCATCCGCTTCAACCCCGTGGAGGTTTGTCTCTGTCCGGGGGAGGCTGGTGTTGCGTGTTTCCCTGAATCCGCAGCTCCACCTATAGTGGCATGTAATGAAATGTCAGTGATTCTGTGAGCGGTGCGGTGGTTCGGTGGGTCGACATGCTGCTTTGTGCCTCCAGGGTCGCAGGTGCACCTTCATAATGCATTAAAAGAACATTCATAAGCAGCATGCAAGTACACTTTTAACATCCTAACATCCCTTAACAGCTTTAATATACATTAATAACATGCATTACATGATTATAATGTCTGTCGATATTGTATAATGTTTGTTATTAATGTATATTACAGTTAAGGGATGTTAGGATATAATGTATGACGATTTTTTTTTTAATTTTGATTTGGGTTTTTTTTTTTTTAAACAGTATTTTATTATTTCAGTTGCACTGTTAAGAAGAGGACACATTTTGCACAGTTTAGAAAGATAAGGGAATATTCTTGAATAAATTTGTCTTCTGTAAAAAAAAAAAAAAAATTGTGAGGAAATCGTATCGTGAATGATATCGAATCGCGAGTTGAGTGTATCGTTACATTCTTGCTAAGCATCTGCGAAGGTGACCGGCTGCCATGTCAGGCGATTCGTCCTGACCCACCTCTGCGAAGGTGACCGGCTGCCATGTCAGGCGATTCGTCCTGACCCACCTCTGATCTCTGCCGCGTCGCGCTGTGCTCAGCTCCTGCTGAAACCGCTGCTTGACCACGGCTGTCCTCACACAGACCGAGCTCCTGGCCAGCTGCGCTTCAGATCGCAGCATCGTGCTCTACGACATGAGGGAGGCCAACCCCCTGAAGAAGGTGGGCTCCCGTCGCCTGTCACACCGCACGCGGGGAGCCGCGTGTCCCCGCCGCGGCCATGGCGTGTTCATTTCTGATTTTAATTGTCCCCTCAGGTGATTATGAGTCTGCGGAGTAACACACTGTGCTGGAATCCCATGGAAGCGTACTACTTCACCTGTTCAAATGAAGATTATAAGTAAGTGGACTTTCCTCCTCAAAGTTAGTTTTGGATTTCGGGATGCAGTGTGTTTTCTGCTTGAACTTTTACTTCTGCTTGGTGCCTGTATGCTTAGCTGAGTAGCATTTAAAAACGTTTGACTTTTTGGTGTCTTTGCTGAAATGACATGCCGGATTCTGCATGGAGCTGCCCTGTCAGTGTTTGACATTAAGTGATTCACTGTTCGCGGCATGGTTCCCTTTTGCGGACGATTTATTCGCATTTATGAATTCCGTCTGCTGTTACCCTCTTGACTGATCCCTTCCTGGGGTTGGTGCGGGTTGTGCCTGTAGCTACAGCTGCTCATTTATGGCAAAAATCAAAATGACCATTATTTTGGTCAGAATTGATCATGATTATTTAACACAATTACTCAATG
>JAODKE010000146.1:11194249-11205105 GCA_026779605.1 Mormyrus hasselquistii
CTCATTTATGGCAAAAATCAAAATGACCATTATTTTGGTCAGAATTGATCATGATTATTTAACACAATTACTCAATGACTGTGGAACAGTCATCCATTTATTGAACCTCTGAAAAACACTTGTCTTTTTCACAGTGGATTTCCTTGAACTCTTAATATAATTAAATCGAAAAACAAACAAACAAGCGGCTGGAAATGGGCTGCTCCGGATTTATAAGGCAAGAAAAAAACGGGGGCATCGATGTGAGATGAAATGCGGCACAATAACCGTTTTATCTCAATTATTTCGTTTAGATAACGCTCGGAAGCCAAAATCGTAATTGAAATTAAAATTCGATTCATTGCCCAGCCTTGCGTGCAGCTGGCGGCAGGCCGGTCTGCAGCCTTCCCAGGTCGTCTCGGAGCCGTGTCACAGAGGCCTGTTTGACCAGAGTGCGTGACAGTGGCTGAACTCGTGGTTCATACCGGAAGGTCTCCCTGCTGGCCCTTTAAGAGAGTCCCATCCTCCCCTTGTCTCCCCAATGTTGTGTAGCCTCTACACATTCGACATGCGGCGGCTGGACACCCCCGTGATGGTTCACAAGGACCACGTCTCTGCTGTGCTGGACCTGGACTACTCGCCGACGGGAAGGGAATTTGTGTCGGCCAGCTTTGACAAGACCATCCGGATATTCCCCAAAAACATGGGCCACAGCAGGTGAGTGTGGCCCCGCCCCATCCCGCCCCCACGCCGCTCTCCTGCCGCTCCTGTCCTCTGGTTCAAAAGACCTGGTCACTGGACCGGGAGCAATCGATACCATGCCAGAAGCAGCCCTTGGGGCTCTTCATAGTCATCCAGCTTGATTAATAGCGGGCCGCCCTATTGAATAATGAAGGGTGGGGGGTGATGTTGAACCCCCCCTACTGTAATTACTGGTAATTGTAGTTACTCTTGTGAATAGCTCTTAGCTGTTACTGGCTTGCCGCTTTCAGTTTTTTAAGACCTGCTAATTTATCGATGACTTGATGTTCCTGGCTCTTCATGTGCCGATCAGCTTCTTCGATGTTTTGCTGTAGACTCTTCACTCTGGTGGTTTTGCTTTGCTGCTATCTGAGCTACGGGTGCCTTGTTCAGTTCCGGTCGTTCCGTGTTTTTCTGCTTAATACTTCATGATAATGAACCGCGGTGCGATGAGATGGCATCTTGTGTCTCGGCGGTTATGGGAGAGCGTTGAGCTAACGACACACTGATGAAGGGATCAGCGTTTGACGGATGGTTCCAGCCGGCCGCTGCGTGACTGCCGCAGTGTGCGAGGGGTTGGTGTTTGGGTGCAGAAAGCTGATTGAAGTGCCGAGGGAGGCGGTAACGGGGTAGATCTTGGGCACGTTTTGTGGGTTTTATCTGGGCATGAGAGGAATTTGCAAAGCCATGGTGTACGAGCCTGTAGCGATTCGCCGTTTGGCACCCAGCGGAGTCCAGGCTATAATGCCTGTTAGTAGGAGTGATATCGATCCGAGTCTTCATAAAGGAGGGGGTTGGACAACGACCCTGGTTAACTGGATGTCGATTTTGATGCATAATATTTCCCAGTTTGCTTAGCAGCAAGTGTGTCCAGTCAGCATCCTTAGCGACTACGACGGGGGTTAAATGTCGATTATAGTGCTATTGCTGATATGATTAATGAGGCCTGCAGTGGGGGTGGGGGAAGAGACCTAAAGAATGAAATGAGGGTCTTTGAATTGGGGGGGGGGGGGTTTGAGCAGATAGAATGGTTACCTTGGGAGTTCAGGGGGGTTTTGCACCAGTAACTTCCTCGGTCGTCTCACCACTGACCTCTGCTCATTTTTATTTACTTTTTTTGTCCCGTAGAATCAAGTAAACTGGGGGCAAAATACTACAAACGCGAGGAGTGGTTTGGGTTTGCCGAGGGTGGGTGTTAACTAATCATGAGCCTGGAAAAGGGAAAAGTTCTCGTGGCGATGTCACCCTCTATGGGGGAGCGTAGAAGAGGTATGAAAGAATGAGTGTGAATTCTGGGGGGGGGGGCTGGGAGGTGTGAAGTTGCCATGCATTCATTTGTGTTTATCTGCCCGCCCACAGAGAGGTGTACCACACCAAGCGCATGCAGCACGTCATCTGCGTCAAGTGGTCCCTGGACAGCAGGTACATCATGGCTGGTTCGGACGAGATGAACATCCGCCTGTGGAAGGCCAACGCGTCGGAGAAGCTGGGGGTGGTGAGTCCGCAGCCGCCCACAGACCTGCGCCAGGCTCCTTAACGGACCATTACTTTGTTAGCTTTTTTCCCAGCGGGAAACGACTATGACATGTACTCTAATGGTTCGGGACGCGCACTTGTGATTGAAAGGTTACTGGTTCGAATCCCCGCCCAGCCATGTCCCGCCCCCCAAGCACTGCTCCCCGGGCGCTGAATTAGCTGCCCTCTGCTATGTCGCATAGCCACAGGTGGGATGAATGCAGAGGACTTGTTGCATTTTTTGTGCTGCGGTGTGTCACCAATGACACGGCCCTCCCAAACAGGAGCACATTGGCTGTGTGTTTGACGCCATACGAGACTGAACACGCTGAGTTTTATTCATTGTATTAGAAATTATTTTGTAAGAGAGTTAAAGGATGACCTGAAGTAGACAGGCGGCCCTGCAGCGGTCAGTTTTCACTGGTTAAATCCCAGCTTTTGATTCCCTTTTAGCTGCTACATAACATTTCATTACCTCCCACCGCTGCCCAAAATGCCCACGGAACTCCTCTTATTTATTGATTTTTCCTCCCGGGAAACAGTGACATTTCCAGTGACCTACAACTGAGATTTTGTAACAACCTTCGAATATCGTGAAAAAGTTTTTACATTCACTTCTGGTGGTTTTGTGGCGAAACGGAAAGAATTTGGGAAATGAGTGCATAATTAGGTCACAGCACCAAGTTCATAAAATGATGGCCCTACAGAAAGCCCTCTGCGTGCTGAAGTGTGAGACGTGGCTCTGGCTCTATCAGAATGATGAATGGCAAGTCCTGTTCGCATTGGCGGAATCGCGGCGTGTTCGCGATTTCATTTTCTCAGCTTATTTGCTTATGAGCAGCACAAAAAAATGGAAACGCAGCTAGAGACCAAATCTGCGTCGGTGCTCATTATGTCTGACTGCAGGGTGGGGAAGCGAACTCGTGGCACGTGGTACCACCGTAAAAACCCGACCCGAGATTTATCTACAAGCCCTGCCCTTAATGGATCAGCCCCCCCCACCCCTGCTTATCAGCAGTTTTAAGTGACCAATCACTTAAATCAGTTGATACTTTTCTAGCCACATGCTTCACCGTGCCATTTTGGGTATTTTAATTAAAGAAACGCTGAATCAAGTCTCTCCCACTGTTGCGCTGCATTCAGAAGTTGCAATCAGAAGTTACAGTCATCGCTCTGGCTGAATATGCTTGCTTTAAAAACCCTTTGGTTTTATGACTGTGTGCTTAATGTATGGATACAGTAGTCGCCTCTTGAACACAGAATCGGGGTTGGTCAGCCCACCCCCCTCGTCTATGTCATGGAAATTTGGGCTAATTTAGCTGCGTTTCCACTAAAGTTTTCTGCAAACTATAAACAAAATTGGCAGAGTGAAATTGCAAATTGCAAATAGGATGTGTTTCCATGAATAGATGTCATGACGGTCATCCCAGACATTCATCTGCTTCAGCAGGGAACGGACTCTCCACAAGCTGATGGTTCTAGGAGGACTAATTGTCATGCCATGGTGTAACGTTTCTGGACGCGAAAATGTAACCACAATACAAACGTTCAATATGCACCAAACCGGAATCCGCTGGTCCGGGTGCAGCCTGTTGAGGTCTCATTGCGTTACTTATGTCACAAAATTCATTTTGCGTTTAACAATTAACACTATAACACATGTGAATCACAATTGTTATTCTATTTTAAAAAAGGGTGAGCTGTATATTTTGGAAGTATTGCGTATTGCACCTTAGTCATGTGTGGCACATGATGATGATCATGTAATCACGGCTGCAGTAAAAGTTGGGCCGGTTTCATTAGTTAAATATGGATTGTAATCCTGAGATTGCAGAGCACCGGGGCACAATCAAGCAAGCAGTGTGGCAACATTTTGTTTATCCAGTGGAGTATAGTATATTTTTGTTTATGCTAAAGTCACATAACTGTGTAATGTAACACGTTATTTAGTGCGATGCTGTTGCCAGTCAATGAAACTCAGATTTTCCCCCCTTCTTATTTCTTATCTCCCCCCCCCCTTGAACTGAACTGTGGATCTGGGACATTGCGTGACACGTCAGGGAGTAACAATGTCATGACTCTGCCAATTCAGAAATTCTGTTTCCATGACATTTTTGCGAAGCTCTTTCTTTTCCGTTTGCCAGAAAAACCACCTCAAGCAGAACTTCAAAACTTTGTTCGTGATATTTGAGGCCCCCCCCCCCCCAATTTGACTGCGTCTTGAAGCACGTTGTGTTTCGATTGATACCTGCCCAGGACACCTGATGGTGGTGCTCGTTCCACAGAGATGTCACCTCGTTCTTCTGCCGCTGTGAGCTGTGAAGGTCTTTCTGCTCCATTCCCTCGGCATCAGGTTCCTCACCCACCTGTTTTAAAAAAAAAAAAAAAAAAAATTAAAAAGTTGTAGGTGAACGTTAAAATTCCTTAAATGATGAGGTTTGTTGGCACCATTCTCAGGGGCTAGCAGCGTTTATTTATTTTTTCCCCTGATGTAAAATGAATTTGAGGAAAATCGCTGCATTTAATTAGGATGAAAGCCCTTTAGGAATGCTGTTTGCGGAGACGGCATCACGTCACGTGCTCCAGCGGGGACCGTGGATTTATGAGAAATGGCGAGGCGGCTGACAGCCGTCCGCTCCCGTGCCAGCTCCGCTCAGGAGGTCCCGGCATCCGCTGCAAAAATGTGCCCCGCTGCTACAGCCAAATTATCCAGCCGTTTATGAGCACGACCTTAAATCGGTGTGACGCTTCTGCTTTTTTTGCCAAGTAACGAGATTATATCTCTGCGATGAATCCTCCTTTTATTAATTTATTTTACGTGAATGTTTGTACACATAAGTCTTTGTATGCGAGTGTAACGGTGGCCCACATTATATTGAATATAGACATTTCTGCTAGGAGGACTTTCTCCTAAACTTCATGTATCAACCCTCCACCATGAATAAATGGGAAGTTCCACCCACTCCATGAAAACGTGATTCCCCCCCTCCGTATAATTAATCGGTATTTGAGTTGCCTCATAAATCATTAGGATAGTTAATTACCAAATCAGAGTGGCATGTCCATGCAAATTGTGATTGACCTGCTGGAATAGAACAAGTTTCCAACCTCTCAGAAGCTACTGGCTTGTTTTTCGGGCTTTTTCCAGCTTATCTCTAGCTTCACCCCCCCTGCTCCCATGCGGTAATAAGGCAGCATGTAGCTTTGCGACTCCACACCCGTGATCAGAAGCTCAGCAGTTCAGATGCCATGGTAGTGATTTCATTGCTGGGCCCTTAAACAAGCCCCTTAACCCCAATCGCTCCTGTGAGTGACTGATGAAACTGCATGTCGCTTTGAGTAAAAAGCATCAACTTCTTGATCAACATCAATCGGATACGGAGAATGCAAGTGCTTTGAGGGCAACCTGAATATGGTGGGGAGGATCATCAGCAGATGGGCTGTGCAGGCAAAGGGAGCAGCTTCATGGGCTCTGGGTGGAGACCCTGAGAGCTGACCTCTTAGCTGGCTTGGGGACCTTCTCACGACGTACCCCTGTGTCCTCCGTTTTGCTTTCTTGAAGCTGATCTCCGTTTAATTCTTCTCTCCATAACCTGGCCCGTTAGTGAGGTTAGGTTCTCCGTTTATGCCTCCATTCTTTCTTCTAGGAGGAGATGAAGAGCTGCATCGATTTATGACAAAATGTCGGTTGACTTTTGTTGGATTAACTCCAATGATAAACTTGTCTAAGCAAACTATATGTTTGTTTTTAATGGGCGGGGAACGGGATATATGTAGTAGCAAAGTTTTGGGGGAGAAGCCCAGTAAGAAACGATTGTGTTCAGTAAACGTTTCTCCCCCCCCCCCCCCCCCCATCTCTGTGTTCTGAGGTGCTCATACTGATAACCACCACAGAAACCGGTCTCGCCAATCTACGTCCAGTGCTGTAGTTCTGTGGTTAATGGGAGTTAATGTGGGATAATTGCTGCAGGCTGTGACCCTTCAAGTGACTGGGATGACATTTTTAACTTCTGTGTGCCCCCCCCCCCCCACCCCGTCAGCTGACGCCCAGGGAGAGAGCCGCCCAAAACTACAGCCAGAAGCTGAAGAGCAAGTTCCAGCATCACCCACAGATCCGCCGCATCGCCCGCCACCGCCACCTGCCCAAAGGCGTGTACCTCCAGAAGAAGGAGCTGCAGGTCATGACGGCAGCCCGCCGTAGGAAGTGAGTGCCGTTCCCTTCCCCCCGGTGCACGCTCCCTTCCATACCTGGCTGCGGTAAAGTTAAGCCAAACCCCCCCATCCCACGGTAAGGGAATGGTGACCCTCAGCCTCCTTCCAGCCGCGGCGGCCTTGGCTCCGGAGGGTAACGTCTTGCTGCTGCGTCGCCCTACTTCTCGGGGTCAGCTTGGCCCCTGTACCTTTGCGACTCCCCGTCGCCCCCTGCTGCCCTTTCTACAGCCCCGACAAGCGTGCCAGCCAGCTAGGGATTACGGAAGGGCTCCGCCGTGGTTTGGGTTTTCCTCAAAGCGCACACACGTTTCCCTTCTGACATTTTGCTCGCACCTGCCGGGCCGCTGCCGCAGATGGCAGCCGGCTCGTCTGGGAACGGCGTTTTGGAGATCCTATTACACCGGCTGCTGGAGGGGCCTGTTACCCATTCCCTTCTCAGTCAGGTGGCGCTCGAGGAGCTTCGGAATGTTCTAGTGCTATTGCGTCACCTGTTATCATGTTAGCATTTTTTGGAGATTTCCAAGCGGCTTTAGCATCGCATGGCGGATGCTGGCGTGCAGCGGCCCCGCGGACGCAGTGGTCCGGTCCTGCCTGCGGTTTCAGCTGGCGATGGGTGGGGGTCCATCTCTCCCCCGTCGGTGCATCTGCGATCAGATCGAGGCTGGCGACTGCACCAGCTGGGCGGATGGGGTGGGGTCCCCGCTGAAACGCTGCCCTGTTCATAGCTAAATGGGATTGACAGAATCCGTTTTTCTTCTTCCAGGGAGAGGAATGTGAAGAAGCACAGCAAGCCGGGCTCCGTCCCCACTGTGGCTGAGAAGGAGAAGCATATTGTGGCTGTGGTCAAGTAGACACCCTAGCCCCCCCCCCCCCCGGCATACCCCATGGAGATGGACAGCAGCCACTGGTGTGGCGTACACTTTCCTTTCCAGACTATTTCTGTGAGGATTCCCATCCCCCCCCCCCCCTCATCACCACCACATAGTGTACAGAATTTGGAAGAATTCCTGTTTTCCTTTTCACCAACTGCTAAAGATTTGCTGGGTTCTGTGTTTCTCTCTTCTCTCCCCCCCCCCCCCCCCCCACTCCTGTCAAGGCTTTTCTGAGTCTGTTGCTCTCTGTGTATGGGGTGGGGGGGGGGGGGGGGCACTGGACATGTCATGAAACAGACCAGCTCCTTGAAAGTGCATATAATTCATAGAAGAAACTGAACACTGACCCCAGGGGTAATGGGTATCCGGATCTCCTTGCAGGGTACATATCGCATGCAAATGCTGTAACCCTATTCCTGCTGGCATATTGCTGACCTGTTTTTTTTTTTTTTTTTTTATTATTATTTTTTTTTATTTAAATCTTGTAATAAAACTTGACTATAAATTAACTCAAGGCCACTGTGTTTCCAGTCAGTCCTTTAAATATTGGTGTTGGTACAGTGGCAATGGTCATATCTGGATCGCACATATTATTTATTTATTTTTACCTCTGCAGTTTTGGTCTCTTTGTCAACCTGTGTCCCAGACTGGAAATGGTCTGTCCTGCTTTTTCCCTACAGTTTTTCCCGTACAGCTCTCAGCTTCTCTAGGCTGATTACCAGTTAATTCATCCTCCTACTTCCTGACCTCTTACCTACTTTGCTTCCAAATTGCTCTTTCTTTTGAACTCATTATTAAATTGGTTGCCAAGGCAAACACTCGTCTCGTCAGGTGGAGAGAGCCGTGAACGCCAGATGTTGGGGGCGAGTGTAAGTGGTCGCCATATCAGGAAAAACGAGACAGGCTTGTTTTGCGCTTTATATGGCTTTGAAATTATCTCTGACAATTACCTTTTCGCGGCGAGGCCCCGTCTCGTCTGCTTCATGTTTGCTTTTCCTTAACCTCCTAATACGTTTTAAAGCTGGCCTTCTAATAATGGTGCTTTTCCTGATCGTGATCCGAACTTTGCACATATGATAACTTTTAAACAAGGAGCGTGTACTTTAATCCGCGAGGAGGAACAGGGTTATTAAAATGCAACGACAAAAGCGTTATTATTCTTACGGTTTAACACTCAGTTGACCGGGGGCTTCATAAATAATTAAAAACACAGAAACACGATCGTGTGCTTCTTTGTATCTCATTATACTGAACGCGAGCCGGATCAGGAGCGATAAGTACGCAGACATGTGGCCGAAACTAGCCGATCGCCAGAGATCGTGGGAAAATCTATATATGTTAGTTTGAAGCGTCACATTTATAATGTTCTACAATATACCTGATGTATAAAACAAGTAGTAACACGAACAGGCGTATTAAATCCTGATGCTTTGTGGTTATTAAATACATTTCCATTTCTGGTTTTTGCTTAAGCGCACTGTACGTCATCCTGCAATAAATTAAAATTTTTATACATATAACCTAGAATTAGCAAGTCCACGACAATTCTGTCATCCAGTCCACGTTTTGGAGGCGATTCCTATTCACGCTGTCAATGGGCGAGCATCGGGTCTCCCTTCCGCTGCCCTCCCCGGGATCCGCTCATCTTTGTTCTACGTAGATGCATTGCCCCGCCTCCCCTCTATTTGGATTTTTTTTCATTGCATCCATTTTTGTGCATTTAAGAAACCTCCAAGAATCAACAACCTGGAGGAGACCGCGAAAGAGGGTGAGGAGGAGGAAGGACGAGGAAAACAACTGAAAAAAAGGAAAAAAGACGCCCCCTCGATTCAAGATGCGAATAACATCTTTCTAGAAGATGACAGCAATGGGTTAGACGGGATTTAACATGATTGCAAAATAAAAAAAAAAGGCAAGAGCTTGTTATATTCGTGTACAGTTGCATCAGTGGACGCAGTGAGAAGTGTGTTTGGGATACTTTCGGGATGAATTATACTCTGATAACGCGGAAGGGCTTTTCTGTCACCTTCTTCCCGTACAGGAATTGTTTTTAAAAGCAGTTGTATGAATCCGAGAGTACAGCTGTCGCTCGGTTATCATCTTCAGCGTGGCCGATGGTTACCAAATATGTCTCCTTCTGGTCAATGCTAAAGATGCCTTTTACAAATTACACTGTTTGCCATTTATTTGCTATGCCATTCGAAGTAAAGCGTGTGCTTTATTTTTTCCTATTTCTGTTACCTGCGATCTATTTCATTCTTTGAGAAATGTCAAGCGTACATGACCTCGTGTTCAAAAGTCCTCTTTAAGTTGCCTTTTTAGTGCTTGGTTGTGTTTTTGACATCCACGGATGTATTCGCGCATGCATGCATTAGGACATGTGTGTCACCGTACGTCTATGCTATAGGCAAAGTAACTTAATTGTTGTAAACATGTTTCCTGGCACAGGGGTCTTTGAAATCTTGTATCCGGTCTCTGGCTATGAAAATGTGGGAGATTGTTGATATATATTCGCCTTTTTTACGTCACATTTTCCCACCCGCAAACCGAGCCTGTCATATTGCTGGTTGTTGATCTTTTTAGCAATTGTATCGAAAGATGTCTGCTCCACTCGGGCCCCGGGGCGGCCCCGCCGCTCGTCCTGCGGCTGCAGAGCTGCCCGAGATGCCGGATCTAAGCCATCTAACCGAGGAGGAGAGAAAGATCATCCTTGGCGTGATGGACCGGCAGAAGAAAGAAGAGGAGAAGGAACAGTCCATGTTAAAGTAAGACATTTCATAACCTTATGCTTTCATTTTAAACGGGAGAGGTTAAGGGACATGTTAGTTTGTGGCATGCTGAGACTGAATATTCTGTAACCTGCGCGTAATGCAGCGGTAGTTTGTGGAAATGCCGGTGCCGGATCACTGAATCTGACTTTTACTATTACTCTGGATTTCGTTTCTTGGGATGAATATGAGCTGTTTGTGTCCATTTCTGTCTCGTAAAGTCCACTAATGCTTCATCTGTGTATGTTTAGATTTATCCTAGTTTGTGTTTAGTGAAAATAAGAAGTGAAAACTGTCTCGAAATATCATGGACAGGGAAGCTGATCGAGGCGCCATTTATTGTGTCGACGGACTATCATTTGATTTCGTGACGTGTTTGTACATCATCGTGCTGTCATATTTAACGGACATATGTGTTAGTTAATATCACAGGCCTCCTTCGCACTGTTAGGTTTGGGTTGATTTACTAGTGGCCGCCATCTTCAGTTAAAACCGACGCGAGATTTCGGTTTCTCAAGTATTGCATGCTGCGGAGCGGCACGGCTCGGTCCGGCTGACACGATGCATGGGGCCGGGGGCAATAATCGGCTGTGTTTTCCCCGGCTGTGCTGCTTCCCTACTCCGGGAAGCCGCTTTTCAGCACCGCGGCGCTGTTCGCTGCCGTGTGACGCGGAGCGCGCGTCACCGAAAGCTGCTGAGCTGCGCGCTACCTGGCAAGAGCGGCTGCTCAGTGTCGTACACATATTGTATTTGTCCTGTCATGTAAAAC
>JAODKE010000146.1:11220775-11234946 GCA_026779605.1 Mormyrus hasselquistii
GCGACACTCCTCTTAAATACTTTTGTTTACGTCTTTTTTTTTTTTAAAAATGTTTTTTTTATGGCCAAAAGGGCCCCCCCCCCCCCCCCCCCCCCCCCGATATGGTGCTGACTCCCTGGTGGTGCTCTGATGGAATGTTTTCACAACGTTAGCAGAACATTTAGGAACACGTTACCGGAAGCATCCCAGGGTGACCCCTATTTCGTGTTCTGGGCTCTTGTGATCCCGAGATGGTTGGTTTTGGGTTCAGAGGATGGATGGATTAATTGAGACATGGATCATCTAGCACCATCCTGTGTGCTTTGAGGAGGCCCTGCTCGAGACGGCTTGGGGCACCCGTCTGGTAGGTGATGTTGGCCAGAGCTGTGGTGAGCAGCACACAGGCACATCAGGCTGTTAGGTTAGCGGTTGAACCTCAATGGGACCTACTGGCCTATTCCTCAGATAATTCTGCATGCAGAAAGCAGATACCTTAGTGGAGTGTCCACCTCTGGGCTTTTACACGCTGAAATGAGGAGATCTGAGTCAACTGGGAATCCTTACCCTGGCACCAGCTTTCCAGCTCTGTCCACCACCAGAGGGCAGCGACGCTGACCCATGCTGTGTTTGGGGGGGGGGGGGGTTGGCTGTCTTGTCTTGGCGGTGAAGATGACCATTAAGTGTCACTGTGTATCACGGTGGGAAAACTCACCTGCTATGAATCACAGTTGTGCTGGGCTAGACTTGCGATCATCTGCGGTCGTCGTATCGTGGGTCGACTGAAGACGCTGGTCCCATTGAATTTTCTCTGTCTTGTCCGGAAGATGGAGCCCTTCCTGTGTCCTATTCCTCACACAGGGTGGAGGAATTTGGGGCATCTTACCGCTCAAAACTTGGAGAGCTTCTGGCTTTGGTTCCCATTTTTTATTTATTATTTAAATAATTTATCGTTTTGTTTATTATGGCAGCGAGGCTGCTAGTTCTGAAAGATCTGATGTACACCTGACCTGAACACAAAAAAATGAACTTGTGTGTGTGGAAATTTAGAGCACTTGTTAATCATCGACTGAGCTACACTTGACGGGGCATAGTTTTTGATGTGGGCATCCTTAGGGGTGGGACAGGGGACTTGGGGGAGTGACACGGTGACGTCAAGGGCAGTGGATGGAGGGTCCCTCCCAGCAACCAGCCAGCTTCACCGGCCCTCCCAGCGACGTGGCGGGGGGCTCAATTGAATGCCGATGCATAATCTGGGCAAGCAGATGGGTTTCGGTTATATTTGGCTGCAGCTTAGCAAGCTCCTCGCCGCTCTGACAGTTGTTTTACTTATACTTTCAGGATGCCGGCCTTGGCTATTTATCTATTAATTATTTAACGAATTTGTTATTATTTTTTCCCTCAGTGGTCCTGAGGATGAAGAGGAGCATAGAGAGAGCATGAGATGGCCAGGGTTAACAGCTTTCTGTGCCTGCTGGCCCCGGGTTCGAGGCATGTGGTTTCACCTGGGAAGGTGCCCAGCTCCGGCTGCTTGCAGAGCAGGAGGTTATTAATGATAATGTTTCCCCATAATCCTACTGGAGTAGGGAGGGGCAGTTCCAGTGTACCCCCCTAAACTGACAGTGAACAGGTGTGTCTAGGGCGAATCTCTAATGCCCCCCCCCACCCCCCACTGTAGGAGAAATCCTCAAGTCTACAGGAGGCTGGAATGCAGCTGTGAAGCCTGATCTAACATAGAAGGGCAATGCGTTCATGTTCTATTATCAGAAGGCCCAGAAATGCATTGAGAAGCACGCATGCCTATTAATTCAACAATTAATTAATTGGTTATTTAATGAGCACAGCTGTGCATTGGTGAGTATGCATCTATGTGCACCTGGGTTCCGATTCCTTTTTGTCTGTGAATTTGACAGTTCCGTTGCCTTCTGATCGTTTGGTGGGTCCCTAGATCCACTTAAATCTTCAATTAAAAGAAGATTAACTTAACTGAGCCACGTGGTTAATCCCGGATGGTGTGTTACATATGAGCTGCAGCTCCTTGGTCACTCCCTCCCCAAAAAAATGTCCAAAAAAACCAATGTTACCCCGGACGCTCGGGCTCGCTCCCTCTTCTCTCCCCCCCCGATTGGCTGACCAAAAACATTGGCGCCACACTGGGCGGAAAACCAGCAGCAAAGGATGCTGGTACATAAAGTCCCAAATACCAACTCCGGAACTACACACACAAAAAAACACCTGGCACTCATCCTCTGCAACATCCATATATATATATACATACATTTAAAATAATATACTCTTAAGGGCTCTACAGATGTATAACAGCAAGGCTCTACTGGGAGTCTTCCTGGAGTCTTGGCATTCTGGCTTATTACAGAATTACCTAGACAAAAATGTTCTGAGGACAAAACAAAACATGAGCGATAACCAATCATTGTAGAGAAGGTGGGATCAACCAATCAGATGTCTTGGTCCTGCTTCCTCTAGTTGCTCGGACCCACCTCCTCTATAATGTGATTGGTTATCTCTGTATCAATTATTTTTTGTTTTGCCCTCAGAACATTTTTGTCTAAGTATAACTCCCACAAGCGGCATTCTGTGACCTTTTCTGGAGCTGGCTCAAAATTCTGTGTCCACGTCCAGTAGTTTGTGTGGTTAAATTCCACGGGCAGCACAGTCATATTGCCGTCAGGCAATATGAACCCCGTCTGCTTCAGCAGTGGCGGATCCTGGCTCAGGCATCATTTGAAATTACCCAGAGCAGCATCTTCTCAGGATGTGCCAATTGAGCAGACTGTGGCCATAGAGCAGCCATTGGTCTACAACTTCACCTCCTGCAACCCCCCCAGTCGTCGGTATGGAAAGTTGCCTAGGGCACTACATGGGCTGCGACCAGGCTCACCGGCTGACCCCCACACCATCTTTATCATCTGCTAAGTGGCTAAGCATAATGGTCCTTCATTAAATTTATTTCGCTGATGCTTTTATCCAAAGCGATGTACATTTTGCAAATTCAGACTCAGCAAGCTGCTGGAGTAATTGTGGGTTTGGAGCCTTGCTCCAGGACCCAATGGTGATATCACTCCACCATCCAGGGGGTTTGAACCGACAACCTTCCATTCATAGGCACAGCATCCTAACCCACAGAACCACGCTGTTTTCTTTGGAGGGGATGGTACATTGAAATGCATGTGTTGCTTTGCATTCTGTTAAGACACATCAGTCAGTGTGGGGTGGGGTGTCACCATGCTATTTATCATAAACTATATTGAGGGGCGAGTGGTGAGCTGCATGGTTGCTCAGTGGGTGGCACTGTACGGCTCTGGGGGTGGGGGCTTTGCACCCCATCTCTGCTGTGTGCGCGTGGAGCTTGTGTGGGTCTCCTGTATTGTACGTTTGGTCTGGACATGTAGTAGGGTTAATTGGTGTTTCTGGGTTGCCTGTAGTGTATGGATGTTAGTATGCGTGTGTGTACGTGCCCTGCAATGGACTGTCGTCCCAGCCCTTGTGAACCTGACAGGAGGAAGCATATAGAAGACAGATGGAAGGATGAAAATAGCTGTTTTGCACTGTGCGTGATCCACTTACTGCATATTAAATACGAACAGAATGGCCCAAATCTTATTAAAACTGGAATTCCCCTCGTGCTGATATGTGTTGTTCGTCATCACGGGCGCCGAGAACCGGAAGCCCGCTTCCGCCATCTGGAGGAGAAAAAAACGCACATTTATCTTTGGGTTAAAACTTACTGAGTCGAAATTCTGACTTTTTTCCCCCTCACAATTCTTACTTTGTTTCTTGTAATTCTAAGTTCCTTTCAAACAACCAAGAAGAAGACGGAGTAACGGCCTTCCATACGTTCAAGATATGATTACAGAGACTGATTATTAATTATGGTGCGATTAACCGGCCGCTGTGGACACGCTCGGCTGCACTCTAGAGGCGAAAAGACGCGGAGCGATTCGGAAGATTGTACTCCCCCTAGTGGCCGAGACGCAGCACTGCGTCATACTGCTATCCCGAATACTGAAGAGCTCCCAGTAGGTGCATATTTACTTCGGACGTTTTTGGATATTAAGGTGTGTCTGTGCCGGTTGCCGAAGATTGAGGCATTTCGCCAGATGCATATTTAATAATTTCATTTTACCAAACTGCTGTGCTTTGCTTTGTCATTAAGTTGTCCTGGGCAGGGCAGACACACTGGGGACAATATGTACACCACGCACAGACCGCGAACGGCGAGCACACTGAACATGTGTTACCCGTGCTCCTGCTGTCATACCGGACTGTGTGTTTTTGTTCCATGTTGCCCGTGGCTGTTGCTATTTCTGAAAAACCTTCTCTGTTATGCTAATTCAGCTTGTTATTATGCACCAGAAGGCCAGTAATGGTCTGTTTTACAAATGTAAAATGTGCTGTATATAGCCTGGTTATTTTCCTTTTTAAATTCGGTTATCATTTCTGCTCCGTTTTTATTATTGTAATGGCCTGCCTAACTCTGTTTAGCGTTATTTTAAGTTCAGAGTGAATATAATAGGCTCGTAACTTGGCATCACAGTAAAATACGGTGCTGCTATCAAACCTGATGGGTTGAAATTTCTCTTTTACTCTGTGCAAGAAACCTTCCCCTGCTTTACGATAACAAAAAAGGGGGGGAAATGAGAAATTATGTTTTAGTGTTTTTGTAAAATTTTAGCAGAGATGTTTTGGCTTGTGGGCAGCCTTGCTTGTTGGCTGTAGTGTCCCCCATCCGGGACCGTTGGCTCTGTGCACGTGTGTGTTTGCTTGACAGCTGTGTCCTGTGTTTTTTCTTTGGGGTCTCCAATTTCCTCCTGCAACCTAAATAACTGGTGTTTCTAAATTGACCTGTCTGTCTGGGCGCGTGCATGTGTGTGGGTACGTATATGTGTGCGCGTGGGTACGTGTATGTGTGTGTGTGTGTAGGTACGTATTTGTGTGTGTGTGTGTGTGTGTGGGGGTACCCTGCCAAGTCTCATCTAGGGAGTCTCCTGCAATGTCTTTCCTATGGCTTCACATGGATACTCTGGGAGATTCTAGGGCCCCACCACTTTTTACAGGGGCCCAAGAATACATGAAACTGTTTGGGGGGGGGCATAATCTCCAGCTGTTCCCCTGGCTTCACCCTCACTTCATTGGATAAGTTATCAATGGATTTCAATTTGTTTCATTTTCCACAAAAGTTTCTTTTCAGTATGACTTTAAAAACTTGAATTAGTAACTAGATTCAGTTGTTGATCTGCTTTATAACCACAGCCTTACTCTCCATGCTTGTGGTGTAATGAGACCCCAGTCATTTTATATGGGTGTCGCCATGCGCAGGGAGTGACGGGAGCTGGGCGTGACGGGAGCTGGGCGTGACGGGAGCTGGGCATGCCTCCTGCTCGTTACCGGGATCCCATCTCCTGTGGCACTTCCGGGGGGAGGGGGGCGTTCATGGACAGTATTCAGAACAAAACAGAACCGAAGGTCTGACCCCCGGATCTCAGAAGCCACCCACGGCTGCCCCCCCACCTCATAGTTAATTTGGAAAATGAAGGATATTATGTCAGACATCAGGGGGTTTGAGCAGTATTCAAGAAGAAAACCGGTCAGCCTTATAGTGTTGTACACGTAACACACATTTAGGTACACTGATCAGCATTTAGGTAGCTGATCAGTGTAAATGACGCCAGTGTCATACGTCTGAGCCTTCAGGCTCTGTGCGCGGTTCCTGCCCTAAGGTCCTGGGCTTTGTGCGCGGTTCGTGGCCTATGGCCCGGGCTCTGTGTGTGGTTTGCGGCCTAAGGCCCGGGCTCTGTGCATGGTTTGCGGCCTATGGCCCGAGCTCTGTGTGCGGTTTGCGGCTTAAGGCCCGGGCTCTGTGTGCGTTTTGCGGCCTAAGGCCCGGGCTCTGTGTGCGTTTTGCGGCCTAAGGCCCGGGCTCTGTGTGCGGTTTGCGGCCTAAGGCCCGGGCTCTGTGTACGGTTTGCGGCCTAAGGCCCGGGCTCTGTTTGCGGCCTAAGGCCCGGGCTCTGTGTACGGTTTGCAGCCTCTTCTCATGTTTGTCCTTGCATCCCCAAGGTACTCTGTTTTTTTCCCCACAGCCCGAAGACATGTGTATTCCTACTGAGCATGTCCCCTTCTCAGTGCCACAGCTTCCTGGGATAGGCTCCAAAAAGTGGTTTATGGAAATAATTATCATTTATTATAATTAAAATAACCTTATAGGGATTACAGGTAGAGTACGCTTTAAGTGCCAGTCTTATGACCTTGAGCGAGGTAATTAACCTGAATTGTTTCACTAAATTACCCAGAGATATGACGAATTAAGGACAGATGCTACGCAGTGGGGTGTCAGCAGAGAGAGCGACTTCCTCTCAGTGTGTCATGAAAGGCTGAATACGGCACATGGCTCTGGATGTGCAGCTGTGTGTGCAGGGTGTCCTAGGGACCTGGATACTCTGGCTTAGTCAGGGGGCCCCAAAATCTAACATTGGGGCCTGATTGTTAAAATCTGCTGGGGGGGGGGCACCCGAGGTGACATTTGCTTGGGGTCCCAGAATTTCTAGCTGCACTCCTGTATGTGTAAAGTTGTGTTTGTGATTGTGCATTTTAGTGTATTTTACGACTGTGAGTGCAGTAGTGTTTACCTAAGTGCTGCTAGAGTGTCTGTGCATGTTGTAAGAGTGTAGCAGTGTGTATCTGTATGAAGTGTGTGTGTGTGTGAGAGTGTGAGTACCGATGCCATTTGTGTTTCACGAAAGCTTGATTTTAGCAGAAAGCCATTTTCTATGGCCATATATTTTTAACATTAATGCTTCAATATATCGACGTACCATCTAGCTCAGTGACCTCGCTGCAGTAATGATGCTTCTTTTCATCTATAGGAAGTTTGAACTGCTGATATTAAAATGAGGAGAATGCCATCTATAAATAGACATGCGTTTGTGCTAACAGCTGCCAGCTTACAATAGCTGATTGTGCAAATTCATGCTTTGGTACGATTCCGAGACACTCTTAACGCAGATTGAATATGATTAGAGGGATTTTTTATCACCCGGTGAAGTAGAACATTCAGAAATATCGCGGAGGTTAAAAGAAGAAGTTTGGGCGTAATTATCTCTTTTTCGTGCAAAATGTCATGATTTTCATCGATCACCACTGACAGACTGATGTCTTTTATTTTCGTGTATTTTTTTATTTTTAGTTACATTTTTAAATAGTTTGCTATTGCTGTCATCCAGCCGAGACGTGATCGAATTGAATGAATGGCCTTGATTGTCATATATTCCGGCGTTTTAGGTTCAATATTTGCCGTTTGCGTTAAGAAGACTGGTTCTCTGATAGGCAAAAATTCCTATCTGTTGCCATCTTGTGGACACACTTTGCTATTGCATGGGGCGCTCAACGCATCATTGATTCGGAGGTCAATTAGGTGTGAGAAGAGCCGTTCATGGAGTTGGAGTAACTAAAAGTATCTGTTTTTCCATTCCCCGATACGGTCTCCATTCATGCAAACAGTATGCCATTTTACTGTATGCTGAGTCATTTTGAGTGATATTACAGGAAAAACGTGAACAGGGTCCACTCTTGGTGGAAGGAACTGGATTTGGGTTTCCTTAGCGAGTAACCAGGTAAACAAACAGGCAAAAGGTCCTTTTAGGTCAACACACGAATGCCCGAAAGAACATAGTCATCCCTTCAATAATTCCTGAGTGGTAGGTGTGGTGCTTCCACTGTCATAATTCCCAACCGCCTGTCTTTTTTTTGTATGCTCGGGGTGTGTGTGTGTGTGTGGACAGGGGTGCATTGTTTCTGAAGGCGCCAAGGATTCAGGTCACGTCTGGTGCACCTGAAAAGCGCAGTCTGGAGCCGCGCTAATCTGATTTTAAAATCCATGAGATCACAGTGTTGTGGACATGCTTGGGAGACGCCCAACCTCTGTGAGGGCATCGCGGGTCACCTCTCTGTCGTCTTTTAGTGCTGACAAGGTGGCGCTTCCACTAACCTGAGACCAAAAGACAGCCCTCACCTTCAGACAACTGGCATCTTTGCCTGAATGCTATGCTCACTTGCAGCCCTTGTCCCTTAAAACCCTTTAAAATTGTTTATAATCACTACTGTTGAAACTGACAAAATTTCTGAAAGTTTAATAAAAATGTAACTTGTGCCCACCAGAGGGCGGTATAGTACGTGTCAATTTCTACTCCGACTCCGACTTACGTAATTGTATACGTAAACGCTGAAAGGAAACAGCCATACTGTATCCTCGAGACTACTACCAAAAGCTACTCATCACTTCCTACATTTATCAGCCTTTTGTATCGAAAATATTAATTCCGTCCCATCTCCTGTTTTTAAAGCCAGCTTTGCCACAAATAAAACTTATGTGAATAAAAGTTGTACTGTTTACATAAGTTTTATTTACGTTTAGGCATATGTCATATACATTAGGCATATACAAAACACTCTGTTTGTTTCTGAATTTTATACTTAGCATTTTGAAATGTTGTGCAATATAGCTGATGCCCTAACAGTCCATATGTTTATGGACCTTAGTACAGATGGGTGCCAGATGTCGAGCTTAGCTCACAATTTGTACTGTGTGTGATGCTGCTCATTGTTGGAGGAGTGAGGATCAAATGTGCATTTAGCTTCTGTCCAGTTTGAAAGATAAAACAACACATTTCAGGTACATTTTGTACTGTGAGGGCATTGTCTCTTTTAAACTATTCTTTGAATTGACAATCGCAGTTTTTTGTGTACTGGTCACTTTTGATTTTCCTGCTGTGAACGGAAATCTATTTAAGGCATGCCCGAGTCAAGTACATTGGAGATCACGATAAACCTACTGTGTCTGTTAATAATGCAAAAGTCAAATGCAAATTGCAGAGGCCCAGCTTAGCTTTTTAGCTACGAGGGAGGCATTTATTTGATTAGGTTATTGATTAATGGGCTGAATTGAGGAGCTCCAGTCTAATTAAATGATGCACTTGCTGTTTCTTGGAGCTGCTTGTGCTGTGGGCCGGTAGTTCGGTCCTTCAGAAAAGCCCTCAGTCAGCCGTATGTCCACGCTGCCTATTTGCTAAACTGACACTGAGCCTGCCAGCTGCGGCGTAGAAATTATGGCCCAGGAAGGTGAACGTTCAGGTTCCCTTTGAGTGTTGATACTGTTCTTTATCTTCAGCGTTAGGGTTCCTGTCTTGAGTCAGTCGCCATCGTGGTCATCATTGTCATCGCTGTTGTCACCATCGCTGTTTACCATCGCTGTCAGTTCCGGTTTTGCTGTCGTCACTCACTTCATCTGTCCATTTTTTACGTCGTGTGCACTGAGCTGTGCAAACTTATCTTTTTAGGGTCAAGGAAGAACAAAAGCCTCAGCCAGCACAGTAAGTAACAAATTACCCAGAGTGCTCTAGGCTTTGACGCCTCCCCCCCCTCCCCCCTTGCTGTACGCATTGTGCTACCTGTGGCTTTCTTGGTCTCCAAAACACACAACCCCCCCGCTGGTACCTGGCTGCACTTAGTCTGTCATCTGCCTTCTGATTGGCTTTAAGAGAGCTTCCTCTGTCTGTCATCTGCCTTCTGATTGGCTTTAAGAGAGCTTCCTCTTGGCTTCTTACTTCATCCACACGTTGGACTGGATGCATCTTCTTTGCAGTTTACATTTATGTCCACTTTACTGAGGAGAAAGGGGGTTGGGTCTGTAGTTTTCTTTGCTTTGTTGCTATTGGCTGGCAGTTTAACGCGCCTTCCCATCTCCATTGCCTGTAGAATTCCTGCTTGAAAGTTTCATTTTTCATCCTTTCTAAAAATACAGCTGCTGTCCTTGATATCTCTGGTACCACTGATGGTATCCTTAGTGCTCTAAGCTGATGGTACCATCCCACCCCCCCCCCCCCCCCCATGCCGTAATGGTCTGAGCTTTGTAGGAGTTATGCAGCTGGAATACTTATTTGTTTGTTTACTTATTTCCCCTTGACTGTCTGGTCACATGATTTGCTTGTTTGAACAGGTGGTTTCCCTTTAGCGGAATTACTGAGCTGGTAAATAACGTTCTTCAGCCACAGCAAAGGTCCCAAAATGAGAGGGAGCCAGAAACGTAAGTATGACTCCGTGAGCGCAGCAAAAAGTTCTGAGGGTAGAGCGAAAAATCACTGATAACCATTCTGATTATAGAGGAGGTGGGACCAACCAGATGCCGTGGTCCCGCCTCCTCTAGCTGCCCCACCACTTCTACAACCTGATTGGTTATCTCTCTGATCCAGCCATTTTTCACTCTGCCCTCAGAACATTTTTGTGTAAGTAAATGTCCCATGAGCCCCAGACTCACCGTGGTCCACACTTAATAAAACCCAAGGGTCTGAAATGTCTGTCATTTCACACTCAGCATTCCGGGCTGTCCATAACATATTTAGCTACATATTTATATTACTGTGTTTATTATCCACCGAATGTGAAATGTTTATCCACATCGTACATTCCTGTATAGAGCTGCAAGAAGAGCAATTTAGTGTTCATATCAGAGGTGCTTCATTCAGATGAAAAAAAACAGCATGTTACATTTTTGTTTTTGAAAGTTATAGCTTGCTTCTGTCCTGGAGACACTTCAGTTTTAGGTTGAGACGAATGTTGTAGAATGAAACAGAGGGGCCTCTCTTCTTGCTTGTAGCTTAGCAAGTATAGCATTATGCTAACAACGCAAGGGTTGTGGGTTCACATCCCGGGAGCAGAAACACAGCAGTTGGAACCCTTCTCTGCATTGTAAGTCTCTTTGGATGAAAATGTCAGGTGAATGCGGTTCATTCATACAGGTGTGTGTAAGTGGAGGCTCACATAGCATTTTAACAGCAGATTGGTGCCCCGATGCCCCTGACATGTAAGTGAGACAGTGGAAGGGTGAGGTGGAGTGAGGATCAAGTGGTGTGTGATGGTGGTAGAATGAAAGGGACTGAGGGTGAGATGGTGTATCGATGGACAGAGGGTGAGATGGTGTGTGGATGGACAGAGAGTGAGATGTTGAGTCGATGGACGGAGGGTGAGATGGTGTGAGAGATGAGTGAGGTGGATGAGTCAATGGAATACGGTAAAGTGGAGTGAAATAGTGTCAGAGTGGGAGCAGGTCACAGGCAAACCGAGGGGTAAGGTGGAGTGAGATAGAGGGAGTCCAAATAGTGGAGAAGTGAGAAGTTGTTAGTTGGAGGTTGGGGTGGGGGGGCGCCCGTGTGTTAATTTGGCTGCGCTCCAAAAGCAGGCATGATTAAATGTCGGCTTACTCACCTTCCACCTCCAGCACTGTGGAGATCATCACCCCGCTGCCTCTCCTGCCAGCTTACCTCAGGGGGGGCCTCCTGGCCCACACCTTGCTCCGGGCAAACGGTGGACCAGCTTGCGCAAACTCTCCTTTTCAGAGAGAGGACGGCCTTGGCAGAAGACGTCCCCACCCAGGCCTGGCTTGCAGCCATCTAACGGCCTTACTGACGTTAAGGACCAAGCCACTGAGAATAACGTTTGCGGTTTATTTTCCAGTCTGTTTTTTTCTTCTTGTTGCCCCAAATTATTCTCTGCAAATGATTAGACGAGAGGGAAAACCATCATTTACAGCTATACTACTCAGTTATAACAGTTATGACCAGACGACGCCCCGTTCCCGCTCCATCATTGATCAGACACTTTAGGTTGGAGTTGGGTTCTGAAGCTTGGATATCGGCTGAGGAAGGCTGACATGTGGGTGATCATGGGACAGTGGTCACACACACCTGTGCATAACAGCTATGCTGGAAACCTCCCCACCCAGAACACAGCATGGGCCGTGAGAACGGCAGCTCTCACTTCAAGAACTATATTCGTTTTTAATGTGTCAGAGCTGATCTTTATGTGGGCTTTAAAAATCCCTCCCCCTTTTTTTGAAGTAAGTCATCCATGGGCAGGGTGTTATTTATTTGTTTGTTTTAAAGAAATATTCAAAGCTTATTGTTCATCGGACACGTGGCGCATGGTTGATACTGGGCCTGCTGACCACAGTGCTAATTACTGTTTATGGCTGGCTTGGAAGCAGAGGACAAAACCCCAGGGGACTGAGACATGCTCACTGGCCGCTAGGGAGGGGGCGTGTCCCCGGGAGCCAACAGCTGCTCTACCTCGCCGGCACACGGCTAGGGCGATGCACAGATAGTTGCCATGGCGATCCACTTTGTGCGCTAAAAGGTCCGTTTACGGGGAGAGGAAGTCGACGCACTTATCCGCGCCACTGGGGCAAGCGGTAAATGGATAGTGCCGGTTAATAATTCATGGCTCTGATGAAGAGAGCAGGGTACACGCGGGCGAGACCCGCTCCGCTCACTGCGTTATGAAGTCAGCCTGTATTTGGTTTCCACGGCGACACTGGATTGACACCTGTCATACAAAATGCATGCTTGTCCGTGCAGGTCAGGAGTGCCCTTCCCCAAAGGTGATTCTGGTTCCCTTTTTCCTGTTATGTCACCGATTCACTCCATATTCTATAGGCATCCTTCCACTCCATCACCACTAGCACCATCATCTGCTGTAAATGTAGAAACTGCCTCTGAGCTCTTTGACCCGTGCGAGTTACATAACCCAGGACTGTGGCACTGGGGCGTGCCTTCCGCCAAGATGGCGTGCAGATAGCGGTTAGCGTCATCTGGGGAAGCTAAAAGGCTATAAGCTAACAGGCTGTCTGCTGTTCAACCTCAGAACTGTGAAACGGCCTCCCCCACATCTGGCCCTCAGAAAGAGGCACATGTGCAGTAGGTGGGGGGGGGGGAACCTGAGAAAGTATAATTAAACTTGCAGAGCAGAACTTGATACACGTATCCCTTTGGTCCAGTGGGTGAGGTGTTTTCTCTACAAAAGCAGGTGTTGAGTGTTCTAGCGTCTTCAGATGAGACCTGAATCTGTACAGCATACTGTACTCCGCACTGAGGTCCCAAGCGCACACACCAGTGTAATAACTGGACAATTTAAAGGTTATAGTTTGCCAATCAAAAGTTAAATTGATTGTTTCACAAGTCCTGAAGGGCTGTTTGTGTGACTTATGTGAAGGACATCACTTTGTTCTCATCAACACTCGAATGACAGTAAGATTCAAACCCGGATCCCAGCCCAGCGTCCTAATTACATCAGTAAAGGTTCCGTCCTGAGTCTGGCTTGCTGTGATGTGATACATGCGGGATTTTGGTTCACGGCCCGGGACAATATGGCAAATAATAACAACATTGATTACTCAGTTATAGACTAGCGGATGTGTGTTTGGAGCGGGGCCCAGCTCAGGGACGCCGCCATGGGTCTCAGCTTAATGTGTGTGTGTGTGTGTGTGTGCGTGCGTGCGCGTGTGTGTGTGTGTGTGCGCGCAGGTTGTTTGGTCTCAACTCTGATACTAAAAGAAGGCCTTTTTTGGTCAGGGGCCATCTCAGAGTTTACGTAAGGCCTTGCTCAGGCAGAACTCACCCCAAAGAAGCTGAAATGAGGTCTCTTTGGTCAGGATAAAAGTCAGAAGTGTGCATTCGTTTTCTCAGGGCTAAACTAAAAAGGGGCTTTTCCCACTGAAGATTTCTTGGGCTGTCTGTACCAGGAACATCTGTAGCTCCTCACCACCTTTGTGCATCATTTTCCCAAACAACATTGTACACGCATAGTACAATATGGTACTATGCATCTTCTGTACTGTACTATACAATGTTTTGCCTCTAAGCAATATCATATAAGCCTATCAAACCACATTAGGACACACAACAATTTTTCCCTTCAACCACTACTGAATCATTTAGTAAGCTATAAACATTATGCCCAGGTCTAAATAAACCTCTGTTTTTTTTAAATATATTTTCAAATCGCCATCATTCAATGCCACACAATCAAAAACCGCATAAGATGCGGGTTGACCGTACCTCCCAGAAACTACAATCAGGCCGAGTTCCTGCAATGGGAACATGACAGAAGTATCTGAAAAAGTTTCTATAGTGGGAAAGAACTTAAAGAGGATGGAGGGAGACGTCATTTGGCCAGGACCCAATCTAGAGGCTGAATTGAGGCCTTGTTTTGTCAGGACTCGATCTTGAGGTTGAAGTGAGACCTTGTTTCATCAGGACTCGATCTAGAGGCTGAAGTGAGACCTTGTTTCATCAGGACTCGATCTAGAGGCTGAAGTGAGACCTTGTTTCATCAGGACTCGATCTAGA
>JAODKE010000146.1:11235046-11247720 GCA_026779605.1 Mormyrus hasselquistii
GGCTGAAGTGAGGCCTTGTTTCATCAGGACCCAATCTAGAGGCTGAATTGAGGCCTTCTTCAGATAAGACCAGCAAACTAGGTCTACTTTGAGTGTAATTGGGTTAAATGGCATCTTTTTGGATCTGGGATGGCCTATAAAACAGGGATTGGTAGCAGCATTGTTTGCTTTGAGCTTCAGAATAGAATCATTTATGGTTTCATCTGTCCCTCATACAGAGAGAATAAGGATGTTAAAATGCATTAGGTACAGAATATGATTGATGTCCTGTTGTCTTGAGCATCTCCTTTATATTGTGCTCAGTGTAACACATTGACCTGAATCACTGGTGCATCCACCAAATATGGCCAGTGTGGTGGGGACGAGGTCCGTCACGGCCACGCATGAGGCTGCGGGTGAGCGACGGGCCACGTCACGTGAGCGCCACGTCGACACAAGTGTGGCTCCAGGAGCGCTTAGTGTGAGTGTTTTGAACCGTTAATCTGTGAGTATCCCTGCCTGAGCTTCCATCCAGAGGATATTTGAGCTTGGCTGCTGCATCCGAAGGCACAGTTGGAGATAAAAGGGCTGTATTGGGTTCTCATTTTTAATTAGACAGACTGAGCCTCTTAACATCAATTAACTTATTGCATAACCCTTTCTCCGGGCCGAGTACTGATGGCATACACTAGGAATATACTGTACACATTTCACCGTATTTCACATATCTTGTTCTTGTATCTGATTGTTTGACAATGTAATTAATGTTTGGAAAACTATATTACAGAATGCAGAGTATAGTACCCCCATATAAGTGGTGTTTTCTCTGAGGTATAGATGGGGTTTCCTCTGAAGTATAAGTGGGCTTACCTCTGAGGTATAGGTGAGCTTTCCTCTGAGGTATAGGTGGGTTTTCCTCTGAGGCATAAGTGGGGTTACCTCTAAGGTATAGGTGGGGTTTCCTCTGAGGTATAGGTGGGGTTTCCTCTGAGGTATAGGTGGGCTTTCTTCTGAGGTATAGGTGGGCTTTCCTCTGAGGTATAGGTGGGGTTACCTCTAAGGTATAAGTGGGGTTACCTCTGAGGTATAGGTGGACTTTCCTCTGAGGTATAGGTGGGCTTTCCTGGAAATTGCACCAGGCCTGGGAGGAGGACACATATAACTAAAATATAAAAATGTGATATGGGGATACATTAGAGGTGTGGATTTTCAGTTACAGAAGATGGATGATGGATGGTTGGATGGACGGATGGGTGTGGATTTTCAATTGGGGTGGAGTTTGAGCGCGATCGCTTCAGAGTGCCCCCTCTGAACATGGCCGCTTCTCCTAACTGACCTTTCACTGACCCTTCGCAGGAAGTTGCACCAGCAGTTTGAGGTGTACAAGGACCAGGTGAAGAAGATGGGGGAGGAGGCTCAGCAGACACAGGAGCAAAAGGGCGGCTCGCCCACCTGCGGAATATGCCAGAAAACCAAGTTTGCCGATGGCTGTGGCCATATTTGTTCTTATTGCCAAACTAAGTTCTGTGCGCGGTGTGGTGGACGTGTGTCCCTGCGCTCAAACAAGGTAGGACTCTGCCCTCTGCCCATGGTGGACGCCTACCCAACACTGTCCCTTATGCTAGGGCTGAAATTAAACAAAACTCAGACCGATTTCTTTAACTCCAAACATCATATCACAGCTAGACCTACTAACCTAAAAATGTGGTCAACGCAGATTTGCATTGGAGATGTAGATAAATGTAGAAAACATATGAATGTATGATAGTTACTTAACTAAATGCCTGAAAACTGATCACAACAGTAGAAAATGAAAAGTAGCAATGTCTCAATTGTCTCGAAGGAACGTATAACAAGATCTGCTTGTTTGGTTGCTAACTGGTCAGAGTTTTTGTTTAACTTCATAAATAAGCAATTTGTTTTGAAGACGTGGCTCAACAGAACTCCGTTTAAAGCAATTTAATCATTGAAACTTTACGAGTTTCTCTTAAGAAATAGTGTTTTTTTCCAAGAAATACAGTTTTGTTACACAGTTCTTAACCTTTGCAATTTATATATGTTGGTTAAATTAACGCAGGGTTTATTTTGATTGGTCTGTTTGAAAATTCTCTCAAAGGAACATTTGTTTCCAAGGACTGTTGTTGCTGGTGGGAATTATATATTTTCCTAGAAAATGGTCACAAACAGTCTGAACAACTTCTTCATTTTTATTTTACATTCAAAATTGCGAGGGCTGGACGACTTTTGTAGAGAGACCTCAAGCGTCCTGCAGTTTTTAAAGTATCTCTTTATTTATTAAGTAATATAAATAATACCTGTGACGCCTTAGTGATATCGAGTTTCTTTCGCTGCACCCTCTGTGGTCACCCCCTCAAACCAGACACGAGACAGTCTATACTTAGCAATCACACGAGGGCGCCTGTCAACTTTCACACAAACCGGAGTTACACTTGGCTGGCTGGTTACGCCAAATGACCTTTTCGTTCTTTCTCACAGGTTTAGTTACTGCTCGTAAATGTTTTACCACCGAAGAGCGCACTCGATATGGGTCATAAGTTTAGAGATGTTCTGTCTGCCATTGTCTGGTCTCTCCTGTAGCCATGTGACACATTTAACTCTGATGTCATTCTCTTATCTTCCTCTCCCCCTCTCTCTCTGTTCTGCATTCCTGCTTTCCCGGAATTGCAACAGGAGGACAAAGTGGTTAGCATCTTTCCTTATTTTGCTTGCTAAATATTTATGAAGTATGTCATTTAACCGTTTAAGGTGCTGTGTGATGCAAAACCCAATATGGTTACCCCAGAAAGGAAAAAGATTTGATTTGCAGTGGGTTAAAATGTGGGATATTAAGAGAACTAGTTCAACAAAGGAATTCATTCCATTAGTAGGATATCGTCAGAGTAATAGAACAAGGGGATTGGTTTCATCTATGTGTGATTAGTCAGACTAGTAGAATAAGGGGATTGGATTCATCTGTGAGTGATTACTCAGACTAGTAGAAGAAGGGGATTGGTTTCATCCATGTGTGATTTGTCAAACCAGAAAAGGAATAGGATTATTTAATCTGCGTGTGATTAGTTAGACTAGTAAAAGAAGGGGACTGGTTTCTTTGGTATGATAATAGGCAGAGCAGTAAAAATTAACACCAATTCATGTGGAAATAAAGGCACCAGCATGTCTGAACTCCCAGGAATGTCAAATGGGAAAATGGTGCTGAAACAGCCCACATCTGTTTGTTCACACACCCTGCAGAGCAACTTGGGTTAATCTGCGCACTGGATTTGGTCAATACTGGTGTTACTTTTTCAGTTTATTGGTTTTGTTTCCTGGTTTGCTACCTTACAGCAGGAAACTTTCCTCCATGCAGAGAAACCCTCAACGGGACAGATGGATTTGCAGTTACAGCTCAGTCTAAACTGAGTACATTTAAAAGTGTGTTTGTAAGACATGTGAGAAGCTTTTTTAGGGTTAGTAGGAAGTTTGCTGAAGTGATTAAACCTCGCTGCCATAATGAATGCTGGGCCCTAAACTGCAGTTTGCAGATGAGGTCGATGAGGAGCATCCCAGATTGGCCAAGTTCCCCTTGGCGCCGCTGTACGGGGTGACCCAGAGACCGCTGCCCCGTCTGCGGGAGGAGGGGGGTAGAGGCAGGGAGCTGTCGCTGTGCCCTGGGCCTCCTTTTGTGGTGCCAGGAGAATGGGCAGGGGATCGGTTTTCGGGATCCTGCGATCAGCGCTGTTACAGAATCCACAGCAGGTGCAGGGCTGGCACCCAGGACCCGAGCTCAGCTCCGGAACCAGGGCAGGGCTGCCCTCGGATGAGCCTGTTCGGTGTCTTCGGGTCCTGCTGATGCCAAACTGTCCACCTGGCAAATTTGTAGATGTTTGCATCATTTCCCTGAATTGCCCCCCTTAGTCTTATTCCTATAGGGGCAAAAAATTCCCCTGTTCCACTTATTTTTACAGTGGTTGTCCTGGAAACGTGCTGCACTGTACTTGCAAAGTTGAGATTTAAGCAGAATCTAATTGTAATGAGGTGTAATTTGGGGAGATCGATCACTAAGCTTCAGCTTTTATGATTGACTGCTAGGATCTGGGACACATTCAGGCCAATGGTTGTCAAGGCTGGGAAGGGCAGCAAGGTGTGGGTTCGACCTGGGTGGGCAGCGCCAACACAGTGGGCCCCGTGTCTGTTTGCTGTGTATGTGGCCTCCATCCAGCTGTGTTGAGGATCAGGTTCCCTGGACCCTGAAGACGTTCAGGTGACCGGATTCACTTTCTAGACCTGGGCAGCGGGATGGAGCTGTGTCCCTGAAAGGCTTGGCAAAGGATGGTTTCAAACAGAACTCAAGGGCAGCCGGCCGAATAGCGGTTAAGGATCCGATAGGTCACAAGTTCAGATGCCAGGATGTAGGTTTTGTATTTGCGACACAAAGCTATATGATAGGATGCTATATGACGGTGAGATGTGTGTAGTTCATTCAAAAAGGCCACTGGTGCCTTTCCGATTGTCTTACTTCCTCTCACAGGAGTGGCAAGAGAGATATTGTTTTCTGTGGCAGCGTCACTCTTTCCAGTTAACTGTGTCTCAGGCAGCCAGAAAAACCACTGGATGTCATATGTTAGATGCAGGGAAATGTTAAAGGACATAAAGAAATCTGGGTGGTTTTCTCGACTCCAATTGGCCGGCTTGCGCTTTAATACAGCTTTTTGCCGGCCTCTCCTCCTATAAGGCGGGCTGGCCGGCCGGACGCAGCGGCTCCCTCCCGGCGCTGCACTTTGCGCTCTTTGAACACAGTTGGGCTGCACGGCACCGCGCGGGGACACTCTGCATTCTTAATAAGCCGCAATCAGCTCCGGTGTCCGGAGAATCGCGCCTGCATCCATTAATAATGAAGACATAACTAGTATCAGAGTGATGGCAAAAACATGATTAAGCTCTTCCAGCTCACGCCCGCAAGTCCTTTTTCGGCGAGCCGCCGCGTCTCCCGCGGTCTGACTTGCGAATGTCTGTCGGCAGTTTGCCTATGTTTTGCTTACTCGTGCAGTCATTTAATAGTGAAGTATCCCCCTTTTACACTTCTCATGAGGAATTAAGGATCTTTACAGGATTTTAAATGCTAAATATTTTTTATTCTGACTTTGAATTACCATTTCTTTGGGGTAGAGTCGGGGGTGGGGCTGGAGCGGGGACTGAGTGGATCGCTACGGCGCGTAAAGGCGAGTGGCTGCATCAGACTGCAGTCAGTCTGAGCTGTCGGTGTCGCCGGTGCTGCTGAGGGACCCTGCGAGCCGAAAAACACGTGCTGTCAGAGTCGCAGCTCCGTCGGGATTATTAGTTGCTTCGGTTCTGTCACCGCGCATCTGACCGGCACCATGGGTAAGGCACCGTGCACCCTCCGTGTGATTCATTCGTCCCGATTTAATCCAACAGGTTAGCTTAATTGGTCGTGTCAGGTCCGGGATAAAATTACATAACTGTCTTGGTAGAAATGCAAGAAGCGCAGCTATATGTTTGAGAGTGATAGCATGCAGTTTTGGATCATTATTTGAAGGACTGCTGTCTCGATGTTTTTCATGGCACGTTTTTGTTACAGCCACATTTATTTATACGTACGACTGAGTGCAAAACGCAATTATAACGTTATTAATATCGTTTTTAATCTTACATTTATCTTGAGGTATTTACATAATGGTTGCATATGAAGGGTTTACTAAGTCATCCGGGTATTGTTATTTGAACAGGTATCGAAAGCAACACAATAGATGCTTAGATAACTGGTATTTGCAAATCCTTGAGGGCTTAAATGAAATAGATGGCGTTTTTTATTATTACGTATGTTTTTGAACGCTGTTATGCAGTAATAAAAAAAGATGCACAAATGTTGAGCATGTCTCATCAGCTGTAGGCTAAAATTAGAAACTAATTAAATTTTTATGTCCCGCGCGTGTTGCTGAATTGTGGCATGTGAGTCGAAGATCTCACTAATAACAAGTCGTGTTTCAACGCAGTGCCTTGGTGTGTTTATGCAGAATCGGACATTATTACAGAAATTATCACACATTTAAATGAACTACACTCATAATTGAATAAGTATCGTTCGTTTGAGAACTTCCTACATGATATTAAAGTATATCATGAAGATATTATCTTATATATGACATTTCTATAAACGTTAATTTAGGTTTACGTGTTAATTTCAATAGAAACCATACAGGTTAAATAAGTTAATGTTTATTTATTTTTAGTTTCGTTTATTCTTCGTCAGATGGATATTTATTGTGCGGTTAATCAGTATGCAGTTAAAATCTATATTCTGCCCCAGCTAGATTTCACTCCTTTTAAGAGCAGAGGGTGTTAATGGGCTTTTTAATGAGCTGTGAAAAGCAGAACTGAAAGTGGAGAAACAAGCTAAAGCTATTGAATCGTTTGCACATTAGTATGTGCCATGAATCGCCGTGAGCGAAATATTTTGTTTTTACTGTGATCATAAATAATGTATGGAATTATTGTAATATATCTAGTATATTACCCCCCTTTCCCCGGTCTATTAAAAACATCAGTTTTGTTGCGTATTACACATTTAAATATCCATCCATACATCCATCCATTACCATCCGCTTATCCGGGGTTCGGGTCGCGGGGGTAGCAACTTCAGGATAGATACCCAGACCTCCCTCTCCCGAGCTACCTCTACCAGCTCTTCGGGGGAGATGCCGAGGCGTTCCCAGGCCAACCAAGAGATATGTCTTGGGGCCACCTCCCTGTAGGGTAGCCGCCCAGGAGGCATCCGCGAGAAGCAGAGGTTCTACTCTGAGACTCTCCCGGATATCCGAACTTCTCACTCTAAGGGAGAGAAACCTCATTTCGGCCGCCTGTATCCGTATCATTCTTTCGGTCATTACCCATATGACCACAGGTGAGGGTTTGGGAGGAAGATGGACCAATCGATCGAGAGCTTTGCTTTTCGGCTCAGTTCTTTCTTAGCCACGACGAACCGCTTAAGCGCCTGCAAACGCCGCTCAGATCCGCCTGTCCAGCTCTTGATCTCGCCTACCCTTAGTCGTGAACGAGACCCCGAGATACTTGAACTCCTCCACTTGGGGCAGTACCTCCTCCCTGACCTGAAGAGGGCAATCCACCCGTTTCCGGCTGAGAACCATGGTCTCGGACTTGGCGGTGCCTCATTCCCGCCACTTCACACTCGGCTGCGTACCGCCCCAGAGCACGCTGGAGGTTCCCAGTAGATGAAGCCAACAGGACATTTAAATATCATAATCTTAATTTAGTTATAATATTTATATTAATATTACTCTACTAAGCCTCCTTCTTCACTTTACTGCACTAAATTTTGCAAGATTACATAGGAGATAATAACCGGAAGGCGTTCTTGCCCACAAGAGGGCGATCTGCGAACAGGCTCATCATTGCCGAATGAAGGTTTTCCCGGAACCTCCCTGTCGGGCGGCTGTGATATAAATTCACGAGCTAAAATGACAGCCAAGAATATATATCATGGCTGTAGGGTGTTTTCTCTCTGAAGTGACTTAAAACATGTGTTAGGAAAAATAAATGAAACATCCCATGAGCCATTTACATGAAGCGAAATAAACCCCAGACGAAAAACTACTTTATTGCTTATTATTATTTATTTTATTATATAAGTCCGGGAGGTATTAAGGCATTATGTAATGTTAGAAAATGGGCTGTTTTCCAATAGCATCAGCACAAAAATAACTCTTGGTATTTTAAACATCCTGTAAGATGATACAGGCGTTTAGCCTTTGCACCTGGTCCCGACCCGGGTACGAGACCCCAGCGGGTGACTGAGCCGGGTGTTAATCATCCCGCGGGTTGGACATTCGGGTCATCGTCCAGCTCCTGCATCCCCATCATTCACTTTGTCACTGCGTTTCCTGTTCACTTAAGCGGATGTGAATATAAAAGGTCTCAGCGCCGGCATTCAGCTGATACTCTGGAAATTTCTGCCGATGAACCCTGACTCGTGCCTAGCAGGGCGACATTGCGCTTTATATTAATCCTCATACTGATCCCTTTAATGGCGTTTGCAGGGCTCATCGTTTGTTTTGTGTTTTAATATATCTGGTTATATATAGTTATAGATATAGATCTGGTTTGGAGATCATGCTTTTGAGAAAAAAAAATCCTGAAGACAAATTATTTTGATGATAGGAGAAGCTGTTTGTAAATCACTGGCAGCATCCAAAAAAAAAAAAAAAAAAACGTAAGGAAACTAGGTTAACATGCAGCCGTGCACCAGGCGCTTAATAAGTGGGGCATCCGGAGGGACCTTGACTCAACCCTTTCACATCTTATTGCTCCATGCGCGTCTTTCTTTCCCGTCTTGGGGCTTCGCTCCCAGTCCTACGGCCGCAGCGAGAGCAGGTTTTCAGTCTGAACTGAGCACAAAGGCGCTCAATTGAACTAATTATTACCTTAATTGAATCAGTGATGCAGGCTTCACTCTCAGTACTGAAGGTGCAAGTGGTCATAGCATCTTGGGGTGTACACTGTGTCTGTATCTGGGATTAAAAGGCAGTTGCATGTGCTGGGGGGTTGCGTATTTGTGCCTTGGATGTGCGAGTGCCCAAGCTCCCTCTCTCCCCCATCTCTCTGCCACATAAGAGTGAATGGATGCTTTTTACTTTTTTAAAAAAGAACATTCCCGAAACATATAGATCATTCCTGGCCCATATGCGTACGGGGGGGGGGCTGTGAGGTGTGCTCCGGAATAGCGGGCGCTATATTCAGACATGCTGGGCTGAAGCGATTCGTCTTGCTGGTAGCTGTGCTTACCTGGACTGCCGTAATAATAAAAACCCATATGAGAAAGTGGGTTACATGCGACATGCAGGTGATTTCATGGGATTGAATAAAGTCGAACTTTCAGTCGTGATCATTGTTTTAGAAACAAACTATTTGGTTGGGTCTTGTGTATGTTAGGGGACAGGTTGATATGTTAGCCCATATTCCAGGGCTGCAGACTTGACGTAGACCCCCCCCTCGCCATTTTTCGTGGAACTTGCCGGGTGCCCCCAAGTCCTCCAGCACTTAATGCTGGATTCGTGTCTTTGATTCGTGTGTTTTCCTGGCAGTGAAAGCCACCCCCCCTGACTGAGCTCCAACTTACACCCAAAATATGTAGGTGTGTGTGCTGGGGGGGGGGGGGGGCACCAAGATGCATTGTTAATCGACGGTAAGCCCCGACTGTTACAAGTCCATGTCTACACACAGCCGCTCCAGAGGCTAATATCTAGGCGGGATGGGAGACCTGGATACCCGGGAATCTGCGATTGGCGGCGACCAGCTGGGGCGCCGCGCTGCGGCTTGACATTATGCTAATCGCGCTTGGGAGGTGTAAATAAGTAGGTCAGTTCTGATGTGTGATTCGCAACCCGTCCGTGACGGAACTGGGATAGAAAAAGGGAGGAAAATATGTAAATGAGCAGCTGGTCCGGAAACGCCGCTTCCTTAGCGCGGCCTCGGACCCGGATCCGTCCGTGATGGCAGGAACGACTTGTTTTTTTATCGTTTTTATGCGGTGTGCTCTGTTTCAGTAGGTCACTAATTCTTCCGAGCGGTTTTCGTAGTAGCGTTTTCTGACGTGCGCTCCAAAAGTGAAGGTTCCCGCTGTTGTACCTTTGAGTGGGATGCCAGACATGTTCAAGTGGATTATTCCATTGAGGACCTGAATGTAAATTTCTGTCCTCTTAACTTCAAAATGCGTGACGCTGAGAAAAAAAGATGTTTTTGGAGATAAAGGCAGTATACCAGTCAATGAAGTTTATCTAAGGAAAGCTTCGCAGCTCAGGAATTGGGGGAATCCTTCTGTTATACCCTTGAGTAAATGGGGCGTAACCCCAATTACCTCAGAAAAATACCCTTGTGAAGATCCATTAGTTTACTATTTTACAATTGTGATATAGCGCTCAATCGGAACTGCGTCAGTAGCTGCTTATCCATCATTTTTTATTAACCTTGTTTTTTAAATAACCAATATATTATTAGGGCATTAAGGACCTGAACCAGTGAGGTACAGTGTAGGATTGTTGTGCTGTTTGGCATGTTCTGGGTAAAACCTTTGTATTGTTGTCATGGTTCGTCCTGTTGTGGAGCAGGAGAGCAAGCGAGCGAGGCCAGAAAGTCAGGCACGTGGATAGACAGATCAAGAAGGGAGACACCGGGGGAACACAGGCAGGCAGAACAAAAGGGCCAGGAGTAAATGAAGGACCCAGAGGAGGAGGAGCATAAACAGGAGGGATGAACGGACGAGGAGCCGACAAGGGAGACCAGACAGGAACGGACGGGGGACCCAGGGGAGTCCGAGGGAGCACAGGCGGGTGAAAGGCAGTGGCCAGAGGGGCCGCAGGCGACAGGGAGAAGGGAGCCGGAGGGGACCATGACAGGAGCAAGGAGACAGGACGAGGGACAGATGGAGGGGACAAGGAAGGAGTTGGAGGGCCCCCCAGCAAAGGAAAGGAGAAGGGGGAAGCCGCAGCCAGCGAAGGCACCGCCACAGCGGGCGAAGGCGCCGTCCGGCGATATGCCGGCACGGGGGAACCGCAGGCGACTGCCGCGGAGTTGGAGGCGGGACCGAGGCCGGGTGACAAGGTAGCGGAGGGAGACCCGCAGGTGACCGCTGACCTGGAGCTGCAGGCACCGTAGGTGCGGCCCGAACCCCAGCCGAAGCCAACAAGGGCGAGCCAGGGGGAGGGGCGGGCGGGACCACAGCCCGACGTGTATGTCCCCTCTCCTTCTTGGACACCGATAGGCATGGCGCTGGTTGGGTGAGGGAGAAAAAGTCATAAGGAAAGTCCCTGAGGGGTCCCATTCAAGCTCCTCCTCCATGGAGGTAGGAGCATCCGTCAGATTGTCCGGGTCCTCCTCAGGGACTAGTACCTGGGCTGGGGGGACAGTAGTCAGTGTCTCAGGCGAGGTAGCTAGTGAAGGCGTGGCTGTGATGGGCGGCAGTAGCAGCGGGTGGTGGCGGAGGAAGCGGGCGGAACCGTGGGAGTGGTAGAGGAAGCAGGCGGAGCCGTGGGCATGGAGGAGGAAGCGGGCAGTGCCGCGGGCAGAGCTGCAGCAGCGGGCGGAGGAGTGGCAGCTGGCAGAAGGTCGGGCGCCTCGACCAACGCATCCAAGGTCGGCGCCTCCTGGCTCTGTGTGGTCCCTTTAAAAGATTTAGGGACCTGGGGAATAACGTCCCTCACTGCACTGATCCCCTTACTGGCCAGGCGCATCGGCCGGTAGTGGTACGCCTCTAAGGGAGGCGGCATCTCCCTCCGGCTGGTCTGGCAGGCAGCAGCGGCGTCTTCCCAGAGGAGCAGGGAGCTCCCTCGCTCCATGGCTGACTCCCAAGCTTCTCCTTTACTTAGCCGACAAGCTGCTGCAGGAGGGCGTGCATTTCCACCGTAGCGTGTGCCTCTGTACGTGGGTTAACCCCCTGTAGGAGGTCCCAACTTTGATCAGTGAGGGCGAACAAGCCGGGATCCTTGTGGATCTCCGGCAGCTCTCGCCAGTACGCCTCTTCGTGCAGCAGGACGAGCCAGAGGTCTACATCTTGCTGCGGTGTGTCTTTAGAGAGATCGGTCATTCTGTCATGGTTTGTCCCGTTGTGGAGCAGGCGAGCAGGAGAGAAAGCGAGCGAGGCCAGAAAGTCAGGCAGAACGAGGTTTATTGGCAGGGCAGACATCCACTGACAGCACGGGCTTAACACGTAACCACACTTCACAATGACCGATCTGGGGAATACAGACAGAGACATGGACTAAATACACATGACAGGCTAAACTGAACAAGCAACAGGTGAGTACAATCAGGAATCAACGCCGCAAGGTAATGAGGTGGGCGTGGCACAGACGAGGATCGGACGGAGCTGGGCATGACAATTGTGGGGATTTTAACAGTTATTAGTAGCCAAATGAGAACAGCCTGACAGTCTGGATTTTTTTTGGGTGGGCGGGGTGGAGATAAAGCTGGGGGGGAGAATGGGAGGGAGTGGTCCTCAGTGACTCAGGACATCGGCAGCACCCTTGTCCCCTTCGCCGTGTTTGCCTTGCAGTGCGTTGATGTAGTGAGTCAGTGCTTGGGAGGTTGGACGAGGGGTGGGGTGGGGCAACCGTTGTGGGAGACTGGGGGAGGGGCTTGAGGGCTGGGCTGTCACTTTCCACTGGGCCCTCCAGACACAGCAGTGCAGGGAGCCATGCACTCGACTCACGGCTGTTCTTCCTCGCTGTCTCTCTTTCTGTGCGGTGACGGACGGGCTTGGAGGTGCTGCAGCCATCAAACAGGTGTCTGAGGCTTCTTGGGGTCTGTCTTGGATCCTGCGGAGGGAGCACATACTGCCCAGACCAGAGGTGTGCACGGGAAGGATGGAGGTCTTTAGGAAGGGGAATGTCACAGCGGCAGTTCTTATCCTTCCATTATGCTCCGTTTATTTCATTGGATCGGAACCGAAGCCATATCGACCGGAGTCCCAGCATCCGGCATGGTCCTGAAGTCTACCATCTCATGCTCTCCTCTGTCCGTGACCATGGGGTGCTGTGCTGTTGGGGGAAGGGGGGCAGTGGCTGCAGTGGCTGCCCAGAGTGATCAGAGTCCCCTCCCTCTCCTCCCCACCCTTCTGGAGATTTATGGTGCTAATGTGTTCTGCGGCGGCGTGCGAGCATGGTGGG
>JAODKE010000146.1:11262420-11289630 GCA_026779605.1 Mormyrus hasselquistii
ACGGATCAGCACTTGGAAGCGGACGCCCATCCCATGCTGTCTGGGGACACTTGTGACATTATTTGAAAAAAAGTGGAATATTAATCTAATTCACCATGTTTACCCATTATTAGGTTTCAGATAGAGCTTGATTCATTCCTGTGGCGTGGGGGGGGTGCTTTCAGAATTTTGTTATTTTCCTTCTGAGGCAGATAGAAGGTGTGGAGGGGGCTTTGGCGATGTACATGGGACAGGTGGTGTCATTCTCAGATAGCCTGCTGGGTAGCTATGCCCCTCCCAATGCCTCCATATTCAATGGCTGCTGTGATACTGGGACTACTTCTTACTGGGAAGGGGTGGGGGGCAGGCACATGCACAGTTGCCCTCGTATTGCCTGTTCGCTCTGCAATGCTCTCCTGCGATGGGAGCTGCCCCATCGCCATGCGGCTGCGGTACGTGAGGAGAAACCACCCACCCATCTGAGGTTCCCTGCCCCCCCCTCCGCGTGGGTGCGCCATTAAAACCGCCACATGCCACTCAAAGATATTATGGGCTGCCCTTTGTCATCAGAGAAGCCCCCCCAGCCATGGAACCCCCCTGGGGGGGGAGGGGGGGCAGGGCAGGCTGTGAACGTGTAGTGAGAGTCCGAGGTGGGGTTGGCCCCGAGAAGGTGACCACACCTCTCCCCTGTGCTTCTGGAACGCTGCGTTGTGTATATGGACTGCACCCTCCACGTCAGTACCTCCTGTCATGGTGGGGGGGGGGTGTTTTGTACGTAGCAGCAGCCTCTATCGCTCAGCAGATGGCCTCCGAGGTGTGTCGTCTACGCCTCAAACGCAGGTGTGTGTGGAGAGGCGTGCTTGCTAACTCTGAGCTGGGGCCGGTGGGGGGAGGCTCCCCACGGGGCGTTAATTTGAGCTCATCGACGTCGCTCCCCCCCCGTCACACTCTGACGTCACACGCTGTCTGTTTTTATCCCCTTGTGTGGTCAGGTGATGGGACGTCTGCTGAAAAAGCGGCCCCTTTGCTGTGTGCTGCTTCTGCATTAAGTGACGCCTCCGTGGTTGTAGGTGGGTGCTGTTTGGGTCTCCCCACGACAGGCTGGGATGCTGCTGACGCGTGGGGTGTGTGATCCACCTGCATGTAGCGTGGAGGTAATTAGATAACTAACTAAACTTCACCTTCCTTATTCCTCACCTGCCCCCATCGATTCTATATTGTCGTTAATTTATTCTCCATGCTTTTCCGGGGTGGGCCGCTGCAGGGCCCCAGAGCTGGCTGTCAATAAACAAACTGGTTATTTATTCAGGAGCCTTTAAGGAACTTACCCAGCCAAGAAACTAGTGGGCGGGGCTGATTGTCAGCTAGCAGGCGGAGTCTTGGGATTGTCTACCCTCAAAGCTGCAAGCGGGCTCCTGTTACTCCCCGGAGACTGGCTCGACTATGTAGTTTGGGTTCTGGGCAGTGAGTCGGGAGGCGAACCGTGAAAAGCCAGATCCTCTTTGCTGGGTGTCTCTCTGTGCCTGTGAAAATGAAAACCAGGGGAGAAAAGTGTGTCAGTGGTCACATGAAACGTGGTGATGGTGATCAGCCTGAGGTTAGTGTCGGGGATTCAGGTGAACTGGGGGCCTCGCTGTCCCATTTCAGGTAGCGACACCGCTAGTTTCCGTGTCACTGCTGGGGCCTCGCGGCGGCCACTGTCCTGCAGGACCTGATGAGCGGGAGCCCAAAAGCAGAGAGGGGCACTACCTGGCGAGCAGTGTCACGCGGCCGTCTGACTCACTCTGGCACCGGCTGCTTCTTCAGATTTGCCACGGCTGCCTCCCTGACTTCCACACTCCCTTTGCCCGCTTAGCAGTGTTGGGAAGCTGGTTTGGTCAGGGAAGTGTGTGTTCTTTTCACTCCCAGACATTTCTTTTTTTTTGTCAGAAAAAGGCGGGCAGAACAGGACCCTTAGGATCCCCGTGAAGAGCCATCGGCACGGGGCTAGCTGTCCCGCAGTCCCTTTGCCCAGCGTAGGGGCTGAGTCTTAGCGGTGAAAATGCGGTCAAAGCCTCTTTCAGGTCTTTGTGACGGTTCAGCAGGGCCACTGTTAAACCTTTTAGAAAGAATGGGGTCTTGGGGCTGCAGTTTTAATTAGACGACCTGTAAGCATGTGGACGTGGAGCCGGATATCAACCGGATATCTGTGATGGATACTGCAGGACAGCGGGGAAGAAGGCTCAGCTGCTACTGGAAGCTAAGAAAAGCTGTGTGCTACAGCAGGGCCAAACCAGAAGGTACCGGAAGTGCTCATCACCCCAGCGGGGGCTTGGGGTTCCAGATACACCCAGGGACACGGGAAAAGGATCCCTTCAGACGATGAAACGGTGTCACACAGTGCCCGTAATGCAGTGAAGCTCACAGGCTTGGTGGGAATTCTGGCTAGTTTACTTTCACCTGTCTGTAGGCTGTGTTTCTTGCAGTCTCGCCGCATTCGCACCCGCATCGATATCCACTCCTCTCATTAGCTCGCGAGCGTTTTTTTCCGCCTTCCTCGGCCAATCTGACGATGGGTTTTAGTCAAGACTCAAGCTGGGGTCGCTGAGAATAATTAGGTAGCCCCCGTCCATGAGAACATACAGCCAGGCAGGACAAATGGCTGTCTAAGGTGTTACTACAATGACAAAGAAAAAAAAAGCAACTATACCGTTAATGTAAAACTCAACGTGAAATTCGAGTCACCTCAGCCGGTCAGACGGACAATGCTCTCTGGGAGAACGTGTCCTTGTTTCCCCCTCCTGAAAAAGTATGTGGGGGGGGGGGGGCGGCACAGAGTGGCCTTAATGCTTGACTCTCCCAGGGTATGACCTACATCAGGAGCAGGGCCATTTCATTGCGGGGGGGGGAAGGGGTATGTCGTTGGTGGTATGATGTGTATGTGAGGCAGAGGAGTTCAGCTGTGAGTAAACGGACTGCTGTGGAGTGTAATGAAGCCCTTTTAAATGGGGTGGGGTACTTTTACCATGAAAGTAGTCTGCTGTCCTGCTGTTGGGTTTCAAGGGGGGGGGGTGGAGAGTCCAGTGTTTAGTGTGTGTCCTGTGAAACCGCTGTGGTCATTGACCATTTTGAACTTGTCTTCCCACCAGCAGATGCTGCGCGGTGGCTTTGGCTGCATTTTCGGCCCCCTCCTGTGGGGGCCGCGTTTACTTTTAAAGGAGGTGTGTTAAAAAGAATGAATGAAAAGGTTTGTCACCTTATTCCCCCATCTGAAGCTGAACAGCCGAGATCAAGGCTTGCTGCTTGGCTGGAGTTCGCCTTTTAAGGAAGCGGCGAGCCAGGGTTCTGGCTCAGGAACGTTTTGGCAGATTCTGAACTCTGAACCCCTCCCCCCTACCCCTGACCACTTCCCTGTGCCTGCATCTGCTGCCGCGGCTCTCCATGCGCGATTCGCTGAGAAGCTTTGTTTCCCCCTGCCGTTACGGGTCAGTCTGTGAACCCCTGGCCAGACCCGCCCCCACACACGACAAGGGGCGTGGCTTAGAGCTTTGGCCCCACCCCATGCCTTTAAGTACAGTGCTTCACCTGCCAGAAATCTTTTCAATTTCCTGGCCCCTGGAAGCAGTGTTAGAAACAGGAAAAGGAGTCCCGTTTTTCACGTAGATGAGAATGGGTCAGAGCTCTAACTCAGTGTTTTAATGGCATATTTGTGGGTATAACCATAATGTGTCCATGACTTGCCACCTGCTTTGTTTTCCTTTGTGTTGCTCCTCATGTTTCATTTTCATCCCTTTCTGCTGTTTTAAATCCATCTCCACTCCTCTGCCCAAATAAAGTCCCAGTTCCCTCCCTCCTTATGCAAGTCACCTGCTTCTTACTCTGTAAGTCAAGGGAGCAGAACAGAGCAGCGCTGCTCCGTGCTCCCAGCATCATTTGCGGCAGGTCACATGTTCGGCAATCTCATATGCGACGAAGGGGGTTGGCTCCTTGCAAGCGAAGCTCCTCACAGAGAAGGCATCTTGGCTGAGGCGCTGGGGGGGGGGGGGGTATTCGCGGGAAGGGGTGCGAGGTGGCCGCCAGAGCCTTCACAGATGTGCGGCATGCAGCCGGGGGAGGAGGCGGCAGTGTGGTATAAATAGCCGGCGCCACCCGGGGGACAGAAACGGCAGACGCGCCCGTACAGCATTGCTGTGCGTTGTTCTGCAGCTTCCCGCAGAATGCTCTCGGTGCGCTGATGTAAGTTATGTCCTACATTTTCTTTAGCACTGCCAAATGAAGCAGAGGGGGGGCTCCAACACGAGACAGGCCACTCGCATGGGTATGCTAGTCCCATGCTGCCCTAACACCGGAATTAGCTTCTTTTACGGACAGCAGTATATTAACCAGTTAACTAGGTATTTTGTGTGGAAATGGGAAGGGGGTATTGAGATCTCACAGGGCATGTTTCTGAGGGACTGCATTTACCTGTAGTAATTTGTCAGTTGTTGAAATGGTTGACTGGCGGTAATTGAGATTGCTGCTTGTTTAAGATGACGGTGAGGATTTGAAGCTACTGTGTATGGGCAGCCTGTATTTGGGTCACCAGGGACCAGACTGTGGTCTCAGGTTCAAGAAACCACAGAAATGGGGCCAGTTGATGTCATTAACCGGCTTCGGTGTTAACTAACCCCTGTGTTAACTATACCCAGCATTCAGGCTCTCGTACTTATTCGAAGGGGAAAAATGAAAATGTTCGGAGAGCACGAGGTTCTGTTCACAGGAATGTGCAGGAACATGACAGTCATGCATGAGATACTAGAAGATACAAGGGATTGCTGAACTCTTGGAACATTATACACACTTCTTTAAGAACATAATAGAGTGTAATACTCAGTACAAACATTGGCATGAATATTTGGAACAAATTCCGGGGAAGAAACTTTTTGTAAGGTTTGCGGAGCAAACACATAAATATATTACTGTTTGTCCCACATCTTTGCATCAGGAAGTAGTACCATCATACGGCATAAAAAGCACATGAGCAGGAGGAGATGTCTGATTAATTAGAGCGAGCAACAGCAGGGTTACCGGAACTCTCTGGCACGGATCCGTGTGTCTCTAAGGTCAGCCGTGTTGAAGTTTTTCAAGGCGGGACGGATCGTTGTGATGGAAGGTGTGAGATCTGAGCATCTTGCTCGCTCCTGCTCCTCTGCCTGACGTGAGAGCAGAGGCACACGCACACACGCCCCACCTCGTCATCCGCGCGCGGGTCTGTGCGTGTGCCTGAGCTCGTGCCAGCGTGTGCCCCACAAACTCAGGGGCTCCGCTCCAAGCTGTCGGCTTCATTTGGGTCCCCCGGGGAACAAAACGTCTCCCCCCGGCGTGAAACGATTCCTCCTGTTTTGACGTCTGCTTAGGTGAAGAGAATATCTCACCCCTCCCCATCCCTCCCCCCGGAGCACTCACCCCCACGGCGACGAAGGTACGCCATGTACCCGACAAGAGGCTCATTTGCATTCCGCTCTCCTCCTTTGCTGTGCAGCACTAAGGGGGGGGGGGGGGGGGGCAGGGGGTCGGGCGGGAGAACCGGGCAGGGCGGCCGCGTCGATGGCAGACATGGGGAGAGCGCCACTCGGAGACTGGTGAAGACACCCCGCTGTGTTTTACTGGGTCACTGGAAGATAGAGTAATTAGCATGCCGGCCTGGGAGCATTGCAGCGTCAAGCGTATCAAGACGAGGCTTTTTTAAATACAGTTGGTACGATTATTCATCGCCCCAGCCTTCTCTCTCCGTCTGCAGCTGAAACAACAATCTGTTTCCTGCGCCCTGAAAGGCGTACCGATGGGTAACGCTCTGAACTGCTTTCTGAGTTTTCTGTCTTTTCCATTGTGGCACCGGTTTCCAAGCCACCTACACGGCATGGGTGGGACCATGAACTGGGCTCATCTGTCCATCCATCCATCCAGTCAGAGACTGGACTGATACACACACACACACACCTTTATACACTCCACCACCTCAAGAACTTTTCATACAACTTTTAGTTTTTTTGCACAACCCATTGCACTGTTGCACTTTACACTTTACATCCATTTGGACTGTATACCAGTAGCTCTGCTCTGCCTGTCTTATCCATTAACATTTTTATTCCATTATTATCCATTATTGTCTCGTGTCTGCCTCGTGTCAGCACTGCCTCGTGTCAGCACTGTCTCGTGTCTGCGCTGTCTCGTACTTTCACAGCCTCGTGTTGACACGGTCTCATTGTTTGTAATGTTTGCACATTTTGCACACTTGCACTTTATGTAGTCCTGTCTAGTATCATACGGAGCATCATGGTTGTGTAGGACCGTCTCGTTTCACTATGTACTGTATCACCGTATATGGTTGAAACGACAATACAAGCTACTTGACTTGACTTAAACCCATACATCCATTCAACTATTTCTCTATCCAAAAAAGCATAAACCTCTGAGGTTGGTGTTTCGCGTTTCGCTTTGGGACCCGGTTGCTGGGCGCTATAACTCTGGTGTAGCATAGCCCCTGCTGAATTTTAGGGGGAAAAGGGGAGATAACCGTTTCACCCTGGAGGCATAGCAGTCACCGGAGAGCAGGTTGCGGTACCCCTGCCCTCCTGTGGCATGAATCTGACCAGTATACGCGGAAGGGGCGTCACTCCTGGTATGAATGCAGATTGGCTGTCAGTGGATTGTACCACAGAGCCCAAAGCCTCTTTTTCTTACCTCTTACCCCCTGTCCCCCCCAAGACAGGAGGACAGTAACATCTGCTGGGAGATGATAATACTGGCAATAGCAAACAGGGAGGCAATGCCAGAAAACACACATGCTCTCAGCCCTGGTCTTCTGGGTCAAACATCACAGTGAAAGCCTGGTCCCTCCACCCCGGATCACCACCGCCTGCTTTGCCAAAGTCTTCCTCAGCCTTACTGGCAAAAGTCAGCTGCTGCTGCCCCATCAGGCTGGGCCGCTCCTTAGCTGACAGACATTGGGTCACATAAAGTGTCTCTTTAACGGTCCGCCAAAGGTTCGTCAGGCACTGACGGGGGTAGCCAGACTGGAGGCCCTGTAAAGGAGCAACCGTTGCAAGGAGTCTTTACTGAAGGACCTGTACGAGTTTGTATTGAAGGACTGTGGAGGTTTAGTGGAGGACCTCTACCAGTTTATACTGAAAGATTGTGGTGGGTTAGTGAAGAACCCCTGTGAGTTTCTACTGAAAGACTGCAATAGGTTAGTGAAGTGAAAGATCTCTACGAATTTATACTGAAGCACCATGGTGGATTAGTGAAGCATCGATGAGTTTATACTGAAGCACTGTGGTGGGTTGGTGAAGGACCTCTATGAGTTTGTATTGAAGGATCACAGTGGGTTAGTGAAGGAGCTTTACAAATTTCTATTGAAAGACCGCCATAGATTAATGAAGGACCTTTACAAGTTTGTACTGAAGCACAGTGGTATATCCTCGATGAAGGACTGCAGTGAGTTTTCAGTGAGAAATCATCCTGAGATCTGACTGTCTGCTAGTCTTTCATATTGAATGGAGTGAAAGCCTTGCTGGATGACTGATACCGAGGAAAGTCTCATGGGTGTGTGACGCCCTGATGCCGCATGACTCTGTCACATGCCTTGGTGGCCCGTGGGACTGCGCAGCTCCCAGGGTTCCCCCTGGCCTCCCACCCTGGCGCCTCTGCACTTCGTCTTGCTGTTTTTTCTTTCTGATCGATTCCTTTCTTCGATGTCTGGCCATCCATGAATTATGCATTGCCACACGCCCTCCACTCCAGACATGTGCGGCTGATGCACCGGATGCTTGAGGCGGGAATGACTGGAGGACGCTCTGAGCTCCGAACACTGGGGAAGCACCGTGGAGGGGGGGCACCCCTTGATACTCCTCGCCCCTCCCTGATTGCAATGGTCCAAAGGGAGTTTCACAGCGAAGAAGCTCATTAGCCACTGTCAGACCCCTTGTCCCTCCTTTTGCCCCCTATTAGGGTCAGGATGCCAGCCTGTGGATGCTGTGTGGCATCTGACTGTAGAGTGGACAAGATCTCGCAGGGAATCCTCTTTTCTCCATTAGTTTTTGGCCATTAAAATCTTTCCTCACGTCCTTTTCTAGTGGCACTGAGTATTTGTCTTGAGTTTATTGCCGGCTTTCACTGACACACTGTGGTTTTGTCGCTCCGCCTGAAAACAACAGCCGGGTGGGTGAGAAGGGTGCGGTACGCTACAACACCGTGTGGCCTTGCTTGGAAACAAACCACTGACTGTGTGCTAGACCATGTGGGTTGACTGTGAAGCACTTTTCCCTGGTGGGATTGGAACATTGTAGTTGTATGGATGCTTGAAAGGTCTGGTATGCACCACTTAGTGTTACATCCTATCCATTGGCTCTGATAAACCACGCCCAGGAAGGGGTGGGGCATTGTCTCTCTTAAAGGGACAGGAGCCTTGGTTTTTCAGTTCAGACTTCTGCAGCTTCTGGGCTTGTGATACCGAGGGTGTGTGTTTGGATATGAGGCAAAGTTGAAATTGGAGAAGTTACCCAGAGGGCAGGGAGGGAATCCTGTTAACAGCCCACTGAGCTAGCCAATAGAAAGAGGCGTGAAGCAGAGAACGGCGAGGAACAGCACTGTACGCGATTAATGAGCCGCATGGAAATTTATGCAAGGTTGTCATGTATAAAATTAAGGCGACGCTTCAAAAACTTTTTTGTCAAAAAACGCTATTACTGTTTTCACTTTCTTTTTTTACTCCCATGGCACAATTGGCTGAAAATGACGGGTGTCAGGTCAGCATTCGCACATGCGGCCCATGTGGGGTTTGTGATTGTGATGGATCGTGCACGTACGCACACCCCACGTGCCATCTATTCTGTCCAACCTGGCGGAAGTTCACTTCCTCCGTGCTGGACTGCCACTCAACTGTCCTTTGATTTATAAGTCGGTCATATTTATTGCGTCTTTTGATTCAGGATCAAGTATCATGACATAAATCATGTGACCAAGTGTCACATGTCCCTACTCTTTTCCTAGCTGAGAAATTTATGTAACCGACACTTGAACTGTAAAAATTTTAATGTAATATTTGAGTACCTTTATTTTAATTTTTCAGTCATTTCTGGATTTGCATCCAAGTTGTGGAGGCCACTCTGATTTGCAGCCGTGCAGGTTGATTTTCTCAGGCGCATCGCAAATCAGGCCCAGGTATGAACCAGCAGCATATCCCAGGTAGGCCGCTGGCAACCTGACACACCAGAAGAAGGTGCCAAGTTCTCTCTCTGCTGAAGTCATCGACACGATGGCTGTAAGTTAATTATCGACCCACAAAAAAAGCACAAGCAGACTTGTGTTTCGGTTTACTAATAGTGTGTGAAATTTGCCGTAATGTTAGTTATCACTTGATACAATATCAAGGAGAGGAGTTTCAGTGCTCCTCTCTCTGATTATTGCATTCCTGATGATTTGGCTTTTGCATTGATGCTTCAGATGAGGTGGGCATGGAGTGGACACGGCTGGGAGGGAGGGGTGGGACAGGTGGCTGTGTGAAAGAGGCCAAATTAGGTGGACCTCCCCTCATCTGCGGAGTAGTGAAACAAGCTCATTGATAATGTTTTTCCTAATGTGTTCAAGCTTAGGGACATCACTCACAACAAGACATGGACTTCCGATGTGACTCAAATCCACCTACCCCCCCGGGCAGAAAATGTCCATTATGACTGGTATTTGTCATTGCTGACACGTGAGAAAACACCCCGCAGAATCTTTCAAACACAAACAGACTGACCCCTACACGCACATATGCAACTAGATTGACATTTATACTATGTGCAATTATTAGGATATATGTAGCAGTTAACACATATAAACTGACTTAAGTGGCATCAGAAGGATTCATGTCCATGTTGTCTTCCTGGTGTAATGTACAGGATGGTTCTGCGGGCTTCTGCGTTATTCTATATTTTTGTGTTAAACGACAAAGGTCTCTTTTACAGATTAGTGATATATTGTCTGGTTGTATTATATTGATCCATTTCGGTCTTGGGTCTTGCCACAATTCCGAGCGACTATCCTAGATTCAACCAATGTCTGCACCCCAATCCTGTAAGGGATATAGGTGGCTGCCTAGGATGACACCATCTGAGGGGGGTGCTGACTGGCCAGCCACTTTCACTTTGCCTCAGACAGGGGCGGCTGGTGGTGAAGCTCACTCGGGGCACCACATCAGCCAGGACCAGTACTGTGCTGAGAGCAACTTTGCAATCCACGCCTCTGAAGGTTAAAGATGTCAGCGGTGAAATGCAAATGTTGAACCTTAGGAGACTGCTGCTGCTGGAGCCGCTTCAGGCGCTGAATGGGAAGTACCTGGGTCGGACTCAAGTTTGATGGGCGAGGAAGGAGGCCTCTAGACACAAGAAGAGGCAGCTCCGAGTCCCTTGGGTGTGACTTGCTGGATACATCTTACCGTTGCTCTGTATGTGTCAGGGTTGCTGAGGGGTGGGGGAGGATGGGATGGCCACCCACACAGCCGATTGGTTCTCGGTAATGAATTGACTGCCCCATGGTTTCCATTGCAACGAGGAGCAACCAAATCTACAGTACCAAGAAGTCAATAAGTAAACCACACTTTTGGCATTTTCTTGTAAGTGGAGTGTGGCCTTTAATTTTCAGTGGGATTTATCACTGCTGGCGTTGTGTAGTGAGGCCATTCTTCTGTTCTTTCCCATTGCTGTCACCACCCTGTAGGCCAGTTCGGTCTGTTTCGACAGAGTGTGTCATGGTCCTTCCTCTGAGCAGGAGGGGAGGCTTCTGTTGCTCTCCCCATTCACCCTAAATTCCAGTAAAATCCAGATCCCCTGAACTCTCTAAACACAGCCAAACATTTCTCCATGTAGAAGTTTTGTGAAAGATGCCAAAATTAATTAAATAATTATTTTATTTAAAAATTTAGTTTAACCGAACATCAAAGAGAATGAAATATTTTATTCTTGTTCCACTTCTTGTTACTAACCTCCCCAGAGAAAAAGTTTTTCTTTAATTCCTTTTACCTGTATGAAAATGAAAGAATCTTAAATCTTAAATTATTACGAATATGTTCTTATACTCTGACTTTTTCCTGTTGCTGCCAATGGCTCTTTTTTTTAATCAAGCTGAGTACTGATTGGCTGCCTCTCTTTGATTGACAGGAAAAGAAGCCCATCAGCATCCAGGGATTCAAACCAAAAATACGACCAAAGGGAGGAGAGGGGGGACCACTCACAGTATGCCCCGGTGGACGGCGGGATGCCTAGATCGCCGTCTGACTATGGGGACCGGGACCCCCACCGGGGACCACGGGGCTCGTGGCCGTACGAGGATTCCGAGGACGGCCGCTTGGAGTACCAGGAGCGGCGGGGACGGTGGCAGGACTACCCACCGGAGGAGGAGGTAGAGAGGTCACACGGTGAGCGGGAGGAAGAGTACCAGGCACGTTACCGTAGTGACCCCAACCTGGCACGTTACCCGGTAAAGCCGCAGCTATACGAGGAGCAGATGCGCATGCATGCCGAGGTGTCACGGGCACGGCACGAGCGTCGTCATAGCGACGTGTCACTGGCCTACACTGAAATGGACGAGCCGTCAGGCCGGCTGCACCCGGCTGAGAGAACGCGCTCGTATTCGGTGGAGAGGACGTCCCTCGTGCCTGGGCGCCACAGCCCGCCCACACCCCACCGGAGCCCTGTTCTGGGGGGGGATCGGCGGGGGCTGGGGGGCCCTGCTCGCCGGCCCCCACCACAGCACCACCACCTGGACCCCGGCTCCGCCATGCGTAAGAGCAAGCGGGAGAAAATGGAGAGCATGCTCCGCAACGACTCACTCAGTTCCGACCAGTCCGAGTCGGTGCGGCCGCCACCGCCCCGGCCTCACAAGGCCAAACGGGGTGGCAAGATGCGGCAGCTGTCCTTCAGCAGCTCGGAGGAGGAGCTGGCCACCACGCCGGAGTACACCAGCTGCGAGGACGTGGAGATTGAGAGCGAATCAGTGAGCGAGAAAGGTACGAAAGCTCTGTCCCCCCGCCGCTGATCTGAGTGTGTATACATTTCTGCAAACTGGAGTAGTGGGAGTAGTGGGTATGTCAAAAGGTTTATGGGCGTGTCAAAAGGTTTATGGGTGCGTTGAAATGTTTGTGGGCGTGTCGAAAGGTTTGTGGGTATGTTGAATGGTTTGTGGGCGTGTTGAACGCTTTGTAGGCGTGTCAAAAGGTCTGTGGGTATGGTGAAAGGTGGGCGTGTTGACAGGAATAGAGGCGAAGTGGGTCGAACCACATATGTAGTTGTACTTATTAGAAATATGGCAGTAATATAGATGCCTATTATTGTCGTTAGCTGACCTATATGTCTAGGCTTTCTGAAATAATGTTTATTGACAGCATTTTCGGCCAATAAAAATTACCTTTCGACATGCCCACCTTTTGATATGACCCGCCCACCTTTTGATATGACCCGCCCACCTTTCGATATGACCCGCCCACCTTTCGATACATCGACTACTCCATCCTGCAGAGATATCTCAGTCTGAGAGATAATTGAACCTGTATGTATTGCCTGTAAGACAAACCCTGCAGGCAGACAACTCCCTTGATGTGAATTAAATCAGCTTTGTTTCAGTTCGGTTTTGTAATTAAAATATCATTAATCCAATTTAATAACTAAAATGTCTTTGATCCAGATTGGTGTTTTGAGTTGGATCCTTCTGTCTGCGATAATATAGTGTGTGTATGTTTGCCCATAGATCAGGGGTGTCAGGCTTACGTGTGTCAGGACAGACCGGATTCGCTTCCAGCCAGGCTCTTAACTAATTAATGAATGAAGCTTTTCACTTTGATTGAGCTGTGGATTGATCAAATTGCATAGTTAAATTAAGTTAAGGCTCAGTAAAATGTCCTTCAGTAGAACCCATTTTGTGCTTTCTGAGAATGCTTTATAATGAAGAAATTAAAGGTAAGGAAGATTTTGTTTTAATTTTGTGAATAGTAGTGCAGTAATGTTTTTCTTATAATTGACTTTCCTTATTCGAATTAAGTAATTAAAAAGGCTACAAATAATTAACCAAAATAAGTTCAATACTAATTTATTCAGGTTTGTTTGAATTCCACAAAGAATCAGATAAAGGAAGCTTATCTCATTAAGAACACAGCCCCTGTCCCTCATTACAGATTTAACACCTTTGAAAAATTACATTAATTTAAATTGCATGACTGTGTAGCTCTATCAACAGCAAAAAAGTTCAATCATTAAGTAAATTAAGTTTTAGAAAAACAGTGTACCCAAGACAGGAGCCTGACACCCTTCTTTCAGATACTGTTGCTTTTGTTTAAGAAAAAAACGTTTTATGTGTAACTGTTACTGCCTCGCTGTTGTTTCAAAAAGCCTGGGATCTAGCTGTACTGTGTGTGTAACAATGTCTGTATGAACCGCTGTATCATCCTGAGATAATTCATCCTCTTTCTCCTGGTGTCTGAAGGACTGTCCGTGTCTTTTTTCATCACTCCACTTCAGTATTTCCCCCGCTGTTCATAGCTCCTCCCCTTTGGCTAGATGTGTGCGGACGGGCGTATGCAGACAAGCATGTGTGGATGAATGCCTGCAAAGTGAGAGCGCACAAAGAGTGTGTGTAAACCTGGTCATGAATGTGTGTTCATGATTACCCTCTTGTGTAAACCTGCTTCTTTCCGTGCCCTGCAGGGGGCGCCCTTGGCAGGGGTCGGATCTCTCCCATGACCGCACAGTCCGCTCTGATAGACTTTGTTACGTAACCTGGCTGCGGGCCAGTTTCGAATGCGGGAGGTCGGGCTTTGCAGCAGTGTTGTGCAAGTGCGGACATCAGACGTTAATTAACGGAACGTTTGGAAGGAACATATATGTACCCCTGCTGTGTCGTCTTTGGGGTGCAGGCAGGCTAGTCCAGCCCCACCTTAAAGTGCTGATGCTAGATATTCATAATCATTAGCATACAGGGCCCTGCCCCACCTTGCACTTACTGGCAGTCAACTAACCAGTTTTGTCCAGAGCATGTAAGATATCCTTTAAATCCCTGGCCCAATTACAATCCTGCTAGTAAGCTCAGTTCTGAGACATTCTGGTGCTGAGAGGGTTAACCTGTGTCAGTACAGTATTCTGGTGCTGAGAGGGTTAACCTGTGTCAGTACAGTGTTCTGGTGCTGAGAGGGTTAACCTGTGTGAGTACAGTGGCTTCCTAGAGCGTGTCACGAATGTCACCAAGCATACGCAGCGTCCCTCCCTGCCACCTGCATGGTGCGTGAGCCCCAGCAGTGAGGTGAGATGCTGGAAGATGACTTTCTGTTTATATGCTGAATTCTTCGAGATTCCCATCAGGACGCCTGGAGAGCAGGTTCTGCAGCTGTATGCTAGCTGCTATATGAAGGAAGTTTTGTTAGCGGTCTGTTCATGTGTGGGGAAAATTCTTCACATTCACGGTCGCTTGTTGTTGATGGGATTAGTGAAATCTCCCCCTTCCCCCCCACTGTTCACGATCTGTTCCTCAGAGAAAATGGTTATGGGACATGCAAGCATGTGTGAGTGTGCACACACACACACACACGCATGCACACCCGCACACACACACACACTCACGCATGCACACACGGACACACACACGCACACACACATGCGCACAAACATACACACGGACAAGCATTGCTACAGAAAGGCGGCAGACAAGAGCAGGTTTCCTGCGGAATTAACGTGCGTGCGGGTCCCGTGAGCTGTGTGCGGGCTGACAGCTTAATGCTGCCGCTGTTTGTTGTAAGTGCAAATTGATTTTGCTGTCAAAGCCGCGAGTGCAGCCTCCCACCTGGCTGAGTGAAGCACGGCTGACAGAACGGAGACAGGAGAGAGGGAGGAAGAGACAGGGTGGAGGGAGGGAGAGAGAGAGAGAGAGAGAGGAGTAAAAATGGAGGCAGGGGAGTGGAGGAAGGCGGTAATGTTGGGAGAAGAGGGGAGGAATAAGGCTCAAAGAGAGGATTTAGGGGAAAAGAGATGAAGGAGGGAAGAGAGGAAGGAGGGAGAAGCAAAGCAGGAAAAAGATAAGGAGGAAGGGGGTAGGAAGAACAAATACAGCAGGGAAAAGGAGAGATAAGGGATGGAGATAGGAGGAAGGAAGGGGAGAGGATAGAGGCTGGCAGTAAGGAGAGGAATAATACTGGAAGAAGGGAAGATGGGGAAAGGAAGTAGACAGATAAGGAGTGCCGAGGTGAAGGCAAAGTAGGATGGGGGAGGAAGTAGGTCCTGGGGGGGTTTGGTGAGGAGAAACAGAGGAGGCTCATGGGACCATCCCTGACTGCCATCATTACATAACCATCCCTGTACTCCTGCAAAAGGAAAGAGGTCTTTTTAATTATTAATACCTGGGCTTTCCTTGTTTTAAACACTGCTATGAACCAAATCTCAGGGGAATATGTGACAGGCAGAAAGCCGGGAGTCTGGGTGCTCTGGTGTTACTGGGCTGCTGTGTGAACGGGCTGTCAGGAAGCTGGAGTGGGAATACCAATTCGCTTCACGTCATGCGTGATTCTCAGCGGCATGTATGCACGCAGGCCCCTCTTTGGGAAGTGATGGAGATGTCGTACACTTCGCAGGATTTAAAATCCTCCCTCCTAGTGCTTGCCACACTTCTGGGGAGGCTGTGTCCCAGTTGGTTTTCTAAACAATTTATGAACCCCTGTTCACATGATGTAGGGTGCCTTTGGAGCCTCTGCACAGACAGCTATAGTGCGTGACACATTTGACCCCCGTCACTATAGTTACACCCCATGTACACCCAAAGGCCGTGTGCATGTTTGATGGGATTGACCCAGTGCTGTAAGTATCGGTGATCTCAAAATCGCATTGGCTATATGTCAGGTAGTACTACTGGGATTGGGAGGTGAGGGGGGACAGGCTGAGTTACTGTCAAAGCTACCGCAAACAGCGTAGTCCAATATGGAGAAAGTATTATTTAATCAAAGTTGTATTGTTAGCAGGAAACATCCATATAGATCTTTCTTTTTATTCTGGGGGGGGGTGTTAATCATTTTTGTCTGCTTTGCAGCAGTTGGATTCCAAAATACAATTTATTATTTTTTTATACGTTTTGAATTTTAATTTATTAACTGTTATCTAATGTGATTCTTGCATTATTCAAGAAGAATATCAGTGAACGGTCTTATATGCGATTCCTGTCTGCCTTTTATAAATGAAAAGCAATGCTATACTATCTGGAAGATGGAGATGTATAAATATATATGTGGCTGATGTTGTGTTGAAGGTCAGGCATGTGGGGGGTGGGGGGGGCTCCTTTAATATGTCATAGGCTTTGAGTACCTGCCACTAAAAAAGTCTGCATGGTACCGTTGAAGGTTGCTGTGTGAGCATGCCCAGCTGTCAGGCAGCTGAGTAAAAGGCTCATTTTGTGAATGAAGGTTGCGACTCCAGACCGCATATCAAACGTGATGTCCGACGCTCCTCTGTAAAGATCAGCATGTGCCAGGTCAGCCGGGGTAGTGGCCAACCCCTGCGGGGGCGTCATGTGACGCAAGCAGCTGACATAGAGGAAACGGTTGGACATGCCACGCAATCCGCACCTCTAGAGGAGAAAGAAGGGGAAAAAACGGAGGTTAAAGCACCTTTCCGCCATATGTGACTCGTCAGCGAGTTGCAGTTTTAAGGAGATGGTTGAGTGGCTAGGCGCTTTGGGGTGGGCGTGAATAATGGCCATTTATTGGCAGGGCAAGAAGGCATCGTGTTGTGCTCTCTAAACCATGTGGAGGTGGATTGGGGGCGGGGGAGCATAGGTGTGAAAGGTCTGTTGGCCTAATGGGCACTGATCCTCTTTCCAGGGTCCACAGCCCCCCCTCAGAGAGACTTTCCGTCTGTTCACCACGTCAGATCCCACGTGTGTGGTCACGTGACAGCGTTTCTCAGCAGTGGGAGCAGATCTTGTGGGTCGGGTGGATATGTATGCGCCCATCTTGCCTCCCCTTCTGCTGCATCTACATGCTGAATCGTTTCATACCTGAGAAGCTGCGTTTCAGCTGGAGAGGAAACAGTTCACATCAGAACTGGGCAGAGTACTAGATCTGACTGCTTCAGTCTAGACATGCTGCTCTGTAACTGCTTAAAGGGTAAACCAAATGTGTGAAAAGCAGAAAGCCAGATGAGCTTTATTTATTTATTTTTTATGAAAATAAGGTCCATTTAGTCCCCGATTTCACAGACTTCTCTGAAATCCTGCAGAAACAGATGGAGCGATGCAGATTTTTTGTCAGGTGGGAGGAACATCTCTAAGAGAACGTCTGGAGCAGCAAGATCACAGACTGTCAGAGATCAGATCTCGCTCCTCAGCCCTCCCCACAGTCTCTGATTCTGTAGTTCAAACGAAAACCAGGAGACCTAGAGCTTCCACGACATTGGTTCGAGGGCCTGAAAGGGATTCTGCTCCTTAACCCTTGAGGCGCACATGTTAATGAAGGAAAAGCTGCAAGCTCAGCGGAAATCCACTGATCGTGGCCGGTATGGTGCAGGGAGAAATGGGGCTGGTCTTCTGGTAGCTGAGATAGAGGTGGACAGGTAGCAAAGGATTACTGAGTGGGTCCAGCTGCTGTACACTGAAGTAATGTACTTAACTGAAATTGTAGTAAAAGCGATCAATTCGACTTCTTTTACTATTTTACTGAATGTAAAAGGTAAAAATAGACTCGTGAAGGCATGCAATAATCATGTTGGGGTCACGTTATGTGGACACTTTATACCAGAGTGCGTTTTCAAGATTTTACGTACTAGCAGGGTATTGCTTTTATTCAAAATGATTACTGGTGACAGTGGTAAATGAGCAATCAAAATGGGGCATAGCCTTTTATTTATATTTTACATATTTGACCCACATGTTCATGATTCTTATTAAATCTGGCCAGCAAATCATTTTCAACTGAGTAAAAAACAATGTGAAGTTATCTCGCTAATAGTGCTGGCAAGTTTCACCACTGGTACCCATGAATACTTATATTAGACCAAAGTATATTGGTTAGCAATCAGTCCGATGCAGAAATGGATTGTTGCTTCATTACATCTTTTTCTACACTTCTACGTATTTTCTATGTTAGCGCTTATGTTTGTGGTAAACTAATGAGCAAACTATCGTTTTAAGTGCCTCCGCAGTCGTTTGTATTTGAACGAAAAGTACCTAGTCTGGAGTAGATACTCAAAAGGGTTCTGGACCTGCCTCAGAGGAACTACAATCGAGCCAAGTTCCTGCAGTGTGAACATGATGGAAGTCCCTGGTTCTGGAAAAAGGTTTTGGGTCCAGAAAAGACTTCCTTTTGTGTGAAAATACCTGTTGTCTAACCTTAACTTCCTGTTCCTTAGCAAGGAATGATATATTACATGGGTATGCTTTTAACTAAACCAAAAGCATTCATAGGGAAAAGTTAAATACTCCAAAGGGCCTATTGACTTCGGTGGACAACAGGAATCAGATGGCAAACTGAAACCAAAGCGAGAAATGTCCTAGGCTAGTGGGTCATGGCAGAAGGCAGTGTAAGGTATCGCCTAGCTCCGCCCAGGATGCATGCCCTAACCCACTCAGCCCCTTGGAATGACAGGGAGGCGGGTCTTCATGATTCTGTGTCTAAACACATGTGCCGTTGCCCCCAGTCTTTCCCCACATCTCTTACCTGGGTCCCCAAAATCTCAGTGAGAAAAAAACAAAAGTGTCAATAATTAATGATCCAATTAATAGTTTACATGGATTTTTATTGAGTTGTCAGAGTGATGGAAGGGTGGTAGACCATGAGGCCCAGCCTGGATGTGGTCGCTTGCTGTCAGCGTTTTACACCATCAGTGGCCCCAGCCCACAGCGCGCAAGTTCCCCGAGACTGCTGACGCCTGCAATCCGTCGCCTTGATGAGTTTCCTGCTCCGGAAAGCCACAGAGCCTCTTGGAAGGTGGTGGGAGACAGTGGAGGGGGGGAATGCGGAGGTGGTCTGGAGCCCATTTTGTGGTCTCTTGCTTTCACTAAACCAGGAGGCAACATGTTTTGTGTTGGCATTCAGAGAATCTGTCTGGCCCTATCAGAAGAGGAGCTCGGGGGTTGGGTTGAACAGTAGACAAACTGGACAACAGCTGCGGAAAGATGGCAAGCAGCTTAAAAATCCACAGGAGTGATTAAAAGCAGGGCTTTCATTCATGTAAACATGACTCATTTTTAACACTTAACACCAGACTTTATTGACCTTGTGTTTACATGCCATTAAATTATCTACTTCCCAACAGTGAAATGCGTTTTTTTTCCATATTTAAACAGCCCAACCCATTTATTTTAAATCAATTCAAGCACATTCTTCAAAGGTAGGTCAGCAGGGTAAAAACGATGGCGAGAAAGGGTCCATCTTCCAATCTAACAGCCTACTTCCTTTACTGCTTTGTGGGGTACTGTACTGCAAGGGGTGACTTATTGAAATTACATGATAAATAATACACTTGCAGTATAAGGATTTTCATCCTCTTCAAATGCTGTGTCAGTTCCCATCTCTTTGTTTGACCACTGTGTTTCCCAGAATTCTCAACTGTGCCAGCAAATGGTTTAGAACAAGGTTCCATCGCGGCCCATAGCTGCATCGTGTAGGCAGTTTTTTATGCGTTACCATGAGATATTTTGGCTCAGGGAAATGCTTACAGTGTGGGGGGTGGGGGGGACGCACATTGACAATCCATGTCTGACGTCAAGGAAGGACTTCAGAGGCAAATAAGCAAATCAGGAAAATGCTTTTCCAAGTGTGTTTGTACAAGACAGCCTCGCTTTGCGTAAATAGACGAGGGGAGGTTTTCCAATTAAAAGCAGAGTTAGTAAACCCCACTGACATTAACATGGGCATATTTTTCAAGTAATTGTGGTTACATTTATGTAGGAAAAAGGAGTGCTATTCTTACAGAAACTGGCTTCGTGGTTAGTGGCACAATAATATAAACGGGAACAATTAGTTTTTTGACAGCAGTGACTTGTGTATGTCTTAAAAGATAGATCAAACAGAATTTCCATGGTTTTTTAAGACTAATCGTGACGAAACCAAGGTTTAAGTTTGCGGATGCATGAATTGCAGTGCATGGATAGTCTGTTTTTTCACAAACCAGTGCTTTCCTTAGCTCCTGGTTGGTAGTAGGTAAACCAGATTTGGCACTGGTCTTTTGATAAAAAATAATTTATTCAAGGAAAATGGTTCATTTCATGCATAAATAATAAATCAGATTTTTCTTCATTTTAGTTGACTCTGCCAGAGGATTTTAAATGTTCTGCTGTATGCATATTGATCAATCAACTGCCCACTTTACAGATCTATCCAATTTTTAAAAATTGAACTGAGAACATTTTTTTTAAAGTTAAATCAGTCCCAAATAGCAGTTAACGGAGATAATCAGGGCTTACGGGATCTCAACAAGCAGGAAAAGCCAAACAGTTTTTTTCCTCTCAGAGTTTGTCTTGCCCACAGCAGCATCCCCTCCTGGGTGACATCTTGCCCCACCTCCAGTTTGGCGTAAGTATGCCAGCTCAGGATGCCTGGCCCCATTCTCTGTCATACTCTTAGAGCAGGGCTTCCTCGTGGCGTTGAACGCTCATTTACCACTGTCGCCCTAGTGCTCTGGACAGCAGGGCTGTCGACGTCCTTGTTAGAAACCTTGTAGGATTGTATGATTCCCTTCCGATGTTCTTCCTTCAGAGACTCTGTAATAGACTCGGAGCACTTAAAGTTATGTAGGACGCAGGCTTACCTCGGACACCCATTCACTTCCTCTGTCCGCCCCCTCTGCCTTGTTCTCTTTTCCCCTCACATTGCTTCCATCTGTCAAGTTGATACCTATTATATTTTTAATAAAATGAATAACATGCATTCCTCGTTCTGTTTGCTATCTTGCCTCTTTTCTTTCACTCAAATCATTTTCTCTTGTTCTTCCTTGTTTCTGTATCCCTTGCCTTCTTCTCTCCTTTTCATCTCGCTACTTCTTTCTCTCTCCATCTCTCACTTTGCTCTGTTTCTTTGCTTCTCTTGCTCTCTCTGTCTCCTCACCCCCAATTAGCTTGAGCAGCAGAGGTTAGATTTATGTTCCCTCTCCAGGGTTTGATCGCCGTGACTTTGAGGTGTCAGGTCAGTGCTGGGTGTTGCTTTCAGGGATTCTTGGCTTCGTGCAGCTTACAGTTTATCACCTCCAAAAAAGGAATTGGTGTTTGGATGGGTGCTGGGGGGGGAGGGGGGCAGCTCTGTGGTGTCGAGAACTTGCATTTTTCACCTGTGCCAGTGACATATAGTTTGGCTCAACTCCTCTCCCTGGGGCCTGGTTAAATTTAAACAGTCCATTTTGAGCACTGCTGCATTTTCACCTGTGTTTGGATGTTTGCATCTGCTGGAATGCAACCTCCTTAAGTAACATGTATGTCCTATTCTTGTGGTTGCTCACCCTGTTAGGCACAAGTTTTAAGGTTATTTCCCCTTGTAGGTTTGTTTCATGAAACAAATTTTTGCCTCTGGATTTACGTCCCCAGACACTTCTCTGTTCTACATGATTAGTGTACTTTTCATCTAGCTTGTTTTGGTTGCCATCATAGGCATAGATTTTGGAGGGACATGTCCCCCCAAAGGTTTAGAAGAGGGGAGACTATCCCCCTCAATACTATCAGATATAACATAATGCTTGATTTACAAAAATAATTCACTGACGACCTCGTATCATAACCAACAATTAGTCAATAAAAGATTTGTGATGTGCGAAATAGTGGAATTTAATCATCCCTTGTCCATCAATTTTCATGAAGATTATCTTATTTGTAAACTGCAAGTAGCTTAGTTACTTGACAGCGTACCACAAATAGCATTGCTGATAACATAGCGGTGAATTGCGTTTATGTCTGTCACAATTCTCATCCCACTGTGTTTGCTGTTAAGACATGGGAATGAGTAAGATGTCCATCAAAAATGGGGCCAAACCTGGCATTTATTTGGAAAATGACATAAGGTAAGCAACTCAGTTACCAAAAACTCAGAATCATTTTGTTCATAAATAGTGCTGACATAACATCCAGCACTGTTTATTTGAGTTTTAAAGAGTTTGGTCTTCCAAAAATTAAAATGATGTTGTCATTTGGTTTTAAGATGTGCTAACTCTGACGTTAGCATCCGCACGGGATTAGTTTTATCTCTGCTATCTCTGGTAATTTGCGGAGATTACACACGTTTCTTCTCCCGTCCGAATCAGTCAGACTAATCACTTTACAAACTATACACCGAACCTCCTTAGGTAAAACTAATCTCCTGCGAATTAGGTTACGCAAATTGAGATTCTGATCTGAATCTCATAAATATGACTCAGGTATAATATACGTATAAAGTTTACAAAAAGTCCGGTATATGTTCATAGGAATGCGGGGTCTCGGCATCTCTCCTCATGGGCTTGAGGCCTCTTGTATTCACTTCGTATAGCTCATTAAAAAAAAATAATAAAACGCTACCTATCCAGAAGTACTCGTTTCCTCCTAAATGCCTTGTCTTTCCTCACGACCTTACGGACAGACGCACCAGAACATGATCAGACCTTGGTTTCACGGTTATTTGTTATTCTGGGGTCGAGTCAGCGTTAGCTGAACTGCTGTCTGCCGAATAACTGCAGGTCCGGCGCGCGCGGCTGCCTGTTCTAATAGAACCGATGGAAATTTGGCGGGAAAATGTTTCGTGGCCGTTCATTTTTTGGGGAAAAAAAGCATTTTTTTTAATTCAGCTTGTATACGGTCTGCGGTGTTTATCTACCCCACTAAGCGTTTATTTAGATCAAACTGAGATCTTACAAAATGACATTTTTAAACGGTGATTTGTATCTGTATTAGAAATTATTTTAGTTTGAGAGGATTAATGGTCAGCTTGTTATTTAATAGTTTCTAGTTATCAGACCGTACAGTGCTTGTGTTTTGCCCCGATATTTATTTAAATAGGGAGCTCCTTAATCTCTTAAACATGGACTGATTTACTGCTTATTTAAAAGATTTAATAATTTAATAGATTGTTCTGTTTAATTCTCCAGTATAAATTAACCCAGAGTGAAAACAACACGAATTAAATATTTACACTACCTCTATGCCAAATTCGGGTGTTTTGCAGAGTATGCCACAGGTAACTGCAGTCTTTCTAGTCACTATATATGGTAAATTAAAGTGTAATTTTTGTTGTGAATAAGAAGACATTTTTAAATTAGAATAGAATACCTTTGTCATTGCACAGTACAACTGTCACTGCACAGGTACAACAAGATTTAGTTTACAGCTTCCGTACTCGATTTTATTACAGATAATAAATTAACTAAAAGTAGATGTTATGCAGATATGCAGTAGACTATATATTTATATCCTATGATATATAACGCTGTCACACCACTGTGGATTTGCGTAGATCAGACTTGTGTGTTTTTGGACAAATGTTTTAATTAAACGAAATAATGTAGGTTACTGCACCGATTCGTTCATTTGGTTCAATGAGTAGTTACCGATTCGATCTGTGCGCTGAATGATTGATCGTTTCGGTCAGGAGTAAAGCTGGCCTATATCATAACGTTCAAACGACCGAAAAACACTATGGCAAGTATTTAATTAAATTGATGTACAGTATCAGGGTTGCCAACTTTAGTCAGACTGTTAGCGTGAGATTTTCAGTTCGAGGCAAGTCACTGAAGTCAGCACACGCATTTACACGTATGTAATAGTTTTATTACTTTGTAAATAGTCTGTAGAGTTTGCAAACTGGCCCAAAGCTTTTTGTGTAATTTTTGGTTTGTAGTGAATGGAATAATATAAATTTACGGTAAGATGTTTTGCTGGAGCGCGAGAGTCTGAAGGCGTGAGTGTCATGCCAAATGCCTGAGAGCTGGCAACAATGCAAGTTGTGCCCCTGTTGTTGTATATTTCTAAATTAGGCTTATATTTAAATATGCAATAAGCTTAATTAGGAGAAGGAGACCCATATACTGAAAAAATTCCTAGAGAGACCTCCCCATGTCTGAAGAGAACGAATCGTTAAAGCAGATTTCTATTTCCTATCTCTATAGTGTACTGTAGATCCTGAAACGTCTGCATGTTCAGAAATCACGAGTTATTAGGTTCTTCTCATATTCCTTCAAAACACCGGCTTTTTATGTGCTCCAAATGCTACTGCTCCCAGACACATCCCGTTGTCGAGTTTTAAAGGTGAGAAATGAGTGTTTACAGCGAGCGGGTCAGGGTTTCACCCGGGGACCTGCCCTCTATTGATCCCGTCTTGCTGGTATCGGAGCGATCGCTTTTATACAGTGAACTGCAGAGGAGATGAACTCCGTGCGCAGGATTGGCTGCCAAACAAGCGTGTCTCTCTGCCGTTTTATTTCTGTGCCGATTCTCCCGGTGCTGGGGCTATAACAGAAGCAACCTGGACGTGATCTGGACAGGCCGTGTCTCCCTGACTAACGACGGGGATCAGTATAGGATGCGGATGTCTACGTTTTATTCATTTGAAGAAGTCGGTGCGTCATTCCCTGTAGACAGCATCAGACTCTAACTTTTCGATTGTGTTTTTCCTCTAAGTGTGTGTGGGAGCGTGTGCGTGCGTATGTGTCGTCAGCATACAGTTTTCTGAGTGCTTTTCAGCCCAACGGCGTTTTTTAAGTACTTATCTATTTTTAGATCTAGTAGGTATCGTTTTTGATTAAAATACAATTGTCAACATTTGAATCTTCCGTCTGTTAGCCTTAACCTAACATAAAACAGTATCCCAAAATGATGGGGATGTATGTGAGATGTCTGCATTTAAAATATAACACTCTTTAAATGTTAGTAATGTTTCGAAGCTTGTACTGAACTCTCCAAGGTTACAATGGTCTTATCTCAGCCTGCACAGATACTTAAAATATAACGGGAAAGGAACTAAAAACAATATGAAATGAATGCGGTCCCTTATCTTCCATCAAACATAAAAAATACTATGCAAATATGCTAATTCGATTTCCTATTTCAGAAACATAATGGGATTGTTTGTGCTTTGTAAAAACATTTGTACTGTATATAATAAAACAGGACACCCCGCTAAAACATAGTAAAGTGTGATTGGAGGACAGCTGTTGGTTTTGATCTTTATAGTTATATAGCCAGTGTTCTTTCTCTTCCCCTTTCCTGGATAAAATTCTCTTTGTGTGTAGTTAAACTGAACAGCTTAGATAGAGGCAAGGGCATTTTTCTACATCTAAAGCGTGGGCTGCTCTTGCATCCATGGGGGGTTTGCACCACACACACTGCCATTAAAGTTGCTGAATGCCAGCTATAAGACTCTCTGCTTTGTTTGCAGTTTTTATTTATTTTTTGCTACTGAAAGGCAGCTGTTTTGGTGCATGGCTTTGTAAAGCCATGTTTAAATGCTCTGCTCCACAGAATATGGTCTTACTTGTTTTAATTTACGTTTTAAATTAAAGGATGGGGAGCTTTAGAGGTGGGAAGCTGCTGGCTTCTTGTCATTTTATTTGATCTTTTTTCCTAGTAGACGTGCATGCATGTGCGTGGGTGTGTGTGTGTGGCTGCTGTACGTCAGCTCGTCATCGACGGACGTGTCCTGTCCTCCTCACATGCCCTCTGCTGTCCTCTCTTGTGTGTCTGACCCCCCCCACCCCCCCGCCCGCAGGAGATATGGATGGCCACTGGTGGGACCACGCTTGGTGGCATGGCAGCGAGGCCTCCACAATGTCTTTGGTGAGACATGCGGAGTCCTGCTCTGTCCGGAGTCCTTCGCCATTTCATGTTTCCTTTGTTTTATTTACACTTCTGCATGTTTTTTTTCTGTTTTTTTCTTTCTTTGTTTTATCCCACACCTGTAGGGGGCAGTCAAAGGGGAAAAAGAAACAGTCATGAGCAGGCAATTTTGTCGGACTCGGCTTACACCTTATCTGAGAGGCAAAAGAAAACGGTGCGTTTTGGGGGCCGTTCGTTCGAAGAGGACTTGGAATTGTGCGAACCCCAAGTTAAAGACTCTGGCGTTGATACATGCAGTAGCACAACGCTAAATGAGGAGCATAGCCATAGTGAGAAGGTACTTGGACCATTTAGCCTGCATTTTGTTTATTTATCTTTTTTTATTTATCTATTCGTCTGGTCTTTGTTTGCTCTCTGTCACTAACTGTATATAGGTGAGCTGTTTAAACCTATTATTCTTTCTCTTCTTTGATTTATAAAATATATATATTTTGAGCTTTTGTTTGATTTCAGGGTTAATCTTCGGCAGCACCCCCAGGGGCGTTGCCGAAAGAGAAAGTGGGGGACCCTCTTGCTCGCTTGACTTTTTGCTCTGCAGTGGAAATTTGCTTTGAGAAATCGAAGACAATTTTAACATGCATTTTTTTTAAATGACTATCACAACGACTACACAAAATTTAGAGACATGTCACGTTTGTCGTGGCACACAGGGACGTGGGGTACCCCAGCTGCATGTCTGTCTCTTTGAGTAGTTTTGTGTTGTTGTCGTGGAGATGACATCCCGAGTCCCTATGGGGAACACTTCTCACCCGGGCCGTTGTCCCATTACTGTTATGAAATCCCCCCCCTCCCTTACCTACAACCCCACTCAAGTCGTCGTTTCCCCCCAAAGAGCCACCCAGGTTCAGAACTAAATCAAAACAAAGCACACTGTTTTATTTACATTTTTTACGAGGGAAACACTGGATTTTGTTTTGCATAGATAGAATTATGTTTTTCTTTTTTCCCTTCCACTGTCATTTCTGTGAGTTTTATTTACTGTTCTGTGACCATTTTACAGTTTATTTTTTCGTTCCTTTTTTTTTTTGTTCTGATTCTTCTTCCTGCTTTTATGGTTTTTGTTTCTGTGTCTTTTTGTCTGTGCTCCACCTGCCTCTGAGCTGTTTGGCGGGGGTGCGGATTTTGGGCCGGCTCCCCTCCGCTTGCCAGTCTGCATGGACTGTTGCATGCCTCCGTCACCCTCCCCCATATGTGAGGTCACTGTGACAAACTCTGAGCCTAAACATTGACCAAAAAAACGTGCAGCACCGTCAAACATCCTTGATTCTCCCAGTACTCATTCTGCAAAGCAGTAAAGCATAAACACTATACCTCCCACACCCAGTTATTAGCTCAATTAAAAATTAACATAGACGATGTGGATATGAACAGCAGAGGGAACCAACAATTCGCAGAAGCTTTTAAATCCATATATAT
>JAODKE010000146.1:11289730-11316030 GCA_026779605.1 Mormyrus hasselquistii
TATATGTATGGAATTGTTTATGGCTATAAATATATATAAATATATAATCTTTTCATTCACTTAAATAACATGAAAATGCTGCCTTTCTTGTATAATTGCAAGTTTTTCTAATTTCATAATTATAAAGTACATGTTAATGATTATTTGTGTCTTGGAAATACTGTGCTGAAGGTTCAATGGTAGAGTCACACTGAAGCCAATGCTCTTGCTTAGCCGCAAGGATGCATGTGCTGTCCATTTGATTTGGACCGTCGTGTTCAGTCAATTTGGAAGCAACCAAATGTAATTATAAAACCATAAATCACAGAGAAACAGTCATCTCTTCTAGTTTTAAGTAATATAACAGTCAAGGAGGCTGTTGTGTGATCATAGCCTGCAAATGCCACATGCTGCTGCGAAATCACGAGGGTAGTAGAATCTCATTGACAGGAACAACAAAGCGCAAGATGGCGTGTAAATGGCAGAGTTTGTGTGGTCACTGTGTATCTCAGTATGGCAAACAGAATCCCTGTCCCGAATTTGCCCCCTGGTTTTATTTGTTCTTAAATGCTCCAGCTGGGGACGCTGTAAAACACAGGGTGTGCTGTGCCCCCCCTCCCCCAGCACCCGGTGACTTGGCAGCCGTCCAAAGATGGGGATCGACTGATTGGACGGATCTTGCTAAACAAGCGGATGAAGGACGGGAGCGTGCCTCGAGACTCAGGTGCACTTCTAGGGCTGAAGGTGAGTCTCGTGATTCACTGAATGAGGGGGTGGGACCCTGCTGCTCACCCAGTGGGTAATCTTCATTTTTTTTGTTGTTATGACAATAAGTTGGAAAATACTGTCGTTTTTTTTTTTTGAATAATTCACATTCATAAATCTTGCTCGTGGAGTAGATTATTATCATATTTTAAGATTTTTTTCTTTTACTTTTAGTTACTTTAGTCCTGTTAGTTCGCATATTTGTATTTAGGAATATACACTGCATATAGTTTTTTTTTTTAACATTTTTAATATTTGTCAACAGTAGCAGTGCTCTATTTTTATGGTAATATACTGGATATTTTTTGGTATAGTTTATAAGCTGTTTCTGTGAGCTGTCTTCTGATGTAAAATCTGTACTTTGAAACTGCACTGTAAATCACGATACTCCAGGAAAACCCATTTTATATTTCCACATGACAGATGATTTTGAGTGTCTTGTAGGGAATACCCTTTCAGAAGTGCTGCACCTGCACACGCAGTTTGAAAATGAGCCTTCAAAAATATGTTTAGCAGGAATTTTATAATCTAATTATAAAAGAGGAAAATATCAGGGAATGAAAGAGCTTTATGGAAGCCGCCATTCAGCTACAGTAAAGTCCTGTGAATCATTTATGTTCAGATCTGGCAGCACGTTGTTTTGAGAGCTATCTAAATGCCACAGACAGTCAGAGGTGATTCAGTGAGGCATGCTGGGAAAGCTCCTGCTGCTCCCAAGCAATCCCTGAATGGGCCGGGCCGGGCCTCTTCCCCGCGCGCGTGTCCAGTCGGATGCTCGGGTTTCGCCCCACTGCTCCTTTTTCCTGTTATCTGTTCAGCACCATGGACAGTTCCCACAGATCCCACGTTCCCCCCCCCCCACTGTGGTGAATCTGACACATTGGCCAAAATTTAATTTTCTTTTTACTTCATGTCATATTTGCTTAAAGAAAGGTGAAAACATATAAGAAATGTTTTGTTATATGGTGCTATTAGGTATCTGTATATATAGTGTGCGTGCGTGCGTGCGTGCGTGCGTGCGTGTGTGAGTGTGCATTCGATTTGTTTTGTTGTTTGCCTGTGACCACCAGACCGGTTGCCGCACTGTGTCCTCAAATATGTGTGTTCGCCACCAGGTGGTTGGAGGAAAGATGACAGAATCTGGTAGACTTTGTGCTTTCATCACAAAAGTGAAAAAAGGAAGCCTAGCAGATACTGTTGGACACCTTCGACCAGGTATTATAAAAAAACAAGAATAAAATAGTACTTTTTCATAGAAAAACATATATTTTAATGTAATCACACACTGTATCTTTTGTTGTGACTTTCTCTGTTATTTGCTGTTGCCTCAGTAATGTCTGTGCCGGTCAATGCCTGTCTTCTGAGCTGGCCCCTCCCCCCACGTGTCATCCCATAGGCGATCAGGTCCTGGAGTGGAACGGGAGGCTCCTGGAAGGGGCCACCTTCAAAGAAGTTTACAATATCATTTTAGATTCAAAGCCTGAGCCCCAGGTGGAGCTGGTGGTGTCTCGCCCCATTGGGTAGGTTATTATTATGATTATTATTATTATAATTATAATTAGTTTCTTTCCTCATGCCATTATCCTCATAAACAGGTGACCAGTATCAGCTGCTGTGTTGCAGCCACTCTTGTCTTCACACCTGGCCTCACATGTACAGATACTGAATCATACCTTCATTCTCATATGTAATTCTCATTATTGCTGTTGAGACTTTATGTATATTACTTGTCTTGCATTTAATCAGTGTACAGCTTGTATATTGTCTGTAAATGATATGTTCACTGCCTGTATATTGTCTGTCTAACTTGAGAGACACCATTAGCCAGAATCAAATTCCTTGTGTGAGTTAATATACTTGGCCAATAAATCTGATTCTAATTATAATAATCCAGGGTGTATCCCAGCCTTGCAGCCAGAGATAGTTTCCAGCCCCCACATGACACTGAACAGTGTTTAGAAGATGGATGGATAGAAAGATGGATGGGTGGATGAATTTTCATTGACATTGTTTTAATCATTATTTTGTACAACATGGTGGACGTGTACAGGATCTAATCAGGTGAATCGCTTTGCTAAATGGTGAAATAGTGCATCTATAGTTGAACCTGTGTACTGCACTTTCCTAAATGAAAACAGAGGACCTAGGGTCTACCTGATGAACTAGAAAGTGGAAAACCTTCCATTTGCATATTCGACCAGCTCCGTATCGCATAGGAAGCTGATTGGACAATGAAGACAAATGGAGTGCTGTGAGTCATTAAAACACCGTGTGCTGAGTTGCGGTCTAACACCTCCCTTCTCCTTTCCTTTCAGAGATATTCCCCGGATACCAGATAGCACACACGCACAATTGGAATCAAGTGAGTAAGGCTGGCCAAAAAAAATCACATGAATTATTATGGGAAAATACTAAAAAGTTACTTTACAAATATTTATGAATGTTTATGCTTATGCTATAAAGGTATACCCCACCCCTGGATAAAACTTCAGTTCACATTGAACATCTCATAATCATGTAACTCAAACTGACCGCAGCATCAATAGGTGAAGGTGAGGATGCCCAACACCCCTCGTATTCGTTGCAGGTTCGAGTTCCTTTGAATCCCAGAAGATGGAGCGGCCCTCCATTGCGGTCACGTCTCCCATGAGCCCCAGCATGCTCCGGGACGCCCCTCAGTACCTGTCCGGACAGCTCTCAGTAGGTACCCACAATGCCTGCCTTGGGGCATTGAGCTAACACGGGCGACAGGGCAGCTGGGCTACTTAAGTTGAAGGCCGGGAAGTGTGGCGTGAAAGTTCTTACACAAAGAACAGTTTTTGCAATGAAAAATGGCTGTAAAACGTTCCAGCTGGTGAATAACCAGATTTAACCTAGAGGGCTCATACCTATACGCCTCCATCCATGATGGGGGGCAATCTCTGCTGAAAGCCTGGCTACCAGTGCAGCTCATGCCCTGACTCGAGGCCCAACGAAGCCCTGTGCATGTTTACAGCTGCCCCTAGTGCAGTGGAGGCCTGTACGTTTTTTCCAGTCCCGGGGGATGTCACGAATCCTTCCCGAGGTCAGGACTGGTACTTGCTGAAACTATTGGCCTTGGAACGTTTTACAACCAGCCGGATAACGGATACTAGCATGACATTCACAGCTCAACTCCAGTCTCCAGGAAACAGGAAGTGCAGATGTAGAGAAAGCAAAGCACGTTCTGTTATTGACGACATCAGATCAATACCAGTAGTTTAAGAGAAACAGAACAAAAAAAGCCACAGAGTAAATCTCTTTTCCGCTAGACTTGATTTTTTTTGTTTGTGTGTTTGATTGTGGGTTTTTGTCATTTGGATTTTGTTTTATTGCATTTTTTCTTTGTTTCTTTGTTCTTTTCTTTGTTTAATTGTGCCTTTACCCAGAGCCAAAGCCTTAGTAGGAGAACTACGCCTTTTGTCCCTAGGGTCCAGGTAACGACCCCTGTCCAAGCGACAGACGTCTCTGTATGGTCTCTCTTTCCCCACACTGTCTTTCCATCTCCTTTTCATTTCTGCATTTTTTTTGCAAAATGCGCAGGAATATGGCCGAGCTCAGTGTGTCTTCCCTGAGTTTATGCATAAAAGTGTGGTGCTTCTGGTCATTATTATCGTTCTGATTATGATTGTTATTATCGCTGCCATCTTCGTGATACATTCACATCCATGTTGCCGGGAGCCTGGAAGTGTCTGCATGAGTAAAGACCTCATTAAAAGAGTTTAAAGAGACGTTCTGTCATGGCGAGGGACAGTAGGGTGACGAGGTCCCCCAAAGACCCGATCTATGTGGAAGTCACATGGGCTTTCACATTGTTTCCTTTAAAGATAATAAAAAAAGATGTATTTACATATACACAAAAAAATAACAAAACGGCCATAGAATACTGAGTCTCTTTAAATGCCCTGGTATTCTTTGAAGATCCTTGGGATAAACAGATGGGATGCTTTTCCACGGGCCATGACACATCTCAGCAGAAGACGTTACGCTTCCTCTTTCACTCGGGCACGCTTGTCCTCCGCTCCATTCCTTTCAGTGGCATGTCTGGCAGCAGGCACATGCTTGGGCCCCAGAAATTTGCGCCACATGTCGTGAGCGGGCATCCCTCCCGCCGTAAATATGCAAGCCACCCCCCAGTTGCCGTCACTATTTCCAAGGTCTATCTCCATGCTGTGCTGCACAGTGTTAGACACTGGGAAGTTCATGAAGGAAAGTGACTTTTCTAGAAATGTATCCTGTTTGAAGCTGATGCTAAGGGGCAATGCCCTTAAAACTCATATGAAATGACCAGAAGGTAAAATAGCACAGGTTTCACATTATATTGAAGGTGTTACAGTCCATCATGGTTTTGAAAGGATTGCCCAATTTGGGAAGCAGTAATTATTAGGGGTTGGAGAGGCTCATGGAGACAAGATGGACCAAGCGATGGCATCTCTCTGGAGGAGCAGCCCAGACAGTAGGCAGAACCATAACCGTGGGAGATCAGAACATGAGGCTTCGAGAGCATTGTAGGAGATGGATGGTTCGTATGCCTTAACAGGAGGTCACTACAGATCACCCTATGGCAGCTACACCCCCCCAGAAACACATATACACAGATGCACACACATGTCTGTATTCATATCTTTGTGGGGACTCTCCATTCATTCCTATGGGAAAAACAATATTCCCACCAATGACATCCCCTACCCAGCGCTAACCTTAACCATTCGTAACCAAACATTGTAGTATAAACCCAATTCACACACACACACACACACTTTCTTAGGTTAGACTATTTAACAGCTGAGGTCAGGTTTACTTTAATACTCTAGCCATACATCACATTTTATAGTTTGTACCGTTTTCACAGTACAACAACTGCTTGACAAAGAAGGAGACATAGCTAATGATTTAAGTGACAAATGGAATCTTCTCTCCGTTACATGTCTGACTTGTTTCACATGCCACAGCCTCTGCACACTCACCATTGAATTCATCTTGCCATCAAGGATGTCTCCGGTGACAGATATGGTGACAGAAATGTCTCTCTGTATGCTTGTCGTCATGGAAATGGATAGACGGAGCACTTCAGATCGTACCCGAATTTCAGATAGCCTGGCCAATGTATTGGCAACACTCTGAAAGCTTACATAACAGGCTTCGGGTTGACATGTACTTTGGTACAATTTGTTTGACCTTTAGACCTTCCTAAAGTCTGTGGTCCCTGGTTGTGGTCTGTTTTGAATGCATTGCTGTGTTGCATGTTTTGGATATCGGCTGCTGTTGAAGTGTTCAAACCCCCCCCCCCCGCACCACCTCTACCTCGGTGAGTTGTAAGCACGTCCCGCTGGTCGCTTACAATTCCCCTTCTTACGGCAGAAGTGAACGAGGTCAGCTTGCGGTGTGACGGGCCCGCGCTGGGCTTCGAGGTGACCTGCTGCTCAGTCCTTACTTACCCCCTGTCTACCTTCTCAGTCTCTGGAGCATGAACACCGTCCACACACACGGTCATCGGTATAGGTGTTAGGCACCCTGGAGTCTTCCTGAAAAATCAGGAAAAGGAAAAAGAAAAACCTGATTCTTGTAAATACGCTAATTTGGAAGGGGGTGCCTGATACTTTTGGATGAGATTGGTTTGTCCTCCGTTGTCATGTCAGGTCTGTGTCCAGCGCATGTGACCTTCTCAGATTTTCGTCCCCATGACTTCTCCTGTAGGTTTTTTTCCCCCCCATAGCCTCGTTTGCCCATGCCGTTTGAGATGGTCTTGATCCCACCGCATGCGTCGTTTAAAAGCTCATCACTGAAGCAAAAGACCATGAGTCAGACGAGGTGATCTCTAGGGAGCAATGTCTACTACTCCCCACCCTTATCCAACCCAGAAGATGAGTACCACCGGGAATACCATCTCTCTGTTACCTGTGGGGGCAATGTGAAAATTCCTCTATAATCCTCCCCCCAAAATTAACAAGATGATTAGTATTAATGACTTTAAAAAGGGTGATTAAGTAATTGTAAAATTATAACGTGTAAAACTTTTTTTTTTTATTGAATTGATGATATATGTGAATTATTAAGAATAAGGTGATACTGCCTTCCTTTAATTAGTTACTAGGGAGTTATTTTGATGTTAGTTATTTTATACAAAATAAATTACACTTGAGTAAGAATCAGAACTGGTAGGAAACGAATACTGTTGAGGTAAGTACTTTGAAAAATGGATCTGTAATAGCCTAGGAAGCATATAGATCCATTGACATTTCCTGAAACTTTCTGCTATCAAAAATCCTACGCTTGTTCCAGCTCTTGGTTCTGAATGCTAATCTGTGCCCTGCTAATGTCATCGGCGTCATCATATTTCACCAAACATGCGCTTCGGAGAGGCTGCGCTAAGCATGTGACATGACAGGCTGGTGTCAGGTAGCCCCAGGCCATCTGTGCCCCCCTCCACCTCCACCCTCCCACCAACACTCACGCACCCCCTGGCACTCAGCGCAGAACCGGTGTCTCCCCCCGCAGGTAAAACTCTGGTACGACAAAGTGGGCCACCAGCTCATTGTCACAATTTTGGGAGCAAAGGACCTGCCTTCCAGGGACGACGGGCGGCCGAGGAATCCCTACGTAAAAATCTACTTCCTGCCCGACAGAAGGTAAGAGTATAAATAGTTTGGGCCTCTTCGTTCCTGAAGTTAGAATCTAAGAATAGATCCAGACTGCTTGTATACTTCCTAGTGTGTTTATGTAATTGAATATGACGCAGTTTCGATGCTTTGTTGATGTTTTAAGTTCCAGTTTTATGGTCTTCATGCTTCATAGGGTATTCATGTGGGTTTTTTTTAAGCAAACGTGCCTCTCATCCATGCCTTTGTTTTTGCTCTTTAGGGAAGGGAACTGTTAATTGGCTTGATTAACAGCTGCTGTAGAGGAATGATTGGACAGGGAGCACAGTCTCCGCCCCTCTTTTATCTTTCAGTGATTCTTGTTGCTGGCACCCTCAGAATCTCATACCTCGGTGGTAAATAAAAACAGTTTGAATTATTGTTCCTCCAGTGATAAGAGCAAGAGAAGAACAAAAACAGTAAAGAAATCATTAGAGCCCAAATGGAACCAGACGTTTATGTACTCACCGGTCCACCGGCGGGAGTTCCGCGAGAGAATGCTGGAGATCACACTCTGGGACCAAGCACGGGTTCGAGAAGAGGAGAGCGAGTTCCTGGGAGAGGTAAGGAGACAGTGGATGTCACTGGTGTGAAGGTCCTGCAACAATATTGGTTCTGTGTTCAAGAATACCATGATACTTGGATTATGAGAGCATGAAATTTGGAATCTGACTCGGGGCAGTGAGGACTGAGATGGATGAATTACCCTTAGGGATCTAGTCAAAAGGGATAGGATTATGGAGCTGGTGGAGTAAGTGGGTTAGGGAAAATGAAAGAGGAAATAAAGTACATTATTATTTGTACATTGTTGTATGGGAATATTTATACGAGACTTCAGGGAATATTTAATTTGAAGGAAATTAAATGATTAGATAACTGATACAATAGATAGACCAAAAATTCCCCAAGATCAAATCAAGGAACTGAACTGATCAAATTTCAGAAAGATAAAGAATAAATTCATTTAAATAATTAGAATAATAAAGGACTCTTACTTTTGGAATGTGCAATCAAAATACTCCTGTACAGTACAGAAATGCACTTGGTAGTGAGCATTTCCCAAAATGCCAGGCTGCAGTGGGAGGCGTCAGTGTTGTCCAGTCCATTTGCTGCTGGACTGCTTTTCCCTGGCTCACTGCCTTGTTTTTCTTGGCTGTCAACCAGCCAGAGAACATTTCATCTTATTCACATCTTCAAGGGTCCACATTGAGTGTTTAAAATATATTCCTGCACAGTTTTACAGTATTTTACCACCTGACCCAGTAAGAGCAAATCAAATGGCCAGGACAGCGTGTGAGTCATATGGACAGCGAAACAGTGGAATATTTCCAAACACTCCAAGTTCTTGAAAGTGACCCTAGTAAACCTATGGAATAGTCTTCACAGGATGCAAGCAAGGTCTGATCTGAGATTTTTTTTTTGTAAAACATGTAATGTTCCTGGTACTGGTGACTAAAATACCCCACTGGCTCATTCATGCTTTTAATAAAAGCATCAGTACAGCCATACTACAGTGAAGAAGAGCGCCACCTGTATGAGGGCTTTGCGTAAGCAATGTTTTTGGGTTGTGGTTCTCTATTTGGATCCTTCTGTGTTGGGGCTTTGTTCTGGTGTCCCCCGCACGGCCTAGGGCTCGGGGTGTGTCTCGCCTGCCTGGGGATGGACAGAGAGCGGGCCTTGATGTCCAGTGCCCCCCCTTGCAGATCCTGATCGAGCTGGAGACGGCGTTGCTGGACGACGAGCCGCACTGGTATAAACTACAGACACACGAAGTGTCCTCCATGCCACTGCCCCGCCCCTCACCCCAGCTGCAGCGCAGGACGCCCGTCGGGGGGAGTCCCACACCCAGGCTGCAGAGTAGGTCCCCTCCCTGCCGCTCCGCCGTCGCCGTGGCGACCTGCGGCGGAACATCTGCCTCCGCTGCCGTCATTAGCCTTGCTGTTAACCCCCCACCCGGATTAATGGCCCCCCTATGGCGATCGCTCACTGCCTACATTACACTCGGCATCACCGTGGAGACACATCGGTATCCAGCGTTGTGTGGCCTTCTCTTTCAGCCGTTACCTGTGCCGTGAGGTAGCAGCCATTCTGTTTTTGTTCTCTTCATGTCTGTGATCATTATTGTGTTTCTTTTTTTGTGAAATGATGTGCCAAAGCTACATTGTGAACTAAGGTGGATTAAATGCAGAGCTTGAGATCACGGGTCTCTGATAAGGTTCTGTAGGTAAGGGAATCAACCTTCTTTGTTGCTGTTTAACCACTCAGTCCACTGACTTCCTATTTACCCAGGTAACTATTTTGTTAGAAACTATGTTTTAGCTCAATGGTACAGTTAAATCCTCCTGGGTCTTCGAGTGTCTTTTACCATCATGCTTCTTTTTACCTAATCTTTCATTAGGCTGAGGGGGAGTAAAACATTGGTATATTTTACTTTGTGTATTTGTGTGAACGTTGAACATGAGTCTGATATCTTTGGTTGTTCTCTAAGTATCTCTAAGTGTGTTTTGTTAGGGAGTGTGCTGCACTCCATTATAATCACAGATTTTTTCAATGCTTTGTTCTGGTGGGGCAGAGTTCTACCGCGGCGCTGAAACGGAAAGCCCAGGAAAGCAAGGGACTTGCCGGAAATAACCAAATGAAATGGGAACGAGGTGTATTTAAGAATCGCTGCTAAAGCGTCACTTCAAAACTAACAAAAGAAATCCCTGCAACGCGCAGAGACACAGCAGACTAAACACCCTTCGAGCCCCCCTGTGACCATAATGCCCTAAATATCCAGCAGCATCTCCCTCATCCTCCCAGCTGACCCTGTTTACACCATAATGAGGACAGCATCTCTAATCAGGATCAGCTGGGCTGTTTTTGGCACAGGGCTGCTGATTAGCTCCCCGGCCTAACGACGGCAGGTTGTGGCATTCAGCCTCACCATTGCCTGCTTTCTGTTTCCTGTGTGCCTTACATTAAACTAAATGACTGAAAGGGAGCTATTTTGTACCTTTCCCCATCTACCCTGCGCTCACGCCCCTACAAAGAGGATGGACTTCCACGGCTGCTAGTGTTTGACCCATTTTCCCGTGTTTCATCTTTTCTCAACCTGCTCTGTCCACCACCTGAAAAAGACCCACACCTGTACAACTCAGGTAATCGCGCAGTGTATAGATCAGCGACATCAGCGTACCGTTCAGCTGGACTTTGCCCTCTTTCACTTCACGCCCCCCAACATTTACATCTTATCCACATGCCCCCTCTAATCCCTTTCAGCCATCCTGTTGCCCCCTCTGATTTTCCCTGTCTTTCGCACCATAGCTCGCGTCAGTACGGCGTGCCATAAAGCCCCCACCCCTTCCTATTGTTACGATCGGTCTGGGCTTCTCTTTTTTACTGATGAAACATTAATAATTTCTTTTGTTGACCGGCTGTACCTGTCGTGACTCTGACAGTGACACCGTTTCCCTTCAAGCGCTTACAGTATGTGTCAATTGTGTCCTGTGCCCATGGCTCACGTCTGTTGGTTTCACTAGTTGAGCAGTTTATTGAGGCAGTGGTCTGGAAGGCTGGTATGTTTGGGCAACTGTAATAACAAAAACAAACAATCTTAATATTTAATTAAGCCCTTTAATTCATTCCTCTTCTGTCTGCTGTCTGGGGTCCAGCCATGCGAGCCGAGTTGGTCGCCTCTGTACCTGAGAGGGTCACATGTGGAGGTCGATGGATTTAAAGTGACCGGATGAGATCAGAGCCAGAAAGCTGCCAACTGAGAGCGCAGATCAGTCTGGGAAACCGTCACATGCTTTTTAAACGTGCGACTGCAGATTCCTTCTCAGTCAAAGATAAACTTAAGTATATAAAACAAAAGTATTTAAAAATTGCTTCCGGAAACGTTTTAGCACTTGACCGAATATCCAAATGTGTCGAGAGAATACTTCTGGAATGTTTCTGTCACGCGGCTTCTGTTGACCTGTTACCTGTGAAATATGACACCGTTCTGTCATCCAGTTTTCGCACCAGCTGCCGAAGACTCAGAAGTTTCCAGACCTAATATTTTCTAAAAATGTCACACTGAAATTTTCTGAAGAATAGTACATTATGTGGAGGTGTTTTTTCCTAATTGGCCCATAGTACTATTTTATTTTAAAAAGGCCTCCTGCTGCCTTTGTGACCGATTCGTCAGTCTAGCTTTTACTGTATGCGATTTCCAGAAGCTGATGGTCTGTCTTCCACATCAGTGTGTGCTCGCTGTCCATCTGCCCCTGGTGAACTGTTAGTCCTGTCCTTTGGAGGTCTTGTTTTGGTGATTTCCGTTGTTGCACGGTCTGGGGGGGGGATCGGCCCTTGATGACCCCTCCCGGTCCAGGCTGTTGACATGGACATCACTAAACAACCCTCCCCCCCTTCCTCCCTCCCTCCTCCCCTCTCTCTCCACCCAGGATCCCAGAGAATCAGTGACAGTGAAATCTCTGACTACGACTGTGAGGACGGAATTGGAGTAGTATCAGGTAAAGAGACGGAGATCACGCCGAGTACGTAACCCGCACACACCCGGCCGTGCCCCCCCAGCGAATCCAGACTGGAATATACAGGCTCTCTTTCCGGTCATCCTCCTTGCCGGTTATGTGTCCTCATCCCGTCCGTGTCTCGCCTTTCAGGTTTCCTTTACGCACCGCGCCGCGATCCGTCTCAGCGACGACCTCCTCGGTTACCTGCCGTGCGTCAATCCCGTTGGACCATAAAGTGTCGGGTTCACTGCGGAAACTGGGCCTGTCCGGATCCCTCATAACGCCTCTGTGATCCCCCCTTATTTGTAACCCACCAAATCTGCTCCCGTTCCCTGTTATCTAACTTTGCAGCCGACATGTTTGCGCGCCCTATTCGCAATGAGAGCGTGAACTTGTAGAGGAGTGGGAGGAATGTGGTGAGTTTCGTAATGAATTTGGTATTTGGAGTTTGTCCTGAACTGCGATATCACTTAGTGCTGTTTTTTGAATGGGGGAGTATCAATCAGAAACTGTGGAAGAGAGAAATTCCCTCCCACCCCTCCACGTCTCCCATTACCACCCCTTCTGTCTTTTTAGAATTTCCTTCAACTGCTTCTTACTTCCTGGGGCTTGACTCTGGGGATGCCCCCTCCCCACCATTCCATTTACTGTTTCAGTATTCTCATGGCCCCACCTTCCACCTGACTCTGGAGACCCCGTTTCTGTCTGCTGAGGCAAAGCTCTGGCGGGGGGTCGATTAGCATTCAGGGGGGGTTATAGATTTCTCCTGTGTGAGTCACGCCGTTTTCGGAATTTAAAAAGAAAAGGAAAAAGTCTCACCGCTGACGGCTGACAGACTCGACTGTCCATCTGTAAAAGTGTGTCTCCCTTCTGGGGGGGGGAGCCCTGGACTCCAGTTAACTGAAACATGCAATGCTCTAGCACGGCGGGGGGGCCCTAACGACTGGCTGGCCGCCCACCTTCCTCCCACGTGTCAGCCTGACAGTGCCGGATGGCGTCTCATGGGACGCGAGAAGGGAAACCTCCGCTTTGGATTTTGGACTCACACGATCACTGGCTTGTTAATGGTTTTGCAAATTTTCATAGTTTTAGAGTGATATAGACAGCTGGTTACAAATACTTGAAACGCCATTTCAAATAATTTTGGTGTATTGCTGCAAACGGGTGTATAATTTGTGTTTTAAATAACATTATGTGCAAAATACTTTATTTACAAGTTATTATTATTATTATTATTATTATTATTATTATTATTGTTAGATATGTAGGAAGACAGGATTACAGCTGTATCCCATTTTTAGAGTAAACTTTTCTGGTTTTGGGTTCAGCAGACTCACAGGCGTAGTAATTTAATGTCAAACAAATGACACCAGAGGTGTCACACCTAAATCTTTAAGTAAACCATCTTGGTTATATTTGGATTTGATGGTAATTACACCTGTGACCCTGGATAGGATAGGTTGTTACAGAAGATGGATGGATGGATGCATGGTAATTCTGATTATCATTTTAACAGGTTGTGAGACATTTGTAGTTACAAGAAGGACTATAAAATGCTCAGCTTTTCAGTCCCTTGCAGTAGTCCAGATGATTCAGAAAAGGCGGTTCTCTAACTTTACATTTGTTCTTTCCCTTCCTTACTGCGGACTCTGAGTACCACCCTCTAACCCTGTTTTTGGTCCATTCGTAAGCCTTTTAAAGTCCTGTACAACAGCCTGCATGTCACTGGCACTGGACCCACCGAGGCCGTGACCTTGGCGACGGTTGCCGCCGCCACAGATTACTGGATAATGGACTCTTTCAGGCCCACTGGACTGATAAGTCCCCCAGGAAAAAGTCATTACCGAGACTAATCCCTGCTAGCAGTATTTTTTTCTCTCGCAGGCTTTGAAATGTAGAAGCGTTAGCCGGCGATTGGCAGCACCCAGTCCCGCAAAAGCATGACCCCCAGCTCTGTCTCCCCCATCCCCTTTTCCAGATTACAGACAGAACAGCAGGGATCTCCAGAGCTCCACGCTCTCCGTTCCTGAGCAGGTGATGTCATCCAACCACTGCTCACGGTCAGCGGACGTGAGCCGTGCACGGTCGCGCTCGCCCAGCGTCCCACCTCCGCAGAGGTAACCCAGCTCGCCCCCCTTGCCCACAATGCATGATGGGTAGAGCGGTAGAAACCTGATGCATGTTGGGTGGAGTGGCGGATGGCCTGATTTGGCCATAGGTAAAAAAGCAAGTCTGAAAGCAAAGGTTTAGCAAACAGACCATGCATTTAAATAATCATAATAATATTCAACAGAGATAGGAAAATCAAGTTATTATTTTGGGATTATCATGTGTTTATTTATTGCCTGGTTTAGCCCACTTTTTGTTGGTTATCCCCTTGCTTCCCATTGGTTAACCAAGGCAGTGATTGACACCTCGCTGTAAATCCCGCCCGCCATCTGTTCACAAGCCTTGTTCTTCTCGTCACTGCCATTAAGGTTATTTGTTGGTTGGTCATTGTTGCAAGCTGTTTGTGCTGTCTGTGAGTGTTTAATGCGTTCCTGACCATACGTGCCCCTGCAAAGGCGTCCTGTGGGAATTTGCACCCTGCCGATGAGAGTATGAGCCTGTGCCGATCGGTCCGTCTGCGGCTCGTCATGCCGGAGCAGTGTGACAGCCAGCGCTGTTCTGAGCTGGCATTGATTGAGCAGCATGGGTACGAGTGACGGGGCTCCCGCTCTGTGCCCGCAGTCGGAGCCTGGACCACGGTGACCATGGGCCGCCCTCGCAGTACCACACCACTGGTAGGATGGAACGGCATCACATGTCAGAAGACCGCTACTCCCCCGACAGGTACGGCAGACCCCTCCTGCCTGTGACCCGCCTTGAAGCTCCTGTCCCGTGGTTTTATCGGCGTGCCTCCATCTGCTGGCCGGCTGAGTGCACTGATCTGTGAAGACCTTTATTTCCTAACATATATCTTTTTTTATAAAGCTGACATCCAGTATATTTACAAACCCCTTCTGAAATTATATGCTGTTCAGTGTCTGTGGTTCTGGTCCCAAAGGCACTGTATCACATCCAGAACCAGATCCAAGCCTCGTCTTCACTGTCCTCCCCATCTCTACTGTAGGTCAGTGGGTCAGCACCCGTTCACTGGAGAACGGTGTTTTTTTGTGTGTGTGTGAAGGTTTATCAGTGGGAAAAATAAATAAAAGCATAAGCTAGGTACTAAAAAATAATAATTTTTGTTGGGTATATCCCAGTTTATATTACAGGGCATTAAATATTACCTTGCATTAAATCAAAGAGTTCACCTTCATCGGTTTGAATGTTATGCGGTTTATAATCATAGCCCTATGAGTGTTGGTGGTTTAGACTATTTATTAATAGACTATATATTCGTTAAGTTGTTTAAAACACTTTTGTAAGCGTAAATCTGGGACCCTTCACTTGAAAGTGGCTGCCGTTTTATATTCCAGAAAAAAAAACAATTATCAGCTTAATTAAGGCTAATTGATTAGCTGATGAAGTAAGCACAAGCATTCAGGTCCACCACGCTCCACAGGAAATGGAGTCAAGTCGCTGTTTTAAACATTCAGCTGGTTTTTGTGCCTCTTAAAAAAATGAGTACAGTTTACAGTTGGTAATGTTTTGTTGACAAAACCATCGATATCAAAATCGACACAGATGAATGGTAATAAGAAATGTGTTAAAGCTAATAGATACATTCTGAATCATAGGGTTCACTCCTGCTCACCATTAAAGTGCATAATTTAAGAAGTAAAGCCTTAATTTAGCTACTGCGTCTAATCGGATCAGCTGCCGATACCCTCACCCTCCCAAGCCCACTTCCTTTTACGGCAATAGATCTGAAGTCCTCACATCATTGCTGGCTTAGAATTAGCAAGTTCTCGCACCTTGCTCACATCACCGATTCAGGGTACATTCCCAGACACCAGTCTCCCCTGAAACCCCCCCCCCGATTCACGTTGTTTCGTATTTGAGGATCGTGGCCTAAATCACACTCATAAGCAAGAAGTGCACTTATCTAAATTGTGTGTGACAGTGTTCACTAGACTGTATTTCACCAGTTAATCAAATACATTCCTCTCCTATTTATTGAAAATGGTAGGAAATTAAACTAGAATTGAATAATGAACTGTTTGGATTATTTAGGATGGTAATAAATGCCTGCTGGTGTTCTCCAAATTATACCACTGGGCAGCCCTCACTTCCAGTGATCCTGAACAAGGGACTGGCAAAACCCACTTTTTTGTTAGATTCTGTCTTCACAATCAATAAGCAACCTGCCCAAAAACCCTGTCAGGATTTCAGAGTAAGGATGCACTGCTAAGTGACTTCTAAGTGTTTCAGAATCGCTTCATAGCTGAGCCTGCAAACGTGCTGTACAGTCTTGGAGAGATGATATAACTTGTCATGCTGCACTAACAAGAACATTTCGGAAATGACTGCTGTGACTGTTATTGATTATAGCCATTTTCTAATGACGTGATTTTTGGAAAGTATCTTCAGAGCTTCACAAACATCTCCTGCAAGGACAAACACTTTCATATCATGAAATATCTACATAAAGTATAGAGAATCTTGCCATGCGTGCAAATCCATGTGTGATTTCCGCTGATGTAATCTTCAAAACAATTTATTCCCGTCACAGCTGTGAGGCTGAACCATTTCAAAGTGAATGTTGCAGAAGACTTCAGGGTCTGGAGCAGAGTTTCTTCTCACTTTTTCATTCTGATACCCTGCTGCTCACTACCCTGCTTCCTTGAGTTTTTCACTCTGCACTCGGGTTTGAGGGGCGGCACACAGGATGGTGGTAACGTGCCACCCGACGGTCCTATTGGCATCCAACCATCTCTCAGCGCATCTCAGTTAAGGATGCACCATCTCCTCGCCCATGACCATCCCCTCCCCATGACAGAGTAGAGGCTGGTGATCTTCTCTAGCCTGATCTTCATCCCGCTGCATTCATGGCTGTTTCTGCTCTCTCCATGTGGTTCCAGCCATTATCTCACGATACCGCGATCGAGACACAGCCAGCCTATTGATCGCCACCAGAGGGAGCCCAGGTAGACCACGACATGAGTGTCGCTCATGCCCGTCTCCCTCCTTCCGTTGAAATCTTGTTGGTAAAGTCGACGTCGTCCCAGACACGTACGGCTCCAGTTTTTCTGGCACTTACCGGAGTGTTCTTTGTGTTGAGAGCCTTCTCACTCTTCCCCGAGCCACCAAATTGACTTAGGGAAGAGGCTCAGGGTATCTGTGCAGAGTCATTCTCTGTCTCAGGAGGTGGTCAGCAAAAATTAGCTTGCCATATTTGTTTGTTTTTTTTGTCCTTATTGTGAACAGTACTTTAAGTTTTTGCTTGTGACTTATTCATAAGCATAAATATTGGCGTAGCTGAAGGTATATAGCGATGATCCAGTATTCTGGAAATATCTGCTCCCTTCAAGAATGGCTGGCCGCTTCAGCCGGGAGAAGCCAGAACTGGGAAGTGACATCATGCATCCTGTATCATTTCATCATTGTCCATAATCCCATGCTTCAAACTGTGAAGTTTTTAATTGATGTAGCCAGTGAATATAGTGTGGTGTGTTGTGAAAGTGTGTCTAACCGAGGACAAATATATAGATTTTTGCCATTACAAATGTTTGGGAGATTGTGCTAATGCTGAACAGGTAAGCTATGCTGATCGGGGAGTTTGTGCTACAGCTGTGAAGGATCATGGGAAATCCATGTTTAATAGCTCCTCGCTTTTTGTCCGTATTCTGCATTATCTTTCACACTCACTTTCACACCCTCATAATTGTCTCTTTACTCACATGCTACCTTTGTGTGTACTTTTGCCTTGTGTTTATGTGATAGCTGATGTGAATATTTTGAGGAACAGAAAAAAAAATCTGTGAGCAAGCATCCGAGGAAGAGTACTTTTATATCTCAGCTTTGCCTTTTAATGAAGAGCAAACCTTCAACCTGTTCATCTGATGACAACCTGAGAACCCTCATATCAAACTGAGGCGCAACCTGTAGAGTTTTCTGGATCAAAGTTGTCCAGCAGAGGTTATGGCACACCCCCCATCCTAATTATCTGTATGGTGTTTGGTGGGTTCAGTGCATCGAAAACATATCAATAATAATGCTTGATGTGGGTTCCAATGGTAGCTAAAGCTAACAGCTAATGGCGCTTTAGTGGCCTTTGGTTTTTTTCTTCTTCTTCAGAAGGAGGGAAAAATAATCCTGTCTGTTTTATGCTTCTCATTTGTTTGGTTATTTTTTTCTTCTTTTTTTAACTGATCTGTTGTCTTTTTGGCGACAGAGACAATCTCGTGTACCCTATCTGTCGAGAAGATGCAGTCAGGTTACTGCGCATGGCTAAGAAGGCCCATGCGTATTCTGGCGGTGCTAACAATGACCTTGAGAGGTATCAACGCTACACCATTCTTCTTCTTCCTCGTCCTCTGTCGTCCTGTGACACCTTTTTTTTAACATGTCAGATTGTCGAGAAATTACCGTGCAGATCATGCCATCGATGATGTCCATTTAAAGTGGAATCATTGCTGATCTTTCTGAGGAGAAAAAAAGAGGAGTTTTTAACCATAACTGTCTGAATCGATGGAGAACCATGCAAGTGTGTGGGTGACTCTTTTTCTGGACAGACGTTAGCATTCCGGGACTTGTTAGCGCCTTTCGCTAGCACATTGGTTTGTTGGCTGCCAATGTTACTAGTGGAAAGTGAAAGATCTCAGAACATGATGTGCCTCCCCATGTGGTGTGAACGTACTGCTGTCTTTGACTGTAAGCGTTGTTTTTCCCCACTTCGTTCTTTGTGTGTATTTTTATCTAAAGTAAATAATGTTGGCTCTGTGAGTAAATAATGTTGAATTATTTCCTTAATTAGTGTGAAGTCTAACTGAGAGCACTCTTGTCATTTTTGGCCAGATGCTTAGCCAGGTGCTTGATGTAGCCAGCCTGATTCTGTGACTTGCTTCCAGTCACTGTGAAGTTACTGGTCAAAAACTTCACACTGCTACAAGATTTCAGTGGTGTAGCCTCACCGTGGTCTCCCCATGGTGATCCTGTTATTGTTATTTACATTTAGATTTATCTAGCAGACACTTTTATCCAGAGTGAGGTACAAATGAGGCAAACAGCACATCATAAACAAATGAGCTATCAAGGAGTTGACTATAAATAAGTGCAGCTAGGCTTAGCATACAGTGTATGCCCAGATACAAGTCTAAGCAGTACTGGAGCAAGAGCTACACAAACAAAGCAAGAACCTTGTAAGACAACTGTTTGATCAGCAGAGAGTGCAATACTGAGAACCTTCCAGGAAAGTGAGGTGTTTGAGTTTGGTTTCTCCCCTCAGCACCCCCTCACAAAAACAGAACCCACACACGTTTAACAAGACAGGAGAACTTTGAGTCCCTTAAGACCGCGCTGCTGTTGCCAGGTATATCGAATCGCAGTAAACGTGTTAAGGAGTCACGGCAGGCCCTCTTGTCACCAGGGGCCCTTGCTGTCAGGGATGTGGGGGTGACTTGGACAGAAATTACCAGCAGCTATATTTCCTTTAGCACTGGAATGGATTCCTTAGTTCCATTCAGCTTGCTGCTGGTTTGCACCTCCCACTGTGGATAGGAAGATTAAGGGGGGAAAGATGAGCAAACCTTTGATGACTCACGCGCTGCTCCAGGACGGTACGAGATGAAATGCGAGCGCAGGAAATGCAGAGAGAGGCTTAGTCAGGTGCTGCCCATGTACGGAAAAGACTTAATCATCAATAAGTTGTCTGTTTGATGGTATTCCTGTGGTAGTGATTAAGTTTTGGTGTTCATTATTTACTTTCATTCACTAAAGCATACTTACTTAGTGATCAGTCTGTAAGTGGTTACACCAGTTATGTCATTCGCCTGCCAGCTGTGGTTCTCCAGTCTGTATGAGCATTAGCTGCTCACAGTATTAAATGTCTCTGAGTCAAACCCACAGCAATTTGGTATTCAGAGTTAAAAGTTTGTCTGATATAACCAAGCCAGCACTGTATCTCGTAATTAACAATAACCATCAGAACTGTTCTCTCATTAACTGAGAATTTTTACTGTTTACTGTGAATTGACACCTTGACAAATAAATCGTCATGGTGATTAAGCTGGAGTTACTCTTTGCGAACCACTGTGCTTAATGTGTAGAGTAGTGAGAGTGAGTGCAGTGTGCCTGTCAGTCACAAATGGTACCTCCCTTGTAGTGTGTGACGATCGGTGGCCATGACTTTGCAGGTAGTCTTCCATCCATGCTGAGGGTCATCACCTTAATCAGACTATTCATATTTGCACAGCCATCGTGTTCAGTGCTTCCTGGCCACGGAACCAGCAGGTGTCAGTGTAGGTTAAACTGTTGTGCACCCTGGGAGATGTCAGATTCTCATGAATAGGGGCGTCTCACCTGAAATTGCAAAAACAGCCTTTTAAGATGAGCATATACCAAAATAATCATAATTTGGGATTACTTAACCTATACTTTGTAGTGCTGTAATTGTTTATCACCATTAAAAAAAAAAAAAATCTGGTAGTCAAAAATTCCAAAAATGACACTCACCATTGGCAGATGTAAATTTTCATTGTTCCGTTTCAATATGTGTTTGGATGATGAGACTTTTATGTTTGTATATATACACACACCGTGTAAATGGCGTATAATAATATAGGCATACCCTGGTTCTAAAAGGTACTTCACATACGTATTTGTGTCTATGTGTACTTGTGTTTCTGTTATGTGTTTGTTTGTTTATAAATTTATGACAGTGTTAACCTGGAACAGAAATTATTTATTCTGTCTTCTACTTTTTGCTGAACTGACATGATTTCAGACTTATTATACCTCACAGCTGCGACCACCGTGAAGAGTGCCTCCCAAAATTCATGGTTGTCTGTTAAAGGAAGCCTTACCCACAACTTTGTCAATATTTCATTTAAATGCAGCATAAAAGGTGCAAGAAGGCTTTCACCCTCATGGGATCTGGAGGTTCAGGAATTCAGCGTTTCCACCTGGCCAAGGTCCAGAATTTGTGACAAAATATTTGCTGCTAATCTATTGACCAAAGGTCTAGATCTTTAAAAAAAAAAGTGGACAATAAGTGGCTTGTCAATAAGTAGTCATGTTAAAATGGCAACAGGCTCATGTTAAGATGCACGAGGACGTGAAATGGCAAGCCTGTCTCTGCCTGGCTGAAGAACACATAGTGTGCCTTTTTCACAGCCCCAAACCCCCCCCACCTTGCTGCTCTGTCCTCCTGTTCTGCTTCATCCAGGTTCAGGAGGGGGGCCGACACTGAGCGGGTTTTCTGACTAACATTGCAGGACTTGTGGTGCCTTGGACCGGCATGAGTATCACCGGTCCCGGTCCACGGACCAGCGTCCCACAGTAGATCGCCCTGCCCCTCGCTCCCGGTCCAGTGAGCGGCCCGACTCGAGCCTCATGAGGTCTATGCCGTCCTTACCGTCCGGAAGATCCGCCCCTCCCTCACCTGCCTTAACGAGGTGACCCAAGCAAATCTCAACAGCCCCAGCTAACCGCCCCTTCTTTGCCAACCCTCTACCCCCCCCCCCCCCCTCCTGAGCATCGCCTCCCCTTCCTGCCAGCTCCATTTTATTTTCTTCCAAGACCGACAGTGCTGGATTGTTTTGTTTCCCTCCATCTTAGATGAGCCCAGTAGACGTGCTACATACTAACAGCGCACTACTTATATTCTAATGGAATATAATGGTGTGAGATGGCCATCGCACTTTCTTTACTAACACCAGATATTTGATGGTACCTGTTCCATGTTGATTTCTTTCTCTCGTGCCTCATCAGGTGTTGTCCTGCATTTTAACATTCATGGCTACTCTCACTCTTTTCTCGCAGCCTTTTCGGTGAGCTGAGTTTTGTGTTTTGTGTATGTTTTGTTCTTTTTTCAAATTCGAGCAGACGCCATGTTGTCTGTCCAGATGATCATTTGACCGTGTGTCATATGTGTGGCTGCTGTTTTGCACAGGTACCTTTGTTGCCAAAGGATCTGCCTAATGTTCCACTTAAGGTTCTGTCTAAAGATTCTACCAAAGATTCCACCTAAGGTTCTACGTAAAATTCTTCCAACAGTTCTACCTACGGGTCTAACTGTAAAAACTTTACAAAGGGTTATGGTTTAGTTTGTGTAATGGATTATAACTTTTGGTTCTGGTGAAGTGACAGATGCATATATATGAGGAAGTAAATTGATGACTTTGAAGCACCTTAGAGCCATAGAGATGTGTTTGCATCATTTTTCGAAGAGACAAATCGTAACTTCCAATGAGAGGTGACACTGATATGGCCCAGTACTGTCATATGTGATCCATGCTCTGCTGAGGGTCACAGGATGGGTGCTGCTTGCCATTGCAATGACTGCTTTGGATACTCTGGGACAGGAGGCTTGACTAAGGAACACTCTGTCTGTCAAGTTAATACACAAAAAGAACCCACACACAATCCATTTGTTCATATCTTTTTGGGGACTCACCATTCATTTCTATGGGCAGAACTCTAATCCCAACTTGACAACCTTAACAATAAGTGACCAAACAAAATACAAGACTTTTGGTAGTTTTCAGTTTTTTGATTGCATTCACACATTTTTATAAAATTGAGAAAAATGTCCCCACAAGGTAAAAAGTTACATGCTTTTGTGGCCCCCACACACACACACTGTCCACACACAGACCCTGATTTAGGGTATTTTTTGGGTTTGTGGGCTCTTTGGTTTGGTAGCTCCTACTAGCAAGTCAGGGCAGCCTAATTAATACAGCTACTCTGTTTGGCACAAACTCCTTAACACCTTTCATTTCCAGTCTGTGGAATTAATATCTGAAAATAACCAGATGTGGATGTTGAATTATTCAGTTTTGGTCGTTGATACCATGGTGCTGTGAAACTCCTCAGATGGTTAGATTGTTAGTTGATATCAAAGAGAATTTCTTAAGGTTACTTTTATATGATGTAATACAGTGGTTGCACTGCATGCAGAAGTGTTAACTGCCACGGTAGCAATTTTTTTTTACTTATTTGTTTTATTGTTTATCTACCAGTGAAATCAGACTTTAAACACGTTTAAAGCTATCGCGTAGACATTTTCCGGGCCATCGCAGTAATAATGCCAAATATTATATAATTATGCAGATTTAGCTGTGGGTATGTACAAGGTACATACGTGGTTGTGTATGTGCACCACACATACATACACCACAGTAGAACATTCCGGCATGCTTGGCTGTTTGGTGCTTCATTATTTATTTTGCTTATATCTATTGATTAATCTTGATTTCTTGAGTTGCATCATCAACGAGACGAACAGTGATTGCATGGCCTCGGAATGTGGGTGGGAAGCGGAGGCATCATGGGGCCCCTCCTTTCCTGGCACTGCATTGGACACTGCATTGGGCACTGCGACCATGCTCTGTGATCCTGACCTGAGTGCCTTTCAGAGCTGCTTACTGAGGTCCTTTAACCTGAAGGTTATTGACTCAAGCCTCCATGGGGTCTGCTGGAGTGTTTTTAGCCAGGTACCAAAGCTAAGCTGTTCTGATGAGACTTTCCAGCTCTATGAATGCACATAGCCTGAGTAGAATATGCTTTGGATTAAAAGGGCCGGCCAAGCAATTAAATGCTTTGCAGGACATTAAAGAAAGAGAAGCATGAATGTATAATTTGACCTGAAACATCTGACCATGTTTGCATGTATGCAGTAAAAAATGCATTTACAGGGTTGTGGGGAAAGTTGGTATAATAATAAAAAATAAAGTTGATAAACTTTCCTGTAGCCCCCAAACACTAGCTATAGGCATGAATATGAACACAGACTTCAATAGCAAAGCTTAAAGGCTCATGAAAGTGCCTGAAAAGGCTGTTTATGCATGTGTACATTGTATTGAAATATTTATATATTTTCTGCTTATTAAAATTGTCAGTTTAGTCTGGCCCCCTCCCCAGCTTTCTGTTTGCTAGTGAGCAGTTTCCCCGAGTCCCAGCTCAGCCTTTAAGATGCTCATTTAAACACCTAGCGGTGACAGATCCAGGCCTGGGGGCCATCCTCCCCACTTTCCATGGAAACGGGAACATCAAACCTGGGCTTTTTCTAGGACAGCCCCTTCGCCGAATCCTCTGAAAGTAAGATGTGGCGTCAGAATGCCTGCAGGTTAACCGTGGCCATGCAATCGCCGTTTCAACAAGCTCGTTAACGTTAAAGATGCGTTACCGGTCGGGTGGTGAGCTCTACCCCGAGCAGCGCAGGTGCCCAGCGGCTGTGCTCGGTAAAGATTGTACGGGACGTGTCACCGTCACACGCGTAAACCACTCATGGTACAATCCTTACTCTGGATCTACGCATGTCAACCTTTCATTTCTCCTGCCATCATGAGAAGCGATGTTCGATCCCCATGGCTTGGCTTCCACCCCTGCCATGGCTGACCCTCTTCCTGTGGCTTGCTTGTGTTTTGGGGTTAAGTTCAATGCCATCGTCCCGCTCAGCGCAAAACGAGGAAGCGGAATTTCTGAGCTCCACTGTGCTCACGACCCCCTCCTCCTGCCCCAGCCCTCCCCACTCACGGTCCCGGAAGGAGATCTTCGTCCATCTTCCTTGCAACCTTTGTGGTGAGTCGCCTGAATGTTTACCGGTCTGTGTTCCGCAGGGCGCATCCCCGTAGCGGATCGGTCCAAACCAGCCCCACCAGTACCCCCGTGTCCAGTCGGAGAGGACGGCAGCTGCCCCAGCTCCCTTCCAAGGGGACACTGGAAAGAAGTAAGTAATCTGATCTTTTTTTCCCAAGGATTCTGGCCGTCAGCCACAGGTCGAGCTGAGTCCCCCTTCCATCAAAAGACCTGATCGGTGGAAGATGTTCTGCGTTTCCATTTAAATGTGGAGGAGGCAAAAACGAGGAATAAAGATGCTTCATCTAACTTTAAGTTTTGTAAAATACCCCGTTTCACCAAACCCGGTTGGTTTGTACGTACCTATATGCAAATTTGGTCCAGTGATAAATTAATAATAAATGATGTTAGCTGAATGAAACGGGATTTAGTGTTTCTGCAGTTGAGTGACAGTATCTTGGATGTGGTGGAAGAAAAGCTGCACTTGCTCTTGTCCTGTTTAAGCTACCGGTCTGGAAGATGCATCTGTGCATTTCCGATGCTGCCCTTCCAGGTCCTTCTGTGCCCTGTAATGACCTCGCCTCCTGGTCCCACGTTCCTCTGTCGCAGAACATGTCTGTGTTCTCCATCAGAATTTTATGGAATTCTTTATTTAACAGTTCTACTTGGTTCCACCTCCCATTCCCCTCACCCCCCCTCCCCCCCCAGAAGATGGATTCGAAGGAGAAGAGCCTTATGAAGGTCTGTACTCTCCAGTGTGGTCTTATTGTTGCTAATTAAGCCCAGAATGGGCTTCTAAGCGGGCGGGCCGGTTCTCTGTAGGCCCCCACGATCTTCAGGTGCCGGTTCTGTCCGGATCTGTCCGATTTCTGAACATGTCGGTTGTGTGATGCTGAGTGCTGTCTCTGGTTTGGGTATGGACTCTTTCCTGTCCTTCTGCTGTGTGTTGGGGTCTGCCCCTCCCACAGCCGTGAGACGTCCTGACTGTTCCGGGGCCCTCAGCGTTCTAGGTGTGCCTGTCCCCTGCTCTGTTTGTATTAATCACCCTCGTCTGTGAGGTGATTCGGCATTTACCACGTAAAAGAAATGCTAAGCTAATGGTCTCCCTGACAACGGTGAATCACACAATGCATTTCTTGCATCTGTCATGTATATCGTTTATAGAAAATTCTACCTCCTCAAATGTCGAAAAGGCCTCTGTTAGGGCCTCAACAATGGATGATCTGCAGTATTATATTCATTGTATTAGTTTGTTTTAAATGTGGATGCCTATTTTTTTATTTTTGCTGTTTCTTTTTGTTGGCACCCCCCTGGGGAATGTTAATTATACATACAGCTCAGAATGACATGACTGTGTCTAACAGCAAGGGAAGGTCTCGCAGATAAAGTTAGGGCCGTGATGCCTCTCCCGTCGAATGCCTCGTGGCTTGCCAGAGCTCTCCCAGAAGTCCTGTCTGCCAAATCTGGGAGTCCTGTACGGTGACTCACCTCACTCAGGACACAGTGCGTGTGGGATGGCCGTTGGGATCTGGCCCGAAGTGCTGGAATAGCTTCATAATTTTAGAGGAATCTGTGGGAATTATTTGGTATTCTATGGGGGGGGGGGGGGCATGTCCCCAGTGGTCCCAGTGCCTTCTGAAGCGAGGGGGAGTCCAGACCAGAGTCGTATGCCAGCTGTAAAGGCTTTATTGAGCTGGTTATGAAGGGTGGGGCTGCATGAGGTGGGGGCGTGTAGAGTTGG
>JAODKE010000146.1:11319815-11330492 GCA_026779605.1 Mormyrus hasselquistii
GGGGGCAGGTTGGTCCGGGTGTGTGGGGGCAGGTTGGTCCGGGTGTGTGGGGGCATGTGGGGGCAGGTTGGTCCGGGTGTGTGGGGGCAGGTTGGTCCGGGTGTGTGGGGGCAGGTTGGTCCGGGTGTGTGGGGGCTTGTCCCCTGAGGGCCTCTTCCTATTGCCCTATTGCCTGAGCCGAGCCCCTCCTCTCTCGTCCCCTCTCCTTTCCTTGCCAGGGTGGCATGGTGAATTTTGACGGGTGGGGCCAGGAGCTGCCCTGTGACACACGAGCATTACTGAGGAAAGAGTGACGTTTGTTTAGGTCTTGAGAATGATTTTGAGCCTTTCATTGATGATGTAAAATGGGTCAAAGTTTCAAGGCCATCTTACACACATTCACCGCATTTTAAAGAAGAAAGAAGAGCTTTGTTAAGGTTGTCCTTTTTCTAGACATTTTCTTTACATTTTACTTGCTGGTGATTTATTTTAGAGTAATACAACCAATTCAGTTATTTATGAAGAGATTAAAATTGATACGAAAAAATGGAAATAGGTTCTATGTTGGATACTCTGCCCATAATGATGTGAGGTTATATTTGAATATGAGGATGTGCAGAGATAGAATTAACAAATTATTGAGGTTATTTCATTATGGTGGAACAACTCAAAGAAATTTTGGGCATCTCCAATAAAAAAGTAATATGGTGCATAGAAAGTGATTTGGAGTTATAAAAGTCAAATTGAGGTCATTGGTTTTTCAAAGTAAATGGATGCTAAAAGCGTCTGTCAGAGTGGGAAGTGTATGGAAAGTTTTAATACGATTTACTTTCTGAGATTTGCTGTCAAAACCAGTCCTGCTGTTGAGATGTGATAAAAAAAAAAATCACCAATTTCACTGTTTTCATAATAATACCCAACCATTCTTTAAAATGATCATATATGACTTTCATAGAACTGTCGAATCGTTTATTGTAGCCGCAGTACAGTGTGTGTATGTGCGAGGCAGGAGTGAAATTCCCTCAGTCTCTGCTGGACCCTGTCACCCCAACCCGTCCTTTGCGACCGTTCAGGATGGAGAGTGGCGCAGTGTTGGTAACAACTGAGCAGCGATGCGTCGTGCACCTTGAGTTTTTTTGTCCTCTGCAAAGCTGCCTCTTTGCGGGTTTTGGCGGAAACATTCCCTGTAAGCACAAACAGAAGCTGAGGTCACCAAAAACCTAAATGGGGGGGATGGTCAGACGTGTGTTACGGGGTCAGCTCAGCCAGTTTGACTAAAGCCAGACAGAGTCGATTATTCACTTATTCTGCTGATCTGCTTTGGAAAAGCAGAGTGGAAGCAGGCTGCCTTTGCTGTTCTTGTTGCCGTTTTTGGACAGCCTGCGTTGCTTTGCAGTAAAATGCCTCCGGGTAATGTGTCATGCTCTTTACTGCCCCCCGCCTCCCCAAACCCCGCGCTACGCTGCCCCGCCTGATCGGTTCGCAAACCAAGATATTGACTGACTGTGTTTGGACTGCAGGTCTGCGTGTTCCTTCCTCTGATGTATGAAAAGTGCAGGCGTGTTTTACGTGAAAGCAGAATTCCTTCCCGGAGTCTGCAGAGCACGGTTCGCGATAGCAGAATGCCCGGGAATTTCCTGATCACCTCTTGCAAACAAGACACTTTCTTATTACTGAACTTTTGTGCTTTGACCTTTTAAATAATGGGGGGGGGGGGGGGAAATATTCAAAATTCATGTGTGCTGAAGAAGGGCAACTGAAAGAGCTGAAAACATTGACCAAAGTTATTACTGCATAGATGGATAGATAAGCTATATTAGTCCCCAAAGGGAAATTAAGGTGTGAACAGCAGCAACGTCAAGCGTCCAATAGTGCGACTACAAGACAAATGTTGCAATTCAGAGACGAAAAACAAGCAGCGCAGGGTCCAAAGGGGAAAAAGGTACGATGTACATATGCAAATGCATCACCCCGTAGTGGAACAGAGTGTTACAGAGCACAGAATAAATATACCTGCATTGTAAACAGGGACACTATGCAGGCATTTCTGCAGCTTTTTCAGTATTTTCGACCTATGTGCCCTGTCTTGTCATATGACTATATATTATGGTTCTATATCCTTTTAAGGGTCTTGAGGGTGGGATGACAAGTGTTTTCTCTTGTTTTCCATGGCTAAGGCTGTTCTGTTGACTCTTCAGACTGGATTATTAAAGATTCCCCTGTTAGCCAGATGTATCTTTATTTGATGTATCTGCAAGTTAATCTTTCGGGGTGATATTGGGGTCAGGGTGGTAACCCAGTAAAACATCTCGGGTAAAGCGAGAGCCAGTGTAGTTCAAATGCCTGCCTCAGCTCTCCGCCTACCGACTGGTGTCCGCGGTAATCTCTCTCGATCCCGGAGCCATGGTTGTGCCAAGAGGGGGCCTTGTCTTGCAGGACCAAAAGCCAGTTGCTGCATATGATTAATGACGCTGAGTTGAAAACAGAGATGATCATTAGAGGACAAAAAAACCTCAGCAGTTTTCCCAGCTCTCCAGATACTGTGGATATATAACCGAGGGTGGCGTCTAATTAGAGGCCTGGGCAAAGCAGTGAGGCAGCCTCACACATACAGTGGGATTATTTCACTTGGAGACAAATGGTCTTCTTCCCAGTGTTTTTAAACATTTTTATTTTATTTTATTTTGTGTTATTATGATTTCTTTTCTTCCCATTTCTAGACTGTTTTTGCAGCTGTTTTTCCACCCTACTCGTGGATCTCTGAGCTGACCAAAGCATTTCCCTCCTCTCCCTCCAGAGAGCTTGGCTCCTGATCATCATCTTTGCATTAATGTGCCTTTAACGTTTCTCTCCTCTGGACACAGCCTTTGCTTTTATCACTTACAGTGCTCTGTGCTGCCTTTCTGTCCCAGTTTTCCTCTGCCCTTCTCTTCTCTGTGTGTGTATTCTGTGATTCCTGTCTTTCTTCATGTTCTGTGGTGTGTTTTGCCGTTTTGTATTCTGACTCTTGTGCTCCACCTCACCCCGCCCCCACTTCCCCGACCCCCTTGATCCTGCCCCACATCTGTGTCGCTACTGCTGTGGAGCCTTTCCCCCCCCCCGCCCCGTTTCCGTGTCACCCCTCACCCTCTGAAAACATCCGCTCACGTCCATCTCCTTTGTCTGTGTCTGTCCATTTTGTGGTGTGACCCCGGAAGATACGGACTCACCCCAACGGACGCGCTCAGGTCTGTCCCTTCTTCTTTTTCTCTTTCTCCTTCTCCCCCTATCTTTCATCCCCATCTCTACCTCTGCTGTTGGTATGTGATGTTGTTTGAATCTCCTTGACTTGCTGAATGTGACAGTGCTCCCCCACGTGGTCTGACCACGCAGTTCCAGGACGGATCTCGCATTCGGAGTCTTTTTAACTTCCCGTCAGCACTGTACTGGAGGCCCGATGAAATTTCGAGTTGTTGTAATTGTGCTCTGAACATCATAGCCACACTAAGGGAGCAATGAGGAATTAGTGGTATTCATTGGCCCAAGTTTTAAAAGTTGATACTCGTGCCGACCATTCTGATTGGTCCGATGGCATTTGAGTTCCACCTTCCTCCCTGCTGAACCTGCTTTTCAGAGCACAACTACAATGCTTCGTTAGCCAAACTAGAAAGACGATGGATGTACAGTGGCTAACACAGTGCTGACAGGCAGTTCATAAAACACTCTGGAGTGTAAAAGCCAAGCCACAACTGACCTTGGTCCTAGCGCTGTATCGTCAGACCTCATCTGAACATCCCCATAAATGTAAACCATATGGAAGATTCTAGAAAGATGAAATGTTTTCATATGTCTACCACAGCTTTAAAGGTGGTATCCTAGTGAGATCTCTCATTGAGTAGAATCCTGTGTAGTGATTGCTTACCTGTTATCTTGGCTAGATTCATCCTTCTGTCTTGTAAAGACGTTCATGCCATTTTGGCTACATATTTTTCACTGATGTCCCATAACTATATCACATCATCCATTGAAATGGTGAAGATTGTAAAAGAGATGAAGTTCCCAAAGAGAAATTTCTACTTAATGATGTGAGTCTGACAGCATTCCATACACTGACATAACAGAGTATTCCAGAGCTGTCTTGAGTACTTTGGTTAGGAACCAAGCAGTTCTGCTGTTGTGGGATGGAAGAAAACGAACTTTATGTCAAACCAAATGAACAAACTCGCCACTGTCAATTTTCCCTGTGAGAAATGAGAGAAGCAGAGTCTATTGCCCATCAGCAGAGGAATAGTTCTCATAATGCAGAAAGAAAGTGAGTTGTCCCAACCAAACTTGGGAACAAATGTGAAGGGAGCCCAACCTCTGAGACCTGGAGGTCAAGCCGCTCGCATTGTGATGTCACAGCCGTCCGGACCACAAGCAATGCTCACGCCGGTCATCAATATGCGATTGGATCGAGAGCCAAAAGCAGTGCAGCAAGCGGGAATGTACCATATGAAAGTCACATTCTATCTGGAACATTTGCGGTGAGATGTTGACATGAGATTTAATTGAAAGTAAGTGACCGGCAAAGACCCAACGCATGCTTGACAGAGCCTTGCTGGTGACCCTGAGCAGAGCCGTGCATCACTCACAGGCTGGTGGAACTGTCCGGCTCCCATGCGGCAGCTAACGATGATCCTGAATTCAGGCAGCGGGGTAACAGAGGGCCGGTTCAGCTTTCTGTGTGGGAAATCTTCCTTCAACAGGCCATCAGTAACAAGGGACCAACCCAGGAGAGGCAAGTTCATTGAAGCATTTTCTGTGAAATGGAGACTGTGGAGAGTTTTCAGATTTTTTTAAAAGGCAGTTCTGCGCCAGACAAATAGTGATAATAATGTAAAGCGGAACCCAAGACTTTCAGGTACATTGAGTTACTTAGCCGACACTTTCAGTAACTTACAGATTTCACCCATTTCCTACCACCAAGCTATCATGTTGATTGAATTTGAGCTGCATCTATAACCAGTAGCTGCTGCCCCGCTAACTGCTATCATGTCCTGCTGCCCCAAAGGTGTGGTTGGGAAGGCAGGACCAAATAAAGAGAATCTGTCCATGTTTACTGCCATCTTATCTGCTGTTTAGAGAATGCCGTGTTGTTGTTTGGTGTCCATCTGTCCAGCTTCCTGTTTTGTTTAGTTCCTCCTACATTCATGGTTCCTCCTCATGTTCCTCGTAAAACTGACTGGGGTAGCGTGGGAGGAGGCCTTGAATGAGAGTGAATGCAGGTGGGCGCAGCTACTCGAGATCTCCTCGATGTCACCGTAAACTCGCCCTCGGGCTGTCAGTGTGGTGCCATCACCGGGAGAATCTGACCCGTTCCTAGTTATTTGCAGATGGTAGGAAGTTCGCTACTGTTGGTCAGATGCACGATGACATCGGCATGCTTCTGGGATTACACACTGCTGCTTTCCTCAGTTAATTTTAGAGCATGTGAAGATCGAAGCAGATCAGAGAGTGTATGGCCAGAGATACCTGCATAATCAAAACATAATTCAGTTTCTTTAACCCGCTTTGAACATTAGGGGATGGGTCACACTGTGTTGTGGGGGGGCGGGGCTGGGGTGAAGTGGCTGTGAAGGGCTCAGGGACAGGGGGGCAAAACTCAAGGGGCATCTCACTGCATGGCTAAGAGGACAGGAGCTGTTTTAATTACAGTTTGAGTCCCATTGCATGGTTTGGGAAAGTTCTGCTCTTGCTCAGAGATGCTCCACCATGCAATACAATATGCAACGGTGGCATATGACAGCTTTTACCATCACTTCATTAAAAAAAACTGCTCAAAATCGGTAGGGCCACGTTTTGCTGGCCAGCTCCCGGGAAGCATTTCTGTTATTTTGGGATCTACGCTGTAATGAAAGCATAGACACATTTTCCAGCTGCATTGTCAGGGAAATATTTTGACGGTGTTGCAGAACGCTTGTTATGACAGAGTTCTGAGACACAGCGCCCCCACCTGGGCCGATATAGCATTCGACAGCATTTAGTCACTCCAGATGCTTTTCACAACTTTGATTCCCACATGCAAAACCCAGTTCGTGCCAGAGTTTAAAAATAAAAGCAGTCTCTTGATTTTTTATTTTTTTTCCCAACGTCATTTTCATGAAGCCTTCATTAATTTCATCTTGCTTCATTTAGTTGCAGTCGTGTTCTTCGCCTCAAAGTGTTGAAACCCGGTTTGTCCAAACTTACACGCCTGAGAACCACAAACGGGTGGTGAAACCGCCAAGTGGGAAATAAAACGCCAGCGATTAGCTTCTGAAGAACAGCTGAGGTGGAGTCATTCTCTGCCAAGCAAAAGGGCCAAAGAAACGCAAATCAGTTTCATAATTACTCAGAGCCTGACTGCTGCCCTCAGGCCGAAGCGGCTTCAGGTCCCAGTGGTGCTACGTCATCCTCTGCTGTATCATTCCACCCAAAATTCAATAGCATCTGACATCCAGTTTTTGGAAGCCTCCAGAATATTAGCCAAAATTCGCCCCGCGGTACAGAACTCACAGGGTCGATGTTATGGTTATTTCTCATTTATCAGTCATATATTAATGTAGCTCCATAAATCACTGACAATCAGTTTTTGTGTTAGTGTTTTAGGAGAAAATGCAGAGGTAATGCAGCATTTGTTTCTCACCAGGACCATCAGTCCAGCCCCTGGGCTTCTCTCATACCAAAGCTCCTCCATTGACACGCTTTCTCTAAGGAGACTCCTGGTGACAAGGACCAGCCACCCCCCCTCCCCTACTGACCTCTGACCCCCTCTCCTCTGCAGATGATCTGGAAGTGGAGGAGCGCACACGGCAGATGAGGCTGAGAATGAGCAAGTCCAGGCAGGGGTCATCCACCGACTCCAGGCAGGAGTTAGATGACCAGGCCAAGGCGAGTGCGGCTCTCTTTTTCAGCCCTGGGTCTCTGTGGCAGGGGAAGGGCACCATCCGAATGAAATCTGTGATAATGAGCTTCAGGAGCTTCAGAGGTGTCATATTATGTCAGAGCACCAGAGAAAACTTTCTTGATGAAATTCCTGTTGTAGCAATGGTAGCTTAATTCAGCTTAACTCTCTGTACTGGTTTTAATTTTTATGGGTGCATTTAAACAATTGACTAAATTAATTATAAGTTGAATTAATTTCCCCGTCTGTCTCACCACTGGCCTGCTTGACCATGTAATGAAACTTGTCTAATACCCAGTCCAAGCAGAGAGATGCAGGAATTCCTACCTTCAAGGCTCCAGGAGAATTTAATAGCTTAACCAATTGTTGAACTTAGCTGAGGGACCTAAATTAAGTGATAAGTGTGCCTTATAAAATCACTTATGTTCAATTAAAGTTTAACAGTGGTCCATAATTATGGTATATAAGAACAATTAGCTATAAAATAAAAATAATCAACTGCAGAAATATTGCAGTTTTTACAAAGAACCCACTGTACTTCGTATTAACTGGCAGTGAATTTTTGTTTAATGCCGGGTTAAATGAACCTTGGGAATCTAGGGACACCCCTGAGATGTTCACCTCACTGCAGTTTGTATAAAATAATGTTTCCTTTGTTCTGATCTGTACTGATTCCCGGACAGATTCTGTCTCAGGCTTTCTGTTCTATCTTGATAGTCATCAAGAATTAACTTTAGCCGTAGGGGGGTGAACTTCAGATGTTGCATACTTGAGTCTTGCCTTCCCACAGTTGCCTTTTCTCAGTACTGAAGGGTCTTGTGCTTGTATGGTTGCCCTTTATGACCAATAACCATTCCTAGTTGTGCAATAAGGAAGGTAAATTTTGACTGAAATGGGGTGATGTCTGATGCTGTGTATAATTTTCAATATTTTCCATGCATTGGTACATCCATGCATTCTTCTTGCTGCTCTGTATCCATGGTGACTTTTTAGAATAGGACGTGCCATTATGAGTCTTAAATGGGAAAATCATAGTCGAGGACTCCTTAAATACCCATCGCTGGGTCATGTTGATCGGCTGAGTTTATGAGTTATATTAAGCAAGACCGGACTCAGTAGCAGAACTACTGAAAAGACAAAACTGAAAATGAGCTTTCGTGAACAAATAAAAAGCAAGTACATCAGAGGCACATCAGGCCTGTTGTGCAAATGCCTTGATTGTTAGCATGAAAGATTGTTTACCACAGTGCTAAACCACTGAGAACTTTGCAGTGTTCTTTGTTACTCAGTGTAATTCTGACACAGGTCTTCAAAGGTTCTCAAAAAAAGGGTCGGGAGGACAGTTAATATATTGACGCTGGTGAGTTATGCATTTATAGAAGGATAATCAAGATGGTATTTCATAAAGACCAAATTGGAAGTTCCATAAATAGCTACAGACCAAACACCTATTCTATTTTGGGAGATGCATTCTTGAATCCGAGCTCCTGTTCTTAGATTATCTCCTGCGAAGTGCAAAGCTTTATTATTTGTTTGAAAAGTCCGACACAGGCCTGCGCTGTCTCGGTGCTTGGAAAACGGACACCAGTAACTTCTCAGCCAAATATTATCATTTGGCCGATTAGTCCATGACACTGGCGATCAGCTTCTGCTTGTGATGTAAACAGATCCGTGCCCAGCATGGACGATCTGTTATGAATGTCGACAGCTCGCGGTTTGTCGTTGTCTGGTCTCGATCATCTGTGAGCACTTCAGATGGTTCTGCTGGGCACATTTTGCTCTGCTCACCCCAGGAACACACTGCAGCAGAGTGTGGATATTTTTAAACATTTCTCCCAAAATATCAAGCATTCTTTGGTTGTAATTTTCCTACCCAGCACAGTGTTCTTGCACTGAGAGCGATGTCTGATCAGTGGCAGTTTCAGAAAAAAATGGGTCTCCTTGAGAGTAGCCGAGATCACTCAACCATGAGTAGGATCTTTAAGATGTTACGGTTTTAAGTTCTCTGGGACTGTATTACGTTGTTTGTCTGGTACTCATACGAGGAGTGACACAGGACTCAATACAAGGAGTAAAACTGGTTTGAATTCTCCTTCTACAGCGCTTGGGTAACCGAGGCCCAGACAACCTCTCCGCCAGGTCCTCGGACAGTGATGTAAGCGACGTGTCCGCTGTATCGAGGACCAGTAGTGCCTCTCGGTTCAGCAGCACGAGCCACATGTCTGTCCAGTCCGAACAACCACGGGCAAACCGCAGGATAAGGTAAGACCCCCTCATGCCCAAACATTGGTGCCAGTCGCCCGGGATGGGCAAACCTTACCAACAGGTTCTGAACCACCTATCGCCAGTGCTGGTTCAGACTGACTTGGCCCCTAATTAGACCTTTTCCAATCAAAAAGGCTTGCACTGGGCTCTTTGTGAAAGGGTTCACTTCCTGCTTTCCAGTGAGTTCAGGTTTGCTTCTGACCAAATAAGGATTGAGCCAAACGTTTGAATTTACTTTTACAGGAGAACGTTTGCCCACCACTGGCACTGTGCAGCGAACACTGAGTGTGTGTTATCTCTGAGCCCCAGAGGACATTGGCTGCTTTGTGTGTATGCCTTCTTTATATCCTGCAGTGATTGCTTTCCTTTTCATCTTGCTTGCCTTGCATTCCATGATTCTTCAGCCCTCAGCTGCCCAGAACCACCTAAGGAAAAAAGTCAGTCAGAGGATGAGAGGGAGGGGCTTCTGGCTCTGGTTTCACCTGAGACAGAGGGAGAGAAATGGGGAGTGGAGAGTGGGTGGGGGGGCTGAAGAGAAGGACAGGCAGGGTTGTAAATAGATGCTTTCCCACCAAGGTTCAGGAACCTTATTCCTAGTTACAGGTTCCTGGGTTTTCTCGACCGGGAACTTTTGCAGTTTCTGGCAATGTTCGTGTGTCACATTCCCACTGCAGGAATTGTGACCTTTATGCTAAATGTTACAGGAGATGCAAAAAGTACAGGAGATGCAAAAAGCTCATATGTAATTTCATGTGAAACTACACCGCCTCCCCAAAACAATGGAGGATGAACAAGCCGTTTTGTTAGTTATTTGGGAGATGAACTGCACTTTCTGAAATTATGGGGCTAATCACATTTTATGTATATGGGCCATGACATTTTCCACAGAATGAAAAACGATGCAATGTTTTTCCTGCTAATAAGTGTTGACAAGTGTCACCGCCAGCAGCAGCGATATTAGACAATAGTATGTCACTAATCGATCAAATTTTCCAATGCAGAAATATGGAGATGCAGGCAAAAAAGCTATTCATTAATGCATTTAATGTAACTGAAATTGAAAAAGAATTCCATCTGCTCAATTTTTACTCCCTGCGCTTCCGTATCACTTCCAAGTTACCTCCGGTGCTTGTGGTCAACAAGTCAGCAATTTTATCAATAAATCTCCACTCAGTAGTTCCTGGTTCAGTGAGAAGTACCTACTTTGAACTACATCCAAGGAACTACAATCAGGCTGAGTCCCTGTGGTGGAAATATGACAGACGTTCCTGGTTCCCGATAAATGTTCTGGTATCCAGGTTTCTGTGGTGGGAAAGTATCTAATACGATGATGGGGGGCTGGAGAAGGAGAAATTGTGGAGGGGGGTTCAACCCACTCAACTTCTCATAAGTGGATAGCTGATTTGTGATGATACACCCCCCCCCCCCCCCCCCCCCCCCCCGCCCACCAAACACCCCCCCCAACCTCCCCCTATATCCCCCCATCTTCATTACAACATATTACAAAATTTACACCACACCCAATACAC
>JAODKE010000146.1:11361891-11374762 GCA_026779605.1 Mormyrus hasselquistii
TGTTACTGGCCAGTGTTACTGGGTAGTTGTACTCCCCAGTGTTGCTTGGGCACTTTCCAAATTGATATTGGACAACAAATTTCTATTTGAAAAACTTTGATGGGCAGTGGGCAACTTCTTGCGATCATCCAAATCCAGACGACTTGTCCTTTGTCTCACCTGGTTGGCAACTGCCCAGAAACAGAGGCCAAATTGCCCTGTGTAACATCACCTTAAGTACATATTATCAGCTGACCTCGGGTAGCCCAGTAACAGAACTAGCCCAGGTGTCCTCCTGCATGCTGCCTGTCTGAAGCAACACTTTACCTGAAAGGGAAACTGGAAGATGCGATCTCTCCCCACACGCCGGGGCTAGGAATGCATTCCCACCACTACACCTCCGTATGGCTCTCTGACCACCGCCGTGGGAGCCTTTATCTGGAAAACCAACAATGACACAGAGTTACTGGAACCAGCAACCCAGCTTTTCACCGAAATGGAACGGCGGTTTTGTGAATCGATTGATTTGTTGCTATTTGTGACAGCCCAGCAGCCATACGCACCCAGGAACTGAAAAAATATGAGGACATACGTCTCTTACACAAGTGTCACGCCCACATCCTGAAGACAGCTGAAACTAGCGTAGTGCTAGCGTTCGGCAACCAGAGGGTTGCAGGTTCGAGCCCTGATTCCTCCTGACCCCATCAAAGTGTCCTTGCGCAAGACACTGAACTCCCGGTGAGCAGGTTGGCACCTTGCATGGCAGCCTCTGCCACCGGTGTGTGAATGTGAGGCATATATTGTAAAGCGCTATATAAATGCACTCCATTTCAGCTGTCTTAACCTGGGTTAAGCTGGGTGTGACAACAAGACTTTCCAGAACTATAATTAGCAACTAAATAACAGGAAGTTAAGTGCTTTATAGGAAGTGCAGTTTACGCTGCCTAAAATTACAGCAGAAGGAGAGACTGAAGCATAACAGACCAAAATAGAAACTTGTCATTCAAACATTGTGAGCTTTGTCTCTGCAGTAATAATGGCCACTGTATTATTCCTGGTCTATTGTTTTATTATGATGTCATTTTTTAATGAACAGGTCACAGGTTGAACTGTCTTACTAAATCTTTGCTGTAACGTATGTTTTATTTCACTGTACTTATATCCCAAAAGGTCATACAGCAAAAAACACATTAAGATCATCAGACAGCCCAGTTTATCTGTACTGGACTTTTACTATCGAACTATGAAATGGGAAGAATGTGTTATTCCCTGAAAACCAAATGTGAAGACCAGCGAGGATCTGAAACCATTGAGGGTCTGATCACACATCAAAGAGTTTTACAGTTTGTTCTCAGCCAGAAATGACCATGCCTTAGCAGAAAGTTGCTAGCCCAACTTAACAGCCTAGTTTGATCTCAGCAAAATCCCAGGTCCGGACAGATGGGATCATGAGGGGTCCCACAACACGAACCAGACAGGGGTAAAGATCTCATCCAGTCTTACCAGCTGTCTCTGCTTAATGCGCTTGTAGACGAAATCGGAGAAGGGCTTGCGAGGGATGAAGCGTCCTGCCCCAGGCGTGACGTGCAAGGCACCGTGCTCATACACCACCTTGCCCCTGGATACGGTCACCAGGGCAACACCATGGCACACCATCCCCTCGAAGATGTTGTAGTCCACGGCCTGGTGATGAGTCTTAGCTGAAATTGTCCTGTCAGTGTGGGGGACAAGCAGGTAAAACGCAGTAACAGGTGAATCCAGAACGGCTGACTCTGGAACCTACAAAAGAACCCTGTGATTTTGGGCGAAGTACTACCGCAGCTGCAAGTCCCGCACGAGCAATCAGCGACAGGGTCGCCAACTTCGGTCAGCTAGCTGAAGTGAGACTTTCAATTTAAGACAAATCTGCACAGGCATTTACATATATGTAACAGTTTTATTACTTTGTAAACCCTACAGACTACTTACAATCTGGCCCAAAGCTTTCAATGTGGGTTATTTTAGGTTTATAATAGGAATAATACCAATTTGAAAGCGTATCACGCCAGATGCGTATGAATTGGCAACCCTGCAGTACTATTAAAAAGGTGTATCGAAAAGTACTTCAAGTACACATGTTTTTACTATACTGGTCACACGTGTCACTTTTATATTGCTGAAGATCATTTTTCATTTTGAAATGATGCTTCTAAATCCCTTAAGGAGCAGATATTGCTTACTACAACAAGGACGCACCATCTATCGTAGCCTTCCCGTAAGTTTTACGTGTCATAAAAGCGTACACTGCTGCAGAATCACAGCCATTACACAAGAAGGACAGTCCCGAATCAAAATAAATGAGTCCCAGTGCAATGGTTGTGTGTGAGTGTGTGCATTTTCTTAGTGTGACACAAAATATCTGAAAATGTCACAGGGAAACAAGGGTGAAATTTCCTCTGAGATGCAATTACTTCAAACACTGAGTGCCGGAAAAATACCGCACTGTACATCTTGATCTACTTACACAGCCTTAAAAATGAACTGCTGTTCTTTGCCTTTTCAAGGTGTCCCACATTATGGATTATTCAGCGCGGCTCAATATCTTGCCAGTGGATGACAGTTGCTAAAGGCGGCCAGTTAATTTAAAGTTACACCTTAATCAATTTGGGCACTTGGTGGCGCTGCAAGTCTCAACACTATATATATGCAATGCAAGATTCATTCTCCACCTTTCGAAAAAGTGATTGAGCAATATTAACTGCTATATGTAATTTACATATCGTTTACATAAGTAAACGCAGAAGTATTACACCATGGACAGCAAGAAAGGCTTTGAGTGTTTTGAGTTTAAATATTTAATCTCACCCTCAGCCGCGGTTCTCAGTAACACCAACAGAGTAAAATCTGCAAGTTTTATGGGGAAATTTCACAGTGCATATCCATTAAGTGTTATAACTGGTGGTCAGAGGATGACTCACTCTAAATGCGCTATAAAGGTAAGACAGCTACTGTCACAAAGGGCCTCGCTAAGTTCTGCATGACGTAAGCGGCACAAAACCGTCTGCCGGGACGCTGCAGGGATGCCGCGCTGCGTGTGCGTGTTTGTACGGGAGCAATAATCCTGCATTCGGTACTTTAGACACACCGGACTGAGCAAGTTTCTGCAACATTAAATGAGAGAATATCTTGATGACGCTTTAACTAGCAGCGTGATATCATTAAAATTACTATCTGTACCACGCTGTTAAGAAAATGAAAAGGCGAGGTACAATGTGCGCAGTCGTCATAAAAATGTAACACGTTTAAGAAATATATCAACAAGGTATTAGTCATACTGTACTTCTATTATAAGGGACTTTTATATTAAAAAACTACTTTTATAAATTACGCTATTTGATTTCCATATATTCAGAGTAGGATAAAATGCATACAGGAAGCTGACACTACTGTTTTGTCAGTTTCAATACGTTTGTTACAACGATAAATGTAAATGCTCGATTTAATTTTAATATTTTGTAAATTGCATAGCGTAACGAAAGGCTTCATTCAGATGGAGACCGCGCAAAGACGGCTTGCTGCATCCGGGGCTGGGAAACGCGCTGCCGCAATGTGAGCGTTTCGGGGCGGCGGGGAAGAACCACTCATCGCCTCGGTGTGTTTGACGGGTAAAGACAGTGAAGCTGGAATGTTCTGGAATAAGGAACACTGCATGACCATACTGTGTACGTGCGGGACACTAAGCACGGCTTGTTAAAATGCTTATACAGGTATCAGGCATATTTTTCGTCTAAATCTTGTTTGACTGTTTTTTTACATTTGTTTTATGGTAACTCGTTGATTATTTGGTAATTAACGGTCACAACAGCAATATCAGTCCTATCCCAGATATGAGCACATATGTTGAAATGACATTGATTCCATATCAGACAAAAAGGTCGAAACAACGTTGATCTTCAATCTTTCACTTTATATCAACATTGAATCAAAGGTTTTGCCACCGTCAATTTTTCAATATTGAACATCAGACCAAAAAACAATTCAGTTTCAACGCTGATAATTTAACACTGACCGCAATTCAACGCATTTAATTATAATTCAACGTTGAAACAATAACATGATGTTATCTGTGATTGGTGTTACGTGCGGCAAGCTGAAATGTTTGGCCAGTGTTGAACAATTTCTGCCCCGATCGATTTGCTGTATTGGTGTCAGCAATGGCACGAGAACCTATAGGCAGCGACCCTGAGGATGGGAGCCAGCAGTCTGGTTTCCTCTATGTGCTCTTTGTTCTTATTGCCGTAGAAAGTGACATAAGACCTATGTGAAGCAGCAGTGCAGAGGTCCGCCATCCTTAAAATGTACTAATGCTTTTCATGCATATCCCACTTCTGCGTCATACTGTCTAACGGAACAGTATACCGATACGTAATAGGATGCTCAAGGGGAGAGCTCCCTCTGCTGTCACAAACAAGAGTAGCATCCAGGGTGATATGGCAATTAAGAGCGAGTTAGAATTTTACAATTATTATTACAGGGAAATGGATTGACATCGCCCATAGCACAGACACCCCCCCCAGCTCACACATTCACCTAATAATACTAATATGTATTCCTGTGTGTATATATAAACATGCATATTATTGTTAATGCACTTCTCTAAATAGTGCATAGTATTACATCTACTACAACAATTCCATTTCTTATAAAAATAAGAACAATTTTAAGTGTGACGACAGAAAGGGAAAAGCACTGGCACTTGTTCTAAATATGTATCTAAAGTTATACATAGGAAAAAGAAAAGCACTGTTTCATTACAAAAACAATTAAGGACGTGTTAGTTGCTTGAGAACAACAATGTGAATGTAGTTTGGTTATTCTTATCCTGCAAAAAGAAGGTCCATAAAAGTAGTTTAGCATACAGTGCAACAATCTTACCTCATTCTTTTTGGGTCCCAAATGACCACATCTGCATCTGAACCTCTGTCGATCCTTCCTTTACGGGGGTAAATGTTGAATATTTTTGCTGCATTGCTGCTAGTGACAGCCACAAATCGGTTTTCGTCCATCTTTCCGCTATGCTTAAGGGGAAGTGACATCACAAAACATTGCGTCTCAGCATCCCTCCTAACCCCCAGTAAATGAAAATGGCTTTTCCACATGACATTACAGAGGAGACTGTTAGCGAGAATTCTAACTGTGTCTACAAAACTCAAGGTTTTCTTATGGTTCAAAACAAATCACTGAAACTGAATTATTCCATCTGGTGGAAGCACTTTGTAGAGAGTGCAGAGACTGAGTGCTGAAAATACGCTCTGTGTTCGCTTATTTCTGCCTGAACTTGTCTCCCTCCAGCAGCACGATATCTCCCGGCCTGCAAACATCCTTCAGCAAAATGCTAGCGGCTCACCTGCAGCCCCTGGGCTCAGAGCGGCCTGCTGCAGGTCACTGAACCGGGCCTTCGCCTTCCTGCAGTATCTGGGGCACTGAAAGGACCACACTTCCATATTAATGACTGCAGACTATCTGCGCTCCTCATGAAGCCTGCGCTAACCGCTGCTTTGCTACGTCTGGCACGGTTGCCGATGCATGCCCTTAAATCCATTGTGTATGCCTACATCTATAATTCCTGCATTCGCTATCTAATGGATAACCCGATATGTTAATGAAGTCGTTTCAGAGTCCTGGTGGCAGTTGACAGATCTGCTGAAAACTAAATGCGTTTTACTGATCGGAATGGACTCGCGGCTCATTTCAGCTTCAAGGTAAAGATCAGCTGAATCATCATGTGACCCACTGGCGTCACAGCAAAACAATATGCTCCCCAAATCACACAGAACCCAGAAAGGCTAATGGCTATAAGACTCATTCGAAGGATGCAGCGACTGACCACGCCCTTTTCCCAGATGACCGACATCCGGTCTTCCACGCCGTTGACACCATTGGGAATCTTGGTGAAGTCATCCTTGCCCAGTGCCTTCTGGCAGATGGAGAAGGTGCAGTTATCGGTGCCGGTGACGCTGAGGTCGTCACTGGAAGGGAGGCACCGGTCACACCGTCAGCGTGGGTGAGACGGCGAGCTTGTGCGCTTATTGCTCAACTGCTAAGGGGAAACAAGCATGGGTGAAGGGTACAGCGGGCACCACTGGGCTGAGGATGCTGGTTCTGCCAGTGGATGGTGGGAATGTGGCAACCAGGCTGTCCGCTACAGTAAATGCCACATAAAATGACATTTCATTATACTAGAAGAATGGAAGCTTATGAAATGTGCGGATATATTGGAATAGTCTTTTGAACTTTTTTTTATTGACATTGCACTGTTTCTCCATCGGTGGCAGTGTGGAGCCACTGCGGGACATACTTGGCCAGCAGATCCATGAGGTACCCGGGGGTGCTGGGATCCGGTCTCAGGGGTGGGCCCATGACAAAGCCCGCCGCGTGGGCCCAATCTTGGTGCCAGTAGTGTGTGCCGTCTGTCCCCAGCCCGGCTGCTATGGGTTCTCCGAACACGACCCAGCCTGGGGGAGAGAAAATGTCTCAGTCGGGTCTTGGTCAGTGGAAGAAGTTTCAGAGTGCTTATGAGTAATGGTCATGTCCCCCCCGCATGCTCTGCGGTCTGTGTCACCTTGCTGCCGCACGTGGCGCACCACCTTCGCGGCGGACTTGCTCATGACGTGCACCACATACAGCGGGCAGTCGGTGGCATGCGCGATGGTGGCGGCCCGCAGCGTGGCCTCGGCCTCCACCTCCTCGGGACGGCACATTTCATGACCCTCGGGCCCCGTGATGCCCAGGGATAGCATCTTCTTTTCCCCCTGCATCGCAAACGGACACTTGCATTGAACGTGCGCAACCTCGTATGACAGGCTCTTCTACACGAATAAACAACGATAAAATTTAGGTCATGGCCGAGTGCTTCAGAGCAGAAAGGCTTGGATGAGTGGAAGCCTGATTACCCTTTAGCACATTTCATTGTATTAAAATACACAAGCTGGTTCGCTCATGAAAAACACACTTCACATCTGTTCTAGGGCCCCCCCGCATACATACAAACCTTTAAACTAAACCCAACCAAAATCTGACAAATCCTCATTCACTGGGGGTGGCGAGTCCCTCTGTGTCTGTGAATCGAGTCCCGGCCTCGGCAGAATAGTCACGTCTGTGGGCCTTTGAGCAGAGCCCTCAACCCGCAGCTTGAGGGACACTGAACACTATCTGATCCGCTACTGTCACCCCCAAGCCTGCCCTCACCTGTATACATGTCTGTGTGTCTCATGGAGAGCAAGGTGGGGTCGGCAAAGAGAATCATTGCCATGCACCTCTTCTCGTAATTGTGCAAATGGAAAATAAAGGATCATTTAATTTCATTCCCACACAACTGAAAAGACGACTCATATTCAGGCACATTCCCATTCGAACACAACTGTACAGATCAATCACGTTCAGACGTGTCCTCACTCCTACACACGCTGAACTGGACAATCACGTTGAGACATATCCTCATTCCTAAACACACTGAACTGGCAAATCACGTTCAGTCATTTCCTCACTCCTACACAACTGAACTGGCCAATCACGTTCAGACACATTCTCATTCTCACAAAACTAAACAGACCAATCATGTTCAAATGTATCCTTATTCCCACACAACTGAACTGACCAATCACATTCAGACTTTTCCCCATTCTCACTCACCTAGTGATACACAAGACATAGGAGGTATCATGTAATAGTGCATGTACCTATAATTAATGTAAACCAATGGTGAATGAATACAAGAAAACATTTAGGCTTAACGATGCCCTTAATATTATTTAAAAAAATTTAAATTACAAATCATATAAGACACATTATCACCTGTACCAAATATTCCATGAATTAAATACCAAATATAATCCACAAACATAAAATTCGTACCTATGTAGAGAAGCATACTTGCTGCCCTCTTGTGGTGACCAATGAGACCAACAATTCATACAACCAAGGTAATCTATACACACAGATACACCTAAAGCATGTTTGTACACTGTGGGAAGGTACTAGAAAATCCAGATAAAACACAAATAAAGACAGAGAAGACATGCAAACTCACACCCACAACCCTGGACATGTGAGGTCACAGTACTACCCACTGCTGCTTCCCAAATATAAGAAAAATATTCGCGAAAATAAGAAATGAACGATTGATATGCCATCGGGATTTATGTCGCAGGCAGACTGTTGTAGAAGGGCGTGACGAAATAAAGACCGGACAGAATGCCCCATGGAACAGGAGATGCAACGTAACTGGATCAATGATGTGTCAATCAAGAGTTGACAGCAAATGAGGTGTAGCCCACCATGGCAGGCAACTTCAGCGCCACTCTTTAGCATCGCCATGGTGATGCTTATGGGGGCAACAGCTAAACATGGGCAAGTGTGACAGAGAAGTGAACTTAACCCCAAAGCACCACCTTTCAATCTCGGTCCTTGAGGGCTACCATGTCTGTTTAAGGGGAGCTCACCCAAGAGAGTAACATGTGTTGCCTGTGCTGCATGCAGCAAATGGCCGCTGTCATGTAGGTGTCTTCAGTCATCCTGTCCATAGCCCTATTGATAACCATCCATTTTCCGTACCTGCATGTTCTAATCAGGGTTGCGGGGGTTCTGTCCGGAGCCTATTACAGGCAGAACAAGCCAGGATGGGGCGCCAACCCACACACACACACACACACACACACACACACATACATTGTCTCAAAGCGCTTTACAGCATCTCCACCCGAAGCCCCCAGTGAGTAAGTCAGAGGCGACAGTGGCAAGGAAAAACTCCAGAGGAGGAAGAAACCATGGGAGGGACCAGAATCCAAGGGGGAGCCCATCCTCCAGGGGCCGGCAGGGAGAGTCAAATTAGGTTTGTAGTCATATCTTTGTGGGGACTCTCTATTCATTTGTATGGGGAAAACTCTAATCATAACATGGCAACCTTACCCCCTACCCGGCTCTAACCGTAACCATAAGCAACCAAACTAAATACGAGACTTTTGCCATTCTTAGTCTTTACTGAAAACTAGTCCCCACAATGTCAAAAAACAGGGTTTTATTAGATTGTGGGGGGACATTTGATCTCACAAATAGGGGGTGGGGGGGACACTGGATGTACCCAGAGACAAATCCCATGACAACAACACGGGGAGAAGATGCAGACTCCATGCAGACACAGTCACTGTGCCCTGCCCAGCACCCATCGGAGGCCTGCCCATGAAATGACCACAGTCTTCTTGTCTGCCAAGTGCTACTCGCAGACCCAAAAAGACGCTTCGGATGCTGCATTTTCCCTGCTGCTGTGAGCTGTTGGGACCAGTACAGCACAACAGTTCTGCAGGTGTTAGGTGTGCTGGCTGTTAGGGTCATTGGATTTGGCCACTTTGTTCTTTTGTATAATACACATTCCATGTCCTCTTTATCTCCCCCCTGCCACCCCTTCACTCGCAAACTTTAATACACTTAAAATTTGTACAGATAATATATAAAAATATATAAAAGCTCATAGGTACGAAACTGGCGGGTCATGTGACACACCTCAAGAAGGCTAACCGAATCACCTACAGAATAAACCATACCGAGTGCTTCCGCTCTCGGCCGCAGCTAATGTGGACAGCAGAGACGCACCTCTGCTATCAAATCTCCGTGCTCTGCGTGAATCTGAGCGATGGCGCCGAGATCTCTGCAGGCGGAGAAGGCAGCATACAACTCGTGGTCCTGGATCATGTAGACGTCTTTGTAGGCCATGAACATCTTGAAGGAATTGATGCCTTTTTCTCGAACCAGAGACTCCATTTCTCTTTTCACCTGGAACCAGTTAAAGAAAACAGCCTTGTAAATGTAGAGTGGTGGTATATACAGCCTTGTAAATGTAGAGTGGTGGTATATATAGTGCTTAATTTGTGATTATGTACCAATAAGTACTGCTACATAGGACATGCATACATGTAAAATTCCAAGTTTGGTGTGTCCAAACTTTTGACGTGTACTATATATAGTACCAGTCAAAAGTTTGCACACACCAAGCTGCCTACACAGAAGAGTGATAGAGTGTCAGATAATATGACCTGGCCACCCTCCCAAAACACAGTACAGTTGGCTTGGGAAGAGTTTGACCAGAGAGTGAATAAAAAAGTGACCAATGAGTGCTCAGTATATGGGGGAGCACCTTTATGAGGAGACGCCTCATGAAAATGGAAAGAGTTAGTTAATCAGTCCCAAGAGCAATCGGGCTTAGGTGCCTCGCTCAGGAGCTCAATGATGGAATTACTTTGCCAACCCAGGGGTTTGAACCAGCAACCTTCTGACCTTCTGAGTCAAAACCCACAGTGATGATCCCCCCCCCCTAACAAATTATTATTTTTAATACTGTTTTGGTCAGTGCATAACTGAATATATTATCAGATTTTGGGGTGGAATCACTAAAAATTACCATGAGTCAGACGTCTGAGTTTGCAGATGTGGACCATAGAATCAGTGGTGTAAGTCAACTGAACTTCATCAAAGATCTGAAGTTCTGGCTTCCCCACAAGTGACACCAAGTCTTTTAATTTATGTCTGAAATTTTCAGCTAATCCAGAAAGCGAGGCAGCTATCTCAGATGTCTTAAATTCACGCAGCTTGTGGGATGTCTGAGGTTTACATTAAAATACAATAACAAAGGGTGTCCAAAAATCCTTCTGTTGTCCCCCACCGTGTCGGCCCACCATGTGACGGCCATGTGCAGGGAATAGTCGCAGCAGACTTTGGAGTCTGCCCTGGTCCTCCACTTTTCATAAGCTTGGAGCAGAGAGCCTCCCTTCTTTGGGATGATAAAGTCCATGATCATGGTCGTACCACCAGCCAGGGCAGCCTGCAAAAATAAGTAAATGCTTCAGAAGTGACAAAGGCTGCTGCCTGAGGTATAATCACAGTAAAAGCAGGACTGGGGAACACCAGAACCAGGCAAGAACTATTTCCATGGCTATTAAAAACACAGGGTGGATATTGGTGAACTGGGACAATTTTTGAAATTTTACTTTATCTCTCACTTTAAAAATATTATCCTAATTGTAAATATTAAAACATAAAAGTATCACTGAAAGCTCAAGTACTTAGTTTAAGACTACAGAGGCATAAAGATAGAGAGTACCAAATACATAATTGTCCCAGTTTACCGTTTGTCCCATTTAACCAATATTCACCTATAGAAAGGTCAGACACACACGCGCACAAACACACATTTACACGCGTGTACGTCTATACGTGAAATAACTCTACTTTTCATACTATTACTTTTATTATTTTATCATTTGCTTTAAAAGCAAAACACTTTACCTTGGTTCCAGTGTAAAAATCGTCCGCGGTTTTAGTGCCCATGAATTCCAGCTCCATATGCGTGTGGGTGTCGATACCGCCTGGCATGACAAGCTTATCCGTTGCATCAATTACTCTCACCCCGGCAGCGACCTGAAGGTTTAATCCGATGTCTTTAATTAGCCCATCTTCAATGTAGACGTCGCTGATTACTGAGCAATCCTCGTTTACAACTTTCCCTCCTTTTATTAGAATCCTGCTTTGATCTGTCATCCTTCCGACGTTTTAATTAAATGAATCGCCTGTAGTAATAATACAAAAAAAAATGTATATTCAGCGAATTGAGAAAAATGTTGCCTATTTTATGTTTAAATAACGATAAGAAATGTTTTAACGCGTATTGCTTTTTATGTGGTTACTGCAAGGGTCCCTGAGTGTTCTGCCTTGTACTAAGTCCTCGGTTAATATACACATGACTCTCGATCGTAGTCCAAACTGTTTCCTGTCGTTGGCCCCTGTACCTAAGGGCGTGGATTTTGGCATGAATGGGAGTACAGTATATAACTAGGGAGGCGTAGATGATCGGGGCTGGTTTGGTCTTTACCGGTGTTCACAGTCGAAACCAAAACTACGCCCTTGCTACGCAGCTGTAAACTTTAAACATCTTGCTTGAAAATGCGTAGCCAATTTGCTTTAGAGTATAAAAATGCTGTTCTCTTGTTGGGTGTAAACTATTCTTGGTAGGATGATGTCAATTTCTACCCACTACTCAGACCCCGCGAGCCAAGTCAGTCAGTCATATGGGGGTTCTATAGTGCCCGCATACGCATTTCAGCCAATATCTGCTGTCTTGTTAGTCATACACATACCTGTCAAGTATCCCGTTTTGGCCGGGAAAGTCCCGTAATTTACCATTTTTACCGCCCTCCTCCCGTATTAGTATTTTCCCGTAAATCTCCCGTATTTTAACCTGCGTCATTATTTAAAAAAAAAAAAAAAAAACATCGCACACGGGGGAAGAAATGATGTATGCCAGCACAGCTGCACTACTTCCTGAACTTCAGGCAGCTACTTTGTTTCCTGTCTGACATTATTGGAAAAATTGATAATAAGTTTGTCCAATAATGGCAGACAGGAAACAGAGTTCAGGAAGTAGTGCAGCTGTGCATAAAGCCAATTGTAGTTTATAAGTGGTTGACAAGTGGTGATTATCTTTCTTGTCACCTGTCTTAAAATGTAAGGGATACTTGAGCTTGGTTGGGGTGGTGGGACTGCTCGCGGTGGGCGCCGGAAAATTTCCCTTATTTTCAAATCCAAAACTTGACAGGTTTGGTCATACAATCGAAATTCTTTTTTCTACAGATACAGGCAGATATTCCCTACAACTTTCTTTCTTTTTTTTTTTTTTTTAAATTCCCTCCACCGTGAAGGAGATGGGGAGAGAGGGGGGAAATAAAGGGGAAGAAGGGGGAAAGAGAAAGGGAGAGAGGAGAAAAAAAAAGAGAAGAAGAAAAAAAAAAAAATAAATAAAACAGATAATCTTCTTCCATGCCTGCTGAAGAGAGAAAGACAACATACCACATCTGTACTAAACATG
>JAODKE010000146.1:11386364-11403825 GCA_026779605.1 Mormyrus hasselquistii
CAACAAAACAAAAGAAATTTAACTAAACCGAACCTGGAAGACCCGGGAAGAGTGAGAAGGGGCAAAAGCAAAGTAGGCGGAACACGGCAAACCCCAGGTCCCCCCCCCCCCCCCCCCCCCTTTCTGGTAAATGGAGCATATCCGGCTTATTTATTATCATTTTCTAACAAACCTGAACGAAGAGGGTGCAGGAAAAAAAACAAGCTAATGCTAACAGACTTGCTTTTGCCGTTCATTAAATTAAAACAGTGAAAACTGCACGTGCCCATGGTTCACCATTCCACATCTCACCCTACACTGTTACGCACGTTTCATTTGCCTCACTCAAAGGTTTCCTTTATTATTCATTCAAGAAGTTATTACGGTACAAGGCATTGTTGTCTTACTGCAAAGGTTGATACAGTAGATGATGAAGCACTGCAGACAGAGATCGAATCACCGCTATATACACGTCACCTGCTTTAAAGGGCCACGTTACACTTCTTTCCCTCTGACTGCTTCAGTGCCACTAGATGACACCGTTGAGTAACAGTTTAGCTACCCTACCCTCCTCCCTCGACTTTACAGATCTCTGAATTTTGTAACCTTCATTGTGCTCGTTTACATATATATTACACAATACAAGGCGTTTGTACTGACTTTCCAACAGTCCTGACTTACGCTTGCCTTTCGACGGTAGTATTTAATAGACCTGACGAACAGAGCAGAGGAAAAGAATTAGATGTTTGTGACGAAATATTTCATAAGAGTAATATTCTTTAAGAAATACGGAATGATATTTATGTGGTCTAAAAAATCTATATTTTTTCAATATTCTATTATTGTGCAAAATTGTATATTCTGCTTTAACTGTACGTACTTTCTTGCTTATGAATTGAAATATAGATTTTTCTGAAAGAAAAAAATAGACTACTGTATTTGTTAAGGTAAAATTTACAAAGTTGTGCGTAGGATCTGTGATTTGCTTAATTATACTATAGATAATTTTTTTTAAAAAAATAATACCATTTGCTAATAGGTTTTTTTTTAACAGGTATCCCAGATATGATTTTAAAATAGTATCTAAACTAATTCCGTAGAAGTTATTTTCCAAATAAATTATTTATTTGATCTGAGATTTGTATAGTATGGAGGTTGATACCATATGTTTATAGAATAAGTTGAAAATATTCTTCCACAGCTAGGAAAGGCATATTAAATATAAATGTTGTTTCGCCGCTCATTAAATGATGGATACAGCACAACAAAAACACAAAAGAAATGATTCGTATATAGCAGAACTGAAAAAAATGCTTATTTACAACATTCAGTGAAATCCTTATGATTCAAGGATTTGTTTATTTCCTAAAATATGATATCCACATTTTATGAGCATAAACATTTGTTTATGACTTTTTGAAATATTGGGGGTTCACACGAGCGATTACTGAAACCACACCTTTTAGGCTGTGTTTGTTCCTACTTGTTATTAATTCCAGAAAGAAAATGTTACATTTCACGCCCTTTATCTGAAATCCTCGTCATCTTCTGCTGTAAGGCTATCAGCTCCGACTGTCTTCTCAGATAAATATTACGACGGATGGAACGTAGAAGCCACAGAAAAGTATCACCGTAGTGATTATTCACTTAAGACTTCGGGTTTGATGCGCAGTATATAAAAAGATTAACATAATCTTTTGTGACACACCTTTATGACATCCATCTGAATGCCTCTCTCTTTTTTATCAACTAGATCTCAAAAATCTTAAATATTTTAGTGTTTAAGAGTTATTTATGACACATTCAAAACATCCTCGAAGCACAGTCAGTCGTTTATTGTGCTGGCTGTAACAGTTTCTGCGTATCCTGTTTATTTTATTCCATAACTGTTAATACGGATCCTGCTCAACTCTACACTGCCTGCATGGGGATTAGGAATGTAACCTCATTTACGCAGCCAACTTCAACACTTCGAGGAAGCGAAATATCTTCGCAAAATGCTGAACACGCTGCACTCAGGGGACTCCAGAGACCGAACTCAGTTTTTCTGACCCACTTTGACAGAGACAATTCATAAAAAATGAGCCTTTTTCCGATGGATGGTGTGACTCATGTTACTAAGTTACTACAGGAGGTGATACACAGTCAGTGCAGCAAGTAGCCTATATCCTGCTTTTCTAATGCAGAGGACTCTCAAACAATTTTAATCACCGTAACCGTACGGTTTAGCTAACCGGCATCAGTTTCTATACAGTATGGGGAACCAATCCAGAATGATCTTGGAAGAAATCGGGAAATAATTTAAGCACCAGTCATCCACAGTCCATCAAGGTTCTGGTGCATTCATTTGAAGCTGAACCGACGATCTATGCAAGTCAAAGTGCAACAATTTACACTTCGTAATTTACAGTAGAAGGCTATTTATACAGCGTTTATCTAAACAGACACAACTGAACTTAGCACCAAGTTGGTGCAGTATTTGGCTGTATCGTTTAAAAACCGTTTTAAGATCTCCCTTAGGTGTGTGCAATAGCTAGGCTACTACTTCTTTCTCAAAAAACAAGCTCTAAATTTTCTCTGACGGTCCCACATATTTCTGCGAGAGATGCATTTTCGCGAAACTCTTTAAACGCTATTATATCATTCTCAGTAACTTTCCGCCGGTCTGTTTACCAGTGAAGTTTAACGCTTGCAGCCCTCTGCTAAGACCGTCTACACTTTAATACTCTGGGCTGTCGCTTGGCCCCCAATTCCCACCATGCTTTGAAACATGTAAGTCGCTTTTCAATCAGTTTTTGAGCGCAGCATCGATACTGGCTGCGTCTGTGGCAGAACCCCGGCTTTGGCTGCTTATACGAGGGGGGCGCCATGGGAGAGTTCCGTCTGACCCAGCTTTTGCCCAGAAATGAAAGAAGATGAAACAAAAAAACTACTATATTTAACCAAATCTGCGGCTTACTCAACAAACACATGATAATGATATCCTCTTAACATGCCATGCTTCAGAATTACTGCCCCCACGGCACTGAGGGCCAATATTCAAGATGGCAGGAGATGACAACGGCAACAACAAAAATCCTCCAGCGCGAATGTGGATTTCCACCATTATGAATTGTCACACTTTTTTAAAACCTACCCAAAGCATCTTCCTCCTAACAAAAAGACGACGAAAATAAAACAATCACAGATTAAAAGTGTGTTCATGGTGCTGAAAAAGGATGCATGAATGCCTTTTCAATACACTGATTCATATTTTGTTTGGCACTACCATTGTCATTTTAAAATGTAAATTCCATTGTTAATTTGCCATCGTTTTGAGTGTTTCACCATTAGCCCACCAGTACTCCGTCTTGGATGTCTTTATTTTAATAATTGCAGCTTCCTAGTGAGGCTACTATGAGAATAAACAACGATGTATTAAAAGTGCATTTTCACGTAAAAGGGGAGCAATTCAGAAGACTGTGCGAAGCACCTATTCATATTTTGTTAGGCTACATAGCTAATATTTTTAAATGTAATAGCATCTTGACCTTATCGACGCTCACACTTCCTGCTTCCTGCCTGTTTCTTCTGCATTTGTCCTCACAGGATGAGACAGACCATCTGTCCATATTGTTTTGAGAGACCCGTCACCTAATATTCTCTTATTCGTTCATTTACATCCCATCACATGCGATTGCTGTATATTTCCCTTTTCTCGGCACAGCTAAATATAGATATTTTGTGCGTTCTCTGTTTCTCTCCGGCATCTTCATGACCGATTGTTTGAAATAATTCTCAAACCGGCTCTTTTTAGTTGCTGGAAGATAGTGCACTGCTTTAATTAAGTGGGGGTCACGTTTATTAACTCAGCAGGGGCGCGGTGCATCAGAGGCCGGCTCGTGCGACGCCGCGCTGCCTTCCCAGAGAACAATCCCTCTCCGCCCACTGGCAGCGCCGCAGTAATGGGTTCGGGTGCAGGTCCCATCGGGAAGCGTCGTTTTCAGTGGCCGTGCTGAGTGCTCCGGTGTAATTAGCCGTCCAGATCTTCGCTCTCCAGCTCCCCCCCCCCCACCTTAAGACGGGGAGGGCGACATGGTTCATGCAGAACCCTCGGCCGAGACGAGCCGGAACTCAGTGCTCGATGTCAGGACCGGAGCTGGCCGCTCACTCTCATTCTGCCGAGTAAATCAAGCTATAAATCAAAACGTCCCCCATCTAGGTTCAGATCTTCTGACAATTTCAGTTCCAGGACCATTTTCTGGTTCATTACAAGGAATTCCGAGTTCGGTCTCACTTAACCCGCTCAAGCAGTTTAGTGCTTAGATAACACAATAAAAAATGAATAAATTTAAAACAAATTCATACTGAGTTAGGAATCAAAAACAGAACCTTCAGTACATGGTACTAGGACAGGACTCTTCAAATCTGGACCTCGATTCTAAATGTAGGCCTTGTTTTCAATTCTCCCAGGTAGTTAGTTCAATAATTACTGATTCTGATTGGCCACAGAGGCTTCACGCCCGGCTCACAGGTGAAGGAAGGCTGGAGAATTGGCAGGACTCGGACCCTGAGGACCGTGGTTTGAATAGTCCTGCACTAGGAGCATCAGCATGCACCTGAGCCCTTCTCAACGCTGATTGGTTTGCTGCTGTTTGATGCCCCGCCCACTCAGGGCATTGCTGAGTCCTCTCCCGCTGCTGGAGCATTCAATGCAAACAAATTCAAATTATTCATTCTGTTCGAATGTCTCCCTGGCTCCATCTTTGTACAAATTTACATAAACACTGCGACTTTTAGAGCCATCTCATTATTTGTCGAAACATATGATACTGACCGAAAACAAAACGTATATCTGATGGTTGCATCTCAGTACCATTTAAATGGAAAACTGGAAAGATTACATAATCTCTAAAACAGTGGAGAATCCAATATTTTCTATTTTACTGTTTACTGTTTTAGCTGGAAGCATTTCAGGGTTCTTCTTTGGCAACTAAATTGACTGACAGGCCTGCATGACAATGTGAATGTTTTTTCTTTCAGATGTAACGGGAAAGTAGACAATTATAAGCTTTTTTTTAGGATTTCTGCTAATCTCACTGTCAATGGACTGATCACACAGAGCTGAGATTATGATATAGCAAATCGATCTTTTATGACTTTACCAAATGTTATTTAAATCCACCCACCCATCCATTCGTCTGTCTATCTATCTATCCATCCATCCATCCATCCATCCATCTGGTGACTGGTGATACTGGTCATAGTCACAGGAGCCCTGTTCCAGGCAGCCTTGTGTCCAAGGTTGGAGAACATGATTGGCAGGATGGTTTTAATAAATGTCAAATTCGAATTCTGAAAGCAATGATTTCAACGACAGAAATAGATGGTGTCGGTTAATAAATGATGTCAGTTGAATGTGTATTAGTCGACCAGACGTTTTGAAAAGTTCATGTAAAGTTCAAATTTGCGAGTGATATGGCAGGAAGTGAAATAATTTGTGAATAATATTTGGGCACCACTAACCTCAACCAACAGCAGCCTGCTAGCTGAAAGACAACATAAAAGGCCTATTTATTACCAATTTATAAATAAATAGCACTTTGCTGTACACTGTCAAATTGCTTTGTCATTTCCTACATAGGCCTTTTTATATAATATACAAACCATCTAAATTATGCCCCTGTATGTACAAAGTTACTACTGTACATACTGAGAGCACTACATTTCAGACTCAAAACTGACGGCACAGAAAAGTAAAAAAGTTATTGTGAGATGTGAGCTTCCACATTCACGAGGATAACTATCATGTGGAGACAAAGATACGCGGCGCACCCACGCCAAGGCTTAATATTATAGATATACTTTGCAGTTACAATAACAAATATGATGTATCATTAATATTTATATTTTATTCTTCAGTGTTGTTTGGCTTTCGTGTTGCCTGCAAATTTCTGCAATCTTTCGACAAGCTCCAAAGATTTTCCCGTTTAATGAGACTAGGCTAACTCGCGAACAACCAAAACTGCGAAAGTCAAATTAGCAAATGTGAAGGGGTTACTATATTTTCATATATTCATGTGATGAGGAGACAATTTGTGCTTTGGAATATTGTTGTCTTAAATAATACTTTTTCATAAATTTATTCTCCACTAGGACCACAGGATCATTACCTGTTAATTACACCAACACCTTACCTCTGGGTCCGGTAAAAATTCAAATTCATTAGTTTCCAGAAATGTATAATTTCTCAGTTGCTTGGGGACTGCGAGTCATAATGTCATTTGAAGGTCGTGCATACCACAAACAGCTGCGAGCACCTCACCAGTTCTGCAAAACAGTGACCCAAGACAGCCAGCTGATTAAAATAATGAGAAGAAATGTGTACGTGATAATACAAGCCAATGACTACTCTCTACAAGGGGGCTCAGGTGTTAGTGGACAAGGCTAATATTTACATTAGCATACTGCAATATGTCAGCCGTCACCAACCAAGACGCCGCTGAACGGTTGACCTGAATCTACAGCCGTCACCGTGTTTAAATGTCATAAAAATCCAACTAGCCATCCCTAACATAAGAGCACTCGTAACCTAGTGTACCCCATGGATTTTATCTTATCCCTTTCTCTTGAAGAAAGAAAAGAAAATATGCACCTCTGCTCTGACATTAGAATTGTAAGGAAGAAGATTTTTACATCCTGGCAGGACCTCAATGCTGACTGACAAACTCTGTACGATAGTGAAATCTAGTAGGTGCATTTACTTACGTTCCTCTGATCCATACACCCTCGTGCTTGTCTCCTTAGCGGGCTTGGTAATAAGCCGCTTCAAAGATCAGTATGGAGGCTCCCTTGATAAGATCTGGAGTATGTGGTGCTCTTTCAGAATGCTTCCCCCCTACTCTTGGTTTTCTTAAGAAAATGTCACTTTAATCATATCGTAATGCTTTGATAATGGGTTCTTTTACATGGGAGGAGAACAGTCACTTCAGTGTTTTAACAGCCCAGGAAGTGAAGGTAATGAGAACAGTGGCTTAAATCAAATTTGCTCCTGCCCACGTGCTAAGAATGGGAGTCACAGGCTTCCTTTGCCCCCCAACATGGCAGCCGCCTGCTGAGGTGGACGGGGCCCCTTTAATTGTCTTACCACATGCTTTAGGAATATACCTATACAGAATTCATATACACACAGTCCTGTCCATTAACGGAGCACAATGTTCCATTGTTTTTTTTATAGCCAATACAAACAAATTAGGTACATGCTGCAAAGGAACAGCGATGAAACCGACTGTACTATGTATCAATACCATGTGGAGAGTGAATTTGAGAATAATATTGGAGAAATATGTAAATTGTAAATAATAATAATATGTAAATAATGGCCAAGAAATGCAGTGTAATATGTAGCGTGACAAGCAGGTGGGTAAGAACATGGACCTGCAGTCATAAATGAAGACACAATTTGAATATAATATCCAGCTGACTAAATAGGCAAAGCTATTAGGGTAAGTACTAGGAACATTTAACTTGATAAATGTAAAGATTGAGTAGTATATAAGCAAATGAATGGCAGGCTTCCTGTGAAGCTGCGATGGGGAAGTGGAACTGCAACAGGCAGCATCATCCCACGGCCTTTGGCTGAACTCAGCCGCCTGCATCTTCTCCACCGTTCTGCTCAGAAAACAGGCAGGTGTAGCTTCAGGCGACCTGCACCGCGTTTCCTTTAGCGGAGGTATGGAATTCTTTGTGAAATAAATGCGACCATTTTCCCCCCTCAGAGAATAACAAACTAGGCATTGGGAGCCGTCTCAATACAACCCCAGCTGAATGAGGAATTTGCGATACAAGCTTCTCTAGACACGGGTGTTTTCCAAAAATGTACCTCAAACGAAAAGTTATCAGAGGAGGGTTTTTTTCCCGTCTTGGAAGGGTCAAGATCACCATTATGCCGAACAGCATTAGAAACATTCTGAGGGAGCAAAGTCTTGATAGTGCACTCAGACATCTCTTTATTGTCAGTAGAAGCTCAGTGAATCCAACAGTATGAACGGAGTCTTTGTCCTGACCTAGTTGATGAAATAATTTTCAAAAAGGCACATACACACTAATGGGTATTGCTCCTAAATATGCCGTAAGAGGTCCCTTTTTCTCCCCCCTTGCAAGGCGGGGAGCAGACGCGTGAGGCATTATCGCTCAGTGAAAGCACACAAGCCGCAGTCCGCTGAGGGCGGAGTGACGGGGCCGGGTGGAGAACATTATCTGCGCCTCAAGATGGATCCTTGACTAATCCTACCACTCAGTCGGTCAGACATGTCTGCGTTGCCTACTCCGAGGATGCTCCCAGAGGAGGGAGGGAGAGAGAGAGAGAGAGAGAGAGAGAGAGAGAGAGAGAGAGAGAGAGACAGACAATAAAACCCTACTGGTTAGGGGAGGGGCCCCCGACCTGATTTGCTGTATTGGAGATGACTAGTTGGTTCCCCCTCCCCCGGGTTACTAGAGCTAAACAACAGTCCATGATAGGGGGAGTTTATAGATCCGCCCTTCCAGTCAAGAGGTCTCTGTGACAGGTAGCAAATTTATCCCACAGATCTTTACAATGTCACTCCTAATTAACTGTACAATAACACCTTGCATAACGACTTGCATAATAGTGGTCTAAGTAGATATCGATACATTTCAGTATCACGACATTATGTTGTAACGATTTTTAATTAATAATTTGCATGCAAAGATTTGTGGCAGACATTGGTTCATTTTGTTGTGTTTAAACCCCTGATTGCTAGAGAACAGTGTTGTAACCTGACTGTATCTATAGACATTTGACTCTTCCACTCCAATATAACAACATAAGCTGAGTCAGGAAGTAGCGTAAGGGCGCGCTGCTTATGTTAGTATTAGCAAACCTAGCCGCCCAGTCACGTTACCACCCATGGCTGTTTTTTTTTTTTTTACTTTGTAATGCATATGGTGATGTGTTCATTATACCATGACAGTTTTCCTAAAATTAACTTTAAAAACATCACAGTACATCACGTCTACACAATATCGCAATAATATATCGAATTGTAAGCTCTGTATCATGATACATATCGTATCGCCACCACCACTGTCGCTGCCATTACACATTGAATACCATCTTAATGCATTATACGTTTATGAATTAAAATGATAATAAAAACCTATTCAACAGTTCTAATGGATGTGTTACATAATCATAATGATAAAAATAACAAGAAAAAAACATTTAAACACCGTAATATGGACGTAGGTCTTTGATTTAACACAGATTCAACTGGAATTTTCAATGGCCAATTGACTTACTGTAAGAATGGTTTTGGTTCATTTAGAACAATTTGATTCACATAAATATACTGTAAAGAAATCCATTTAGCCAAGAAAGTGAGTTTTTCTCAATAATACTGCTATCTGGAATAGCAAAGGATTAAACAGGGGCCTGTCACATTTTTCAGAAAATGGCATCTATTCAAACACTATGGTTTATTCTAACTATGTGTTACATGCTGTGTGATAATGCAGGACTGCAAAAGCACGACTGTCTTTAACTGAATGGGATATTATACAGTTTACATTATATAGGAGGCTCACTGGCAGTATTCCACAACTATGTTGTTCTACATGCATTACTAATTTCTTGAATATTCAAAACGGAAGAGGATAAAAGACCTAAATGTTCTGGAATATGTGTTGCACAAAATATGGTTTGAATGGTCAATTAATCAATTAACTGTCTTGCCAAAGTGTGATTTGTAGAAAGCCTGAAAAATCTCCACTCCAGCTCCTGGCAAAGAGTATTGCCTTTAACAGGATTGTGACAATGGTGAAATATTCATGAGTCAGGGTTTCTGTCCATTTGACACATGGTTATTTTTACAGTTGGCTAGAGGAGGGAGACGTGAGATAAGCAAGTAGGTCAGATTGACTACTCTGCCTCATATGACTGCTTCCAAAGTAGGCCGTCCCAAAATCGTACCTTTAATCTGGTATTAACCGGACTGATTTCCAGACCTTTCATCAGCCATTGTGTCAGCTGTTAGTTAAATACAACAGTTCCTCAACCCAAAGTCATACCTTAAATCCATTAGTGTCTAGAAGGGGGTGGATCCAGCAATTTGACTGACAAGGCTCTCTTGTAATATACCTTCTGCAAAACTCCTTCATTAGCCACAGCTACAAGCACATCTCTGATATGTGTATTAAATCCAGTGAGACTGTGTGCTCTCACCAGGGAACAGTTTATGTATGTCAAGATATCCAGTTTATCTAGTTGCACAATGTCCCTTAACTTGAATCCTTTTGCAAGTAAATAACAACAAATTATACCAATAATCATGTACAATGTTACTATATTATTACGAGTAAAAACTAGTGCACGTCATATTTTTTTTAACATTCAAACAAATTATATACACATCCCATTACTACTGTATTTGAAAAAATATGTTTTTTTCCATCAAACCTATACGTGTAGAGAAATAGAGAAATTTATCTGCGTATCTCATACAGCCTGTTATATATTCTGAGGTAAAACTGGACATCATGACGCAGTGCTTGCCAACGCTCTGAGCACTGGCCAAACCTTTTGTTCCATAAGTCGTCGTTCTGGTGAGTTGGCGTATCCAGCCGCTCATCTCCACACCATCTTCTTTTGCCGGGGTTAAGAGCCGGACCGTGTTCCCTTTATCAATCTCCTCTGGAACCCGAAGACCCCCAAGTGACAAAATGTAATATTGAGAAATACAGTCGCATTGCATTTATTTATTTAGCTCATGCTTTTGTCTAAAGGTACAGCAGACAGCACATTGCAAGCATACAGCCGTCTAGGAGTCGACTAGGTGTAAGTGCAGCTAGGCTGAGATTCCAATGAATGCGCAGTTACAAGTGTAAGTAATCTCAGAGGAATAATGACAGCCCTTTATTCCCTGGGGAGGGCACACAACCTGGTGATTATAATACCTACTTGCATAATAACAATCACTACTTACATACGGTTACATTAATTGGTTTTCTGAAGGTTAAGTTGCCCTGAAAGCCGTTATAACATTACAAATCTGACCCATTCACTGGGGCAGGATCCTGAATGTTCTTGGGACCAAAGAATGGTGCCATTTAACCAGTATTAGAGCATATTAAAACATAACAAGAAATGCTATAAGCATCTTTCTCATGGAGAATGCCGGAAGATGATGACGTTTACCATCACATTTGATCTCTGAAGCCTGGATGTTGTCATCGCTAAAGCAGGTACAGTAGCAGGTGAGTTTATTACCTGGTAACGCAAGGTTGCTCATTCAAGTCCCCGTAGAGGTGCCACTGATTCAAACCTGAGTGCGATTTTTGACGTAAACTTTTAGCATTGTCGCGCTGAAATGCCCAGCAGTATGAAGTTGCTCTGCACAAATGTATCAGCAAGGCAGCTAAATGCAAATTTGTTTGTTCTCTGCCTTCTGAGTATTTTCAGTAATACAACTTTTGTATCAGACCTAATCATCATATTATATTTGCAGTACTGGAATATGCAAGCGTGCCGCGCGAAAGCATTAGCATTGTTGGCCTAGAGAAGAATGCAAAAGCTAATCAGAATGAGCTTTTCAAAACAATGAGTTTTAAAGACGTCATGATAACCGCTAACACAATACCGACTGTACAGAATACCGAGGAAGCAACGTTTCATTTGAGAAGTTTTACACACCATTTTTTGAAAGCAGCTGTTTAGCATAAATTCTATGCATTCTTTTGTTTATGATGTAAATTTCCTTGCAGATTTTTCCTCCTGCTCCTGGAAAAAGTAGTTTTGTACAGATGTAAATGCGCCATTTTACTTGTTATAAAAATGCATGCAATTATTAATAATACAGGGTGAATTAAAGGAAATATGCTGCTTACATCAGCCCAGACCTCATGACATTGATATTTGTGGGCTCATTCCTCAACCACACAGCCTTTAAGCTCCACTCCTTTATTATACGTTATCCTCATTCCCATTGATATTCACCTTGAATAAGTCAATACAAATTTAAATGGAAGGTCTCCTTATACATTCACCAGTCACGGGATGGTCCTGCTCGGACACCTTACTGTCTGCTGAAAGGGTTCACGCTGAGTCCAGGAGGAACTGCTCCCTGTGTGCCAGGCACATGTACGCTATGAGGAGAAGCAAACAAACAAGCACTAAAGGCAATAGTATTTCTCCAAAATTCCAGTACAATCTGAAATGAAGTCACATGTTTTGTTTCAAGTATGAGTTTGATTATTGCTGCCATTCCATTTTTTTTTTGCGTCTGGCTGTGTGATGCAACAAATCAGTAGAAAAGAAGTTACCTTGATTTACCTTACAATAAATACAGACCTAAGACTCTCAGAGACATTTCTTGTGTCTTCTTTTTAAATAAAGCACGAATGATTTAACTGGTACCGGTCAACCTATTAGGTGAGATAAGTGGCTGCCTCAACGATCCAATTTCACTTCGTCTCAGATTAGGGGTGTCGGTGGTGAGTCTTGCTTAGGATTTCGACCGTTGCCGGATTCAACATTATGGATTGTTTTAAGTTTGAACTGTTGTCTGATTTTACAGAAAAGAAAAACAGAAAAGATGTGACTAAAGGCCGCATTAAAGTCCATCCATAACGAATTTTGAACTCTAGTTTCTCTGATTGTTAATTGCATTAATAAGATGCTACAAAGCCAAAGTGAAATTAACACCAGTTTGGTCTTTATTTTCGTTAATAACTACAGTAAAGAAAATACAATTTGGCCACCGAAATCACTCTTGGATCTATCCATCACCTATAAGAATAAAAATAATTGTACATCATTCTAGGAAAGTATGCGGGTAATGTAACAGTAATGACCCAGAGATCACCGAACAGAAGACATGTTGCACAAATATGTAGGCCTACTAACTCAAAGATGTAAGCTACTTAACTCTGACTTACTTAATTCATACCTTCTCCCTAAGCCAGAGTGCGGTGTTAGAAAGACCTAAAGGAGACTTTGCTGAATCCCAAAATTTGGATCCGACCACCAAAATGTCCAGGCGGACCTTTAAGTGGGCTGACGAACAAAACGGGGGGGGGGGATATTGCGTTAGTCTTACTAATCAGCTTTCATTAAAATCCCAGTTATTTCCCGTGTTGAACTAGGTCATACATTCAATTTGCATGTTTTCTTACGTGTTGGAATTTTTATTTAAATTATTTTCCAGCATAATGATTTCCCTACCAGTCATATGTTCTTTTTTTTTTACAGTTCTCACAGTGTTACTATTTCGAAAATGTATCTGCAATATTTGTATTGTCTGAGATGGCTGTTTAAAGTGCTAAAGTACTAAAGAACTGAATAAGTTTTAAGGAGGGCGATTCACACCTTCTCATGAGAACTTAATAACTTCTCATTAGGCTTTTCATGTGCAAATCTTAAAATGCAAGTAGGTGATATTGGGGTTAAAAAGGCGTCTGCCATGGCGTCAGCATTGTGTCATACTTTTTGACAGACACTTTCCCATGACATTCCAAAGGAGGCTGCATATAAATAGCAATTAAAATACTAATAATAAAAAAACGTAGCTTCACGTTTAAATTTTTCGAGCCCTCTAAGCCATCTAATTGATTTAGTTGGACTAATGGGTACATCCGCCGGTGTATCAAAGGCGCGCCGTTTTGCTTTATGAAAGCGCGTGCAGGCTGGAGCGCCGCTGAGCGACGGGCGCGGAGCCGCGCGGCGCTCATTAGGAAACGCGCTTTCAGACGCTGCGTCTTCATTGTTTTGAAGACATAAACAAATAGCGCATGGATATTGCCATGTCATAAAAACCAGCATAAGGAAGTTAAACCTCAGTTGGCTTGTCTTATGTAGGCAAGGTGTTTTTTTCCACTTCCCTCCTGAACGCTGACAGCCATCTGTGTGCATCGCATTCGCTTGCGCTAATGAGCGACTCGTTTGAGAGACCCGATCCACACGGGCCCGTCCCAGGGGCCCCTCGCAGCTGCTCTACAGGAGGCGCAAAACGGAATTTGGAGGTGCTTACTGCGGTCCCTGGAAATGCAATGCATATAACTTTGGGTGATAACCTGCAAACGCTCACGTTTATGCAGAGGATCACTGTAACTGCGGGGGGGAGAAGTTTAAATGACTTACGTCTGCGAGGGACGTAAAGCGGAGTGCCTGTTTATGCTAAAAATAGGCCTATAGACAAAGCGAGACAAAAGCATAATGATTATAGACACACCGTATATACGTGTATTTGTAGGAATGCAGTTATGGGTTAAAGTTACAATTATCTGCAGTTTTAGGCTTTCTTGTGCACAAATAAAAACACGAGCTTTGCAGAATCTGACCACTGTCGTGCGCAAAATGCGGAAAGAAAGCAAATAGCGTAAACAATGACGGCATTGAAACACGGAGTGTGTAATCAGTGTCTCCCAGGAGCAGCGCCGGACACATCTTAGTGTTTTTTTTTATTAATATGACCCTCTTTAACATCACAATATAAACAATTATCTCGACGACCAAGGTATATTTAAGAAGTCACACAAAACGTACACATTCTCTTACCTTCTAGATCACTACACTGGGATCTGAAGTCATGCAAATGTTACAGTAAACTGCAGGCAACTCATTCTAATTACACCATATCAGCAGATTTGCAAGGAATATAATTTGTTTAAAAGGGAGCAGTTTATGATCAGCGGTGCTTGGGTACGGCTGTTTAGGAATTCTCCGCATTTTGATCTAATCGCTAAATCAAAATATTCATGAAACACAATGATATCTCGCAGAAGCAGGCGGGCAGCCATTAATTTTGAAATTCTAGTAATTTATTAACACTTATCGGGAGCTGAAAAAAGCCTTACCTCCGTGTTTGTCATGTGTGGAAACACGAGAGCAGTTTCCAAATAATCTGTAATGGTTTGGACTTAATTTGACCCCTCGATTCAGCTATACTCTGTGTCGAATTTTGTTCTAAGATGTCTCCTGGAATTCAAAAAATATACATTTCTTCTGGCATTAAACATAACTCATATAGGAGCATGTGTGCATATTGTGGTCCTCAAGATTGGTCAGGGCACAGGGGAAAGGTCGGCTGTTGTACCCTTAAACAGGATACTAAAATTAATTGGATTTGGTGAATCCACTTGTATAATTGGTCTAAGTTCCTTTGGATAGAAAATCGCTTTTCAACAGCAGCAGCAGCAGCAACAACAACTTTTATAATAATAACATGAGGAATGCGTCTATTGTCCATAACCACTTATTATACATTCCTGGGTCAGGGTGAGACTGGGTCTTATCCCAGTAAGCACAAGCTACAAGGATCAGGTGCTGTGTTACATCACAGGGAAATATTAATAATATCATAATATCAACACTAAGAATATTAATATACTTGTGCCCTGTGCTGCTTGGGATGGGCTTCAGCCTCCCCCCCCCCACCCCACTGGATAAACAGACTGAAGATGGATGGGTAATGTCATCAACAACAACAATAATAATAATAATAATAATGATGATGATGATGTAAATTTCCATGTGCCTCTGGTAAGCTGCAGACAAGCTTTAGTTTAGCAGACCAGCCAAGTATCGGCTCCCCCTGTAATTAAAGACAGTGTCTTTTTCGTTTTTTTTCTTGGTTTAATTCAGCGCCACAATGGAGGTGAGGATGCGTGGGGCTTCTCTCCCGGCCTGGGCTCAGATCCCTCTCCAGACAGGGTTCCTGCTCTCTCGAGGTCACATGTGAGGGCCTGATGACCTTCAGCCCTCCGATGGCCGATAGGGTTTCCTCGGAGGCCACGTGCGTCTATCCGCTGTATTTGCTTAAGCAATTAGTGAAAGACGAACCAAGACGAACGTCAAATGATCGTTTCCACTGCATTCTATTATTTTACTGAAATGCCTGTGAATCTCTTTCCCTTCCATGGTATTTTATGTGTGCTCTCCAGAGAACAATAGAGATTCTGTCCAATGCATCACAAGGCTGAAACATAATCTGGGGCGGCTGGATTTCTTTCTTAATCAGCTCATTCGAGTGGGTTACGATCTTATCTAAGGCCTAATTGTAGTACCCACAGATGTGGAAGACGGAGCGAAAGAGACGGCATTGCATCGCCAGCAAAAAAAAGAGAGGGAGGGTGTAAAATCATAACTGGACTGTTGTTGGGGCTCTTTGTCTTGACCAGAGGCTAAGCAGAGGCTCTGATCAGGGCTTGATAGCAGCGGAATGGATCAATACACATGTTGTAAAGGTTAAACGATGGTATGTTAGGCGCTGTGATTGTACGGCACACGAAACCGCACATTCCATTGACACTTTATTCTCTCTGAGACACTGCCTTCCCCTCTATATTGTAGCACAGGTGGATAGAGCAGTTCCAGAGTAGATATGGGGCGAGCCGGGTTCCGACGGCTGACCCCCTAAGCGGCCCTGGTCCCAGGCTGATGCCCCCTCCCCCGCTCATACTTGGCAAATGTCACCATACCGCAAAGTGTTGATGCCATCCACCGCAAGGGCCGCGAGGCTCGGAAAAGGCGGCTGACATTTTGTGTGCCGCTGGTTGGCAATTAGCGGTCCGGAGCTCGGCCGCGGCTCCTGCCTTCGTGAGGCGTCCCTGAGAACTGACAGCGCACGAAATTACATAACTGTGCTAATGAGGTACGTATGCAGAGAGGAGGCAGCGATCCCCACGGAGCTCTTCAAACCTCCAGCAAAACGGCCGGCCTTGGCGGGCCGCTGCGGGCCTGTCATATTTTACCATTAGTCTGTGGAAGATGGGAGAAAATGCCAAATCCCAAACGGAGCTGACCTGTCTCCTGAAAAGGTCTCACTATAGATCCTAATGTCTTACCCAGAAAGTAAGTTTCATTTAGCCACAATAAATGCAGGAGCACGCAAGAGAAGAGCCTTTATTATACGTCTTAGCTGTCACAATTCTTCTCAGGCCATGGTATGTTTAGACTCAGCTCTCGATTAATTATGCCTGATTTGCCTGTTGGATAGTGCAGTACTAATCTTACTAAACCAATCACAGAACTTATTGATGGTTAAGTGATGGAATACATGTAATGGTGACAAGTTATATAATAGTTATATAATATATGATAGTAACACTACGACAATTTAGAAATATTGTGGTAACTATGTAGAAAGGATTGATAAATCTCAATTAAAGAGTCTTTGGCTAATCATGTGCGACATCCTTCAATAAGCACTTGGTGGAAGTTAAACGGGATGAAAAGCAGTTTACTGTGTGCTACCTGAGAACCAAAGCAACTGAACCCTGCTGTGAGCTATAGTGATGTGTGGTTTAGAGGTACTGCCTCTATTTTACCTCGCTGTGAGCTATAGTGATGTGTGTTTTAGAGGTACTGCCTCAATTTTACACTGCTGTGAGCTATAGTGATGTGTGGTTTAGAGGTACTGCCTCTATTTTACACTGCTGTAAGCTATAGTGATGTGTGGTTTAGAGGTACTGCCTCTATTTTACACTG
>JAODKE010000146.1:11414657-11430727 GCA_026779605.1 Mormyrus hasselquistii
TGCCTGACAGTCCACATTTTTGCTCCCTCCCTGCTGCCTGCCTGACAGTCCACATTTTTGCTCCCTCCCTGCTGCCTGCCTGACAGTCCACGTTTTTGCTCCCTCCCTGCTGCCTGCCTGACAGTCCACGTTTTTGCTCCCTCCCTGCTGCCTGCCTGACAGTCCACGCTTTTTGCTCCCACGCAGCTCTCTATTGGGATCTGGGCGGGAGAAAAAACGTGGACCGTCTGGGGGTCCCCAAGGACCGGATTGAGAAACGCTGACCTACGCTACAAACAAATCTTTAAAGATGCTTTCTTCCTTTTTAACCTCTGTGCACTTAAGCAGCTTTGTCACCCTGAGAATGGACTTCCCCACTGCTACATCCTTCCCAAACACACATACACAATCGCTGTCTCACACACAGCAAATGATTAGAATGTAGCACAAGATGAAGAACAGGGACCGGACTAGGCGGAGTCTCTGATGATTAAGTGATTGGACCCAGTCTGTAACAGTCTGCTTTTCTGAGTCCTGAAGATACTATCATTCATCACCTAAGCTTCATCACTGCTCTTGAACTTATTTTAAACATTCCTCTCTACTCACTCTCTTTCTTCTCTCTCTCTCTCTCTCTCTCTCTGTCTCTCTCTCCCTCTCTCTTCATTACACACTGCCCTCTTCTTTGGCACCCAGTTTCATTACTGGCAGTTATCTCAAATATCCTTTCTTTCTGTCACTCTATTCATTGTGTGGCAGGGATTTTAAGATTAGCTGTTCCCTCATACTCTTAACATCGTGGTATAATGAAGGCTTCTGTATGCCAGTGAAGGCCAGGCCTGCGCTGGGGACAGAATATTTATTTATAGTTGAAGTAAATTAATTAGACTATCTGTGAAAGATTGTGGGATCCATGCGTCTAATGCAAAACGGCACATCTGGTACGCATCTTTCAGCCTATAATTCCCCAGTAAATATCGTGTCGGCTTTAGGCGATATAACATCCATCAGATTATTTGCATATGCTATGTCTATTATGAGCAGTGTCCTGATTATATTTGACTGCTGATGAAACATATGCATTGGAACGCCTGATACGGTGAGGCCCAATTGCACTTTGGACAAGCAGCTTTACACGGCCACACACATTTAAACGGCATTGAGTCTTCAGAGAGAGGCACTCGTTTGCAGAAGGGCCACAGTATCGCAAAGATATGTTTATTTTTTCTCGTCTATTTTCCATAACCGCTTATTCGGTACAGGGTCACGGAGGGCCTGCAGCCTATCCCAAGATGCACTGGGCAGGGGAACTCTCCGGGTTGGACAGTGGTCCATTGCAGGGCATACTCATTGACAGGATTTCAAGGTCAACAGTTCCTAGTTGTGTATTTTTTTTACTGCCAAAATGAAACCCATGCAAATGCAGGAAGAACAGGCAAACTGCACACACTGAGCACAAGGTGGGAGTCACTGAACTAGAAGATTCACCGTTACGCACATCTTAGGAGGAAATGCAAAGTGCCAGCCCTCATTTAATTCTAATTTCATGGAAAACCATATGGACTGTCTGTTTGTGGTATTTCACACTCTACTGTGACACATTCACTGAAGTGTGTGTCTCTTAAAAAGTCATTTAGTCCCAACAATATAGGCTTTGACACATTTTTTTAAAAATCAATACTGTTTCAGACAGTACTCAGTTGTAAAAGGCCAAAAGATTCAGTCAAAACAGGCCAAAATGAAACTGCTGTCCACATTGTGACAACCTCAGATCTGGGCTTCTCAGTGACATATTCTAATTAGCAATGCTCTAATTAATTAATGTATGGGTATTGTTCATGCATTAGGCTAGGATTATTTCTGTAAATATATTAAGTACATTGCACTTATAATTACAGGGCTCATTAACGAAAAACTTAACGCATCCCCCCCTCCCCCCCCCAGTCAAATCTCCCCCTATGTTTAAAATTGCCCCCCCACTCCCGCGCCCCCCCCATGACCACCCAGTAAGCATGAATGAGTATGATTTCTGACCTATATGTTCTGGGACCACACAGCGAACAGTCACATTGTGTCAGAACCAGGTGCGCACCTGCAATCAGAACGCTAACGACATTAACACAGGGGAAGTAACAGACAGAAAAGACTGACAGTAAAACTAGTCTGGTGCTAGTATCTTTGTCTTACAGCTTCTGATTTTATTCAAGTATCCCTTCCAAACATCTTTTACTGTCAGTTGATAAATCACTGATTAGATCTCACTAGTACCCGATATCTAGGGGGTATCAAAACATGTATGTTTGATAGCTGATAAGTGACAAAATGGCATATTAAGTAAACATCATATCACATTTTTTTTTCCCCCAGCGGTTGGGGTTCTTTAACAGAACCTTCCTAGTTAACGTGATGTTTTGGTGCCATTTTCATCTGCAGTGTATCAGCTTGCTGTCTTTTCAGAAAAGCATAATTGCATCACTCAACAAGGAGGCAGAGGGATGGAGGCTAAAGAAATTAACTTTTTTTTTTTTTTTTTTTTAAACAGAGAACATTTCCCAGTTGTTTCAATAACCCATCACAGACCTACGATCTAATCGGCGCGAACAGTGCAAGTAATTAAAGTTAAAATTAATTACCAGCCGTGCTGATATTCTAATAACATCTTTGAGTTTATGAGCAGGAAGTCGATATTCCGTCGCCGGCGTTTTATCGCCGATGGCTTCGGAAAGGCCGTCTGTCCTTGCAGATTATTAATGCGGCCCGGGAAGAGGGCAGGAATCAGCAGATAAAGCAGGGGGGGTTCCCCTTTCCATCGCGGCAGACCCCTGCCCTTCTCTTGTTCTCAGCACCGCCCCCCCAAAAAAATAAAGAGACTTATCGTGACAGCATTTAGCAAGAATGCACTAAGAACGACTGATTTGGAAAGAAATTGTATAATTGTTCATTAGCGAATAAGATAATGTCCTCTCGCCTGTTCCTTGGGGATCTCGTTTAACATCCAGGCCTCTTAGCGAATGTGGAGCTGTCTCTCCCGCTCACGACAAGGCTGATGTTTGACCTCGGGCGCCTACTGCAGCAAATGCTATTGGAAATGTCAGCGTCGGCGGGTGGGGGGCAGGTCTCTGCGACAGGTTCAGGGAGAAGGTTGAGAAGTTTCCCAAGTCCCCTTTGTGGCGGAGTGCCGACCTCCTGCTTTGCCGCGTGAGAAGCTCCACACCGTGTTAAACATCTGCCTTAAATGTAAATATGAGTCTAACCCTTGATACAGTCAAGGTCTGGCCATCTAAGGATCTAGGATTACTGCTGGAATATGAATAGACAAATTTCAGATTAGCCTGCAGCAGAATAAAAATGCACCATTTCTTGCCTAGTGCATGGGTTATTCATTTGTCTTTGGCTTCTAATATTTGTCCTGTACATAGGATCATCGTCGGTGCTTCTGTATAAAATCTCATGACGTCCCATCAGTCAACAGCAGATGAACTATTTAGGCCCCAGAAATATCACAGAGGCCTCGTTTAGCCAAAGACGGAACTTGTGTGGCAAACTGATACTTCTCCTCATTTTCTGGATCATCTTTAAGGCGATTTTGACGTGCAGAAGAGCGACTGTTTCAAGAGCGAGGGGCATGAGGCAGGCTTAGCGTCACAGCTGGATCAAGCAGAGATGATCACGCAATCGGCGGAAAAAACCTCGCCAGCTTATCATCCGCTGCCATTCCTGAGTGCCCCCCCCCTCCCCCCCCCTTGGTCGAGGATCAGCTCGTCTGCGGTCTCAGAGAGCCCAACTTTGAGAAGTCCCTTCCAACTTTAAAGGCTGCAACAAACAGGCCCGTCAAGAACTGAATACTTCAGTGGGATTCATATTGTTTTTCGGGATCAACCTCAAACGTAAACCTACATACCGAAAAAAAATTATCAAAATTTCTGACCAATTATTTTTTATCCAAACAATTACTTATTTATCCGCCAGGAATCATAAACTATATGATTACCAACAATGAGGCTGGATAATATATATGTTTGCATCGTCTGGAATGTGTGAAAATGTTTGTTTGCTTGTTTTTGGAATGAATATATGCCTTATCCAGTCATTGATCATTAAGTGAAGCCAGTTGGTTTGTTTTTAGTACTACAGGACGGACCTGAATTGAGGATGTCCTACGTCTCCTGAGCCGTAAATAATCTCCTCGTTCCCTGCCAAGTATCCCAGAAGCACCTTAGCCAGAGGCCACTCCGGCATGTGTGAGCATTGGCATCGGTCAGCAGGCCAGCTTGCTGCGTCACTGCAGTCACCAGAGGGCCATTCAGCACTAACCGTAGTGACAAACCTCTTTGCAGTGCAAATATGTCAGAGCTGTTACACATCCCTCTCTGTTACACATCCCTCTCTGTTACACATCCCTCTCCCCTGACTGAGCTATTTTCTGTGCCTGCCTTTTTGTTTTTTTTTTTTTTCATAAGGTAGCGGGCCAGTAGGTTTGCAGGCAGGGCCTCTCCGTGGCAGCTCTGTTCAGTCTTTCGCAATGTAAGGAACGAGCTCAAAGCCTCTTCGAGGCGGAGAAACCTTAATTAGCAGTTTGAAGCTAAAAGAGATGCTTTCCTCTTGCCGTGGACTGGTGCCTTCGCCTTGGCGTGTGTCTCTCCGAGGCGGCACAGCTCGTCCTGGGTCTCGTTCAAAGTCGAGACTGAACTGCTAATTGGTGGACTCACTGGGTCCGTGTGTCTCCGCCACCCAGTGGGTGATCGAACTGGCCGGCTGGCGTTACCCTCCCCCCCCCCCGACGTATCCTCCTGGGTGACGGTGCCACCGTTCCTCCGTGCCTCTTTATTCCATCCCGCCAGCGATGGCTGCTGGCTGGTACGGGTGCGTCTCCTGTCCAGACCCGGCGGGCCGCCGTGGTGCCCGCATCCTGGCCGATCGCGGCAGATCTCTCATTTGTTAAATGCCGCGTGAGGTGATTAGGGTGTCTCTGTTCGTCGCCGGGCGGACAGATGGAGGGGCCGGGAACATTCCGGAGAGGAGGCGGTAATTAGGAGCAAAATGAGTGGAAACAGCACAGAAGAAGCCTGTGGGTTCGGCAGCACGTCGGAAACAACAGCACTCAAGCTGCGTGGGGAGTTGTTCACCTTTAGACCCGAAAACATGGCTTCGTGGGGCCATGTGAACATATTTAATTTAGTGCTTATTTCTTCACCTTCATTCCCCCCCTTTCCCTCTTTCTAGCTGCAATCTAGTTGTAATATTTGCCTTTGAACAGCTTGCAAATGCAGCCATTAGAAAATGTGGGCAGACCATCGACCAGACAAAAGAAACAACTGTATTTTGACCACTAATAGGGTAAAAAATGACAGTTCAATGTTGATTAATTGTGAGTAGCCTAAGAAAAGTACTGACTTGTGAGAGTGTTTTAAAGGGGGGGGGGGGTAGGATGATACGCCTGTATGTGACTGAAACACCTTGTTAGAAAGATGCTGGAGGAAGCAGCACCCAGCCTTTCGGTATGGGGTCACTCCACATTCTCAAAGGGTTGAAGGATCCGGCCGAATGCGGCTTTGGGGACCTGCTTGACCTGCGCAGCGCTGCGTCCTGCGTATAGCCCCAAAGGAGCAAACAGGAAACCTTTAATTGATTAACTTCTACAAGCGCCACTCATTTAAATAATAACACAGTCCTCCAGACAGAATACACAAATATGGCCCATGACCCAAGGAATAAATGCTAATTAAGTGATCAACGATAGTCTTCAAGATTTTTTTTCCCTCCTATTTTAATTGCTGCCATTGAAACTTTATCATAAGTCCTGCCTATTAGTGATTTCAAATGGTCCTGATGCCTCTCTCTCTCTCTTTTTTGTTCTGGCTAAAGAGCTGGCTAATTTTCCTATATGATTAATTACTCTGTCAGCCATCGATCTCCAGCATGAAGCGGCCAAACAAGGGAGCGGGCGCCAGGTTGCTCGCTGAATTATTAGTGTCGATTCCCTGTGGGGTTCACCTTAATGAGGGTGTGTGCTAAGAGTTAACAATTCACATTAAAATGTAATGCATCCCTAAATTAATTAAGCTCTCATATATAAACACACGGCACTTCGTCTCTGCTCCGAAATCTGAGCTAACAAAAGCATATTCATTATTTATTTATTATTATTATTCTTGTTTTTTACATTGGGACGTTAAAGGCATAACGTATTTAAATGTCATTAAGACAATAACTTTGAGATAAACATTTTAAAAAATTCTATTAGCTGGGGTATGCAAATGGTCTTTGCCTCCCTCCAGTTTAGACCAATTAATGAAGTACAAATTAATTTTACATTTGAAATTACATGGCTATGCTGGAAAATAGGCCTAATATGGGCAGAAAAGGAAGTCTAATGTTCTAGAAGCACATTTAAACTGTACAGTGGTTGCAGTTTAAGTCATGCAACAGTTATATGAACCAGGAAAATTTCTGTACTGCTATTTGCCACCAAATTAAGAAATTAACTCTTGAAGAGCACTGCACCTACTGTATGCATACTGACAGTAGCACTTGTCTTTCACAATTTTTTGAGTATGTGTTTATACCATGAATCGTTTTGAATTCACTTTCTACCTTTGCACTGGTCCAAATATATACCTGCATTTTTTAAATCCTATACTTATATATTTGTATATAGAGATGTGATGGCTTTATCTAAATCCAGACATAAACTGCATTTGATTATATGTATTTACTGTAAAGGGAGAAATTAAAAGAAATGTGGTTTAATAATTTATCATTTAGTAGATTTGACTGTACAATTTGCACCCCTACTGTTGTTTCGGTATCTATAATTTTAGATTAAAAACATACATAAAATGTCGGCTTGTTGCCTTCCGTGTTGTAACCATGCTTAAGAAACCCGTGTACTCAGGATCCAGGGGATTTATGACTGTACCGTGCGTGTCCGGATCAGTCAAGGTGCATCCAGGAGCAGAGGCGATGTTAAAGTTGGTCACCGGTACGAGTTCAGATTGATCCGTTTGGCAATTTCCCAGCAGCGGGTCGACAGCAAAGCACAGCAGGGACTACAGCTTTGGTAGGACTCGTAATCTCTGAGGTGCGTTACCAAAGTATAGAGGAATGGAAAATCAAAAAGGCCCACATAAAATATTCTGGGGGTTTTACAGAAAATTATTTACTAAACGCGTCCTCATAAATTTAGATAAGAATAATTCTGTGTGATGACATTCCAGTGTCACTAAAATGTGATCGGGTTTATGTCGGATGACATGATAAAGACTTTGGTCCATTTCACTTTGAACATAATCTCCTAGAAATGCTTCTGCGTTGAGAAATTTGCAAGTATTATTTAGAGATTTCGCCCTGTCGCTTCCCTATTATTTGACTTTTTCCCTGTCAGATTTTTTTTTCTTATGCCAGACAGACAGAGACATATTTTTCAGTCTCATTGGAGTTTGCTTGTTATGTTTACAAATTCATTAAAATAGAAATGGATGCTTATTTATAATGAAGCCCATAAAAAATCACCAGCCACTGATGTTCAAGTTGATTTTTTTAGCATCTTGGCTTTAATGGGGTTTGTTTTCTCCCTGTGAGAGTCTCTTCCTTCACTAATTTTTTCTGTATTAGTACAGTCTGGAATACATATGGTTGGTGCAGACCAAAGCAAAGGGAAACATCTCAGATCTTCCCTTTTTATTTCTCCAGGATAAAAAGTAGATCAATGCAAAGATGTGATTTATTCCCTCATATCTGTACTTTATTTTGGAAAATCTCAAAATCTCTGCAGATGTTTGCTGAGCTGTGAAGCATCTCAGGACGTCGTGAAATTCGATCTTAAGTGTTTCCTTTGCTGGCTTCCATTAATCACATGTTTCACTCGAAGATCTCGGTTTTCTTATGTGCCCCGATAATGTTGCATTTTCCACCTGACATCTATCCACAATTTTGCTGCAGTTTTAATTTAATGCTATTTATTTCCCAGACAATGAAGTTCAGGATTAACTTGTAAATAAAATAAATTTAGGTTTGTGTGGCACTCTTGGACATCGTGAAACAAGCCGCAATCTTCCATACGTGTTTACTCCCAGGAAATCCTTCGAATTTGTGTGGATCACTACCTTTCACGAAGTCGCGCAGTAATTATAACCATATGAACAATGTGTTGTGAGTATTTTTTGCTCCGACGCTTGGCCATTTTACATGAAGCAATTTGTCTTAGAAAGATACTTCTCTCAGTATCCGTCTCTGCTTCTCCTGAGACTGAGGCAACACATTCAGTTCGTTTTTATTATAAGATGCCAACAGCACTAACCTTCTTTCATGGCTGTTTGTTGATAGATGGCATCAGACCTGCCCAGCTCCCAGATGGCACAGCTGGTCCTCACATGCCACCTTTTAAAATGCATATTAGAAAAGTTGACCAGCTTCACTAAAATGACAGAATAATACAAGAAAAGACTTCTGTGTCAGGCAAAATAAGGAGTTCATTTAATATGAAAGTTGTGCACTGTGCATTAGCAGAACTACCAGCGAAATGTTAAAAGGCTGTCTTTTAATGACATCCCACAGTGTTTGAAATTAATCAGAATATTTATGTGTGTGGAACAAAGCAATCTGCTCATTTCGGTGCGATGTGTCTCCTCACTGGAGAGGAACCCCAGCTTTTGGCACGGCGAGGCTCTTGCATGGACCCCTTTCAGTGCATCATTTCATCCCCTTTGATGGATGCAACTGGAGTGTCGCTGCTGAACTGGAAATATCTGAGCTCGATCCCATAACAGCGTTCGCAGGTTCCCAGCAACATACCACGCCACCAGCCTTTGAAACAAAGGCATTTATGAAATGAAACAGTAAAATTTGTATGACTGTATGCATGCACAAACACACACACACACACACACACACACACACACACACACACACACACACAGGATTGTAATTAAATCTTTATAGGGGCTCTCCATTCATCTCTATGGGGAAAAGTATAATGCTAACATGACGACCTTAACCCCCACCCAGCCCTAACCTTAATCATAAGTAACCAAACAGAATACAAGACTTTTGCTATTATTGATTTTTTTGATTGCATTCACAGATCTTTTCGGGAACCCGAAAAATGGTCCCCACAACGTCAAAGAAACAGACATCTGATCCCCACAACATAATATAAACCTCATCCACACACAACCACACGTGACAGATACTATCCGACTGCAACATTTTATAATAAGTTGACGGAGAGGGAAACAAATGACAGTCATCGCCTCTAACCCTGCTGAGACAATATATTGATTTGCTTTCCCAGTCACTGCACTTGCACAAAAAAACGCCTTTCCTTGGTTGATTTCACCACGTTAAAAACAAATTTAAATTGATATGTGTGCAGTTCAATCTTTTGAGAGAAGTACGTAGCTAACTGAGCAATCAGTGTCACCAAAGGGCTTTATTCCTCAGCGTGCTTTTGTGGGAAAATAGCCGGCAGTGCGTGTGTCTTTAATTGTTTCGTTGTTCGTGACATTTAAAATCTGCAATCTCATCCCTGCGATTTAATCTGCCACAGCTCCAGATAAACATCTCAACACAGTTATTAGTATCTTGTTAAAATCACACCTCTCCCTCTCCAGCGCCACGGAAAAGTGGTGGGGTGCTTCGGGTGTGCGGGGAGGCGCCTGGCGGTTGGCAGGTGACGACTCGCCCATTGTCGCCTTGCCGCGGTTTCACTTCCACGCCGGTATTTCTGGAGTCCGGCTCTGAATTTCAGAAATGATGCAGACGGGAAATGAGACTTTGTGCTGGAGATTTTACTCGCAGCCACCTTTCTGCCTTTGAGACCTGGTCCTTGAGCTTTCATCAGCTGCCGTTTTCGACGGCATGCAGTAATTTCATGGCTCATTGCAGGAGCTGAAAACCTTTGAAACTGCAAATGTTAACTTTCCCTGGCCTGCAGCCATTTAGGAAGCGATTAATTTAGCAAACAGAAGCGAGGCACTTTCTCCTCCTAGTTTGTGCATAATTTTGGGGGTTTCTATCTGTATTTGTGTTCAAGTGAACAGTGTAATGGCAATTTCTGTAATTGTGGCTTTTGTGGGGAAAAAGAGGCTGCCCCACCCGGCCATATCTGGTCATCATTTGCAGGCTGTGCCTGCTTAGCTTTCGAAGGCGAGGATGCTTGGCAGGGCATGGAAAGGAGGCAGCATTCTCCTCACAAACTAACACAATCAGCCTGATTTTCACTGTTTATTCGTGTTCATTTAGGGACAGTCCCTCTCACCTGCTGCATTATTTTGTGTCTTGAAGTGAGTCTTCTGTGAGTACTAAATCATGAATGCATGAATAAAACAATGGCCGATTTTTGTAAACAACTCATCTGATGTTAGCTTCTAAATTCATTTTTTGTCTGTAAAATTGCTTCAGGAGGTTGAATACTGTCTAAAACTATTATTGTTTTGCCAAGGATATAATGATGATGATGATGATGATGAGGAAAAAGACGATTAAAAATAATAATAAGATGTAGTTATCACTATTATGATTACTAGTAGTTAAAGTGGTAGTCAGATACTTTTTTAGAGCAACTTAGCTAATGTGTTATAATTATATATTAAATTTGTGAAATCTGAAATTACCTGCCAAATAATTGTTAATATACAACATTTTTTGCTCGAGCCAAAATAACATTTTGTTTCAAGACCATAAAAAATTCGACATAAAACAAACAAAAAACAGTAAGAAATTCAGCTTAACAAATGTGTGGTAGCAGCCCAGAAAACATAACATTTTAATGGTCTCCTGTAAAACACCGAAGATTCATTAAAATGGCATGAATGAGATTTTTTTTGTTACATTCTGTGGATTTTTCCTCTGAGGAATCTTGTTTCTTAATTTATTTTGTTTTCCCTTATTTTGCCAATACTGCAGCTAAACGCAGAAAGACAAAGACACACACAGGCACACCTGGCTTTATAAAAATGAGTAAACAAACATCCACACCGATAGAAACATAAGTTTTTTTGTGGTTAAATATCAAATGTCCAAGTAGTCCTACAAACATCATATAAAAAGCACATTCTAAAGGAATCAGTAGAAATGTTGAAATTGCCCGTCCTTCCATTTCGTTCTCGTCACAGCAGGTATGTGTGCCGTGGGTCTTTTATTGCTTTACAGACAAACACAGTCCAAGCAGCAAATGGGACACACCTGTACAAACTCCCTCCTGTCAAACTGGCAACCCGCTCAGCCAGAACGCACCACCTGAACGAGGTCTGCAGGAGAAGACCTTCACGAAGAGCCTCCACATGGACGGCTGTCTAGCAGATAGATGGCAGAGAGCGTGATTGCTGGGACGGAGGGTCGCGCTGCAAAGGCACAGCAAAAGAAATGTCTCTTCTGAAGGTATGCAAAATGTCACGAGACAGAAGCATAGCCCCGCATAAGCATTATTGCTATAGTTATCAAGACAGTACTCGTATCGTTCAGATTGATTATGGAGCATATTAGTTAATACAGATATCTGCATACATACTATTACTTAATGGATTTGTATTGACCATATAGCATATTCATTAATACACAAATATATATATATATGCCATATGTACATAATGTCACTCTAAAGTCCATTGAGTTTTTTTTTTCCATTTTGTGTGATAATTATTTTATATGACAGAACAGATTATACATCATATCTGATGCAGTAGCCACTGTTAAAAGAACTTAATTCGATTTATATTTCATATGCAGATTTATATCCACAGTATATAAAGCTGACAAATGAAATGAACGAGCGCAAAGAGATTTTATATTTGCTGAAGACGGTCCGGATTGATCGGCCAATCAAATCAATCAATCAAGTGAATAACTCAGCAGTGGTGCGACTCATCCTGTTGCGTGTTCTGTGCGGCTAGGCGCGTAGAGTGCGACAGGCGGCGGACTCGACGTCTATTCCCCGCAGCTGTCCAGCACCAATCTGGCACTCATTAATAACAAATCCATGTGTCCTTCCTTCCCTTCAGCGTGGAGTTCAGGGTTTGACAGCGTAACATGGAATATCACAGGATGTCAGTAAAAAAAAAAAAAAAGAAAGATCACAGGATGTCAGTAAAAAAAAAAAAAAAAAAAGTGCTCCTCACCCTCCCATACCGGCCACGTTGGGACTTGTTGTCTTGTCCACAAATGCGTTTGGTGACTGATAAATGTCATAATGATGCACATTTGGGACAAATCAGGGAATGCAATTGGAAAAAAAAAGGGTAATCATGAGTAATCAGTCTGTTGTGAAAAAGAACTTTGCATAGTCATGAGTTTGAAGCAAATAAGCACTGGCATTAAAATATGTATAACTGACAGGTTTACACATGATTAATATGCACTTAAATGTTCAACTGTTTCAAACAAGCCATTGCAGGAAACTCTGAGACCTTAACTGAATCGAAATTGGTATTTGTACTTTGTGAGGCTTTTTTTAGCAGTCTGAATATCTTCAGAGAGTCTATAGTAAAGTTTAATGTTGTGTGTAAGACAGAGTGTCCGTCGTTTTTCTTACTGAGATTTGTACAGCACATTACAGAATCTTTAGCCCTGAGGTGGACTGGCCTCCCGCTGAGGAGGGTCCCTAGCCTGTGCCCTGTGCGTCCCGGTACGTCCTGCAAAAAAAAAAATGGAAGTGGTTTAATATGTATAACACGTGCCTTTTTCAGAAGGTACCTTTTTGGTGACTTAAATTCACCAGTGGACAGACGCCATCGTGCCATTTAGGATGGAAATGCCTTGCGTAACATCTCTCTCAGACCCTGACTGTGGATGGTCCATTTCTTAAAACCACTTACCCATGTGAGGGTCGCAAGGCATGATAATTCTGGCGTAGATTTCCGTCACGTTGCCGTTGAAGCACAAAGAAAACCCTCACGGACCAGTCGGGTGACGGTGGCAAAGGCTTGTAATGTGATCATTATTTTGGAGATTGGCTATTGTGAGCCTGGATGTCCTGCAGATACCTTCTTTTTCCGGAGACAAAGTCACTGGCCTGCACTACAATATTAATTACAATGACACCACAGAAGTAACAATCGCTAATGCTGGCCACTAGCATCACAGCAGCTTCTCCCTTATCATACAGGTCCCACACGTCGCAGTAATATCCCTAAAATAAAATATGATAATATTGTCTTAATTGCATCCGCTGAACAATGATGTTCAACAGCCAAACACATCAAATTAAATTTGGTTTTGGTTCGGTTATATTTTCAGTACAGGTACATTGTCAGATAAATGTAAGGAAGAAAACTGTAATTATGGGGGGGGGGGGAGGGAATTACATCAGAAATTAAGGAACTGTGAAAAGGTTCATCTTGAAATAGGTTTGGCCAGCGTATTAAAAAAGGTCATTAACTGAAAAGAGGCAGGTGTTTCCCGGCTGAACGGAGCAAAACAAACACGAACACGTGCTCAAAAAAGGGGGGGGGAAATTACACATTTACGGCAACAAAACAATACGAGGTTTAGAAGCAATTGCCCATTAAAATTATCTTTTTTCCCCGTCACTGTCTTAATTTGCAGACAGACATTGTTTCCCTGATAAACGCTCAGCAATCAAACTCAGGAAATGAAGGTGACTTGGGAAGGGGGTCACTTACTAACTGCAGTATCAAGCCTGGATAAAACATTCCACACTTCGCTGAAGCAAATACTTTGTTGTCTTGATGGAAACTTCTCCAGGTTTAATTACATTTCAGTTTATATTTGTACCTGTACCAGAATGCTTTGCTGGTCTTTTTTTGCCGGACAGAAAGGCAGGGCAGCAGCACTGAGAGGAAATTGTGGGGGTTCTGTGTTACTCTCATAATTCCATTCTCAGTAGCGATGTAAATTTTGTTACATTTCACACGTTATCAATAAACATCTATTTCAGAAAATCAATGCGACCTACAATGGCGAAATACATTTCTTGCTTGAGAAGGCATTTCTTTGTTAAGTCCAATACAGATCCTGCAAACAAAAGAATAAGCATTTTAACTGGTAATATCGTGGACTTACACTGCCGATAAAACGCTCGGTTGCGTTATTTGTGCTCAGTTGGCTGAATCCTGTAGACGCTGATATCGAATCTCATTTTCACAAGGCGATTTTTGCTAGCAGGATCTTTGTTCCCCATATTGGCCTTTCGTAAATCCTGACATCTTTCACGGCATAAAACTATTCTTCATCTAGGTATGTTCTTCGCTTCAGTGTGTATTTTTCTGCCCCCGAGGGTTTTCTGATACCTACCCAACAACCATCAATCTCGGGGACCTTTTTGATATAGAGCCCTAAAAATTGTGCCATCAACTCTTGTGCAGAAGCTGAGGAAAAAACTAAAAATGTACCCAGTTATAGAGTTTCTACTGTCCTCCTGTCCTCTTGGAGATGGCCTTTTTTTATTAGATGTGATTCTGGTGCTATTTAATAGCCACCCCCAAAAATTTACTAGTGATGAGAGAGGTCTCCTGCCTGATAGGAGTGTGGGCCACCATGGTTACTGGAGCAAATTATATGAAGTTTTTTAATCAAAGTTGCTCCTGTCTGATGTCCTGTCTCTGGGCCAGATGTCAAAGGTTTTCCATTGATGTCAATGTAGCAGTAATCACCAGGGCAATGCAGCATGGAAAAGCGTTTCCTTACAGCGGCACAAGCTGTCTTTCTGCTCGACACCTTTGAGGCATTTAAGATTATTCCTTAAATTTGAAAATGTGTAATCTTTGGGGGAGGGGGAAAATCCCTCAAACACAGCATAAAAGTAATTAAGTAAATTATCAAGGCAAAGGTTAATTAGATGCCTCCAAAGCTGGAAAGACAGACGAGCTGAGAATGTTTCTGTGTTTTTTCCCCTTTTTTTGTCTAAACATGATTACTTTTTGAAATGTAATCCTCAAAAACCTCCTTGCACGCTGTGTCTAACTGTTCAGATTTTTAAGAAAGATAATCGAATTTAATTTAATTCAATTAAGGGGATGTTTGTGGGGGTGAAGCTGAGGGTTTAACGAAGCCGGCATGGCGTTTGTAAACAGGCGCTGCTTCAAAACAACTTGACTGACAGCCTTTCACCATGAGCAGAACACAGCTAGAAATTAACGGTACACTTTAAAGTAATCTCTGATTTCCATTTTCGCTTCCTCTTGGAACCCCCTTCCACTCCAGCTACTGCGTACGCAGCATTTACTGTACATTGTGGGTCTCGCTTCAGTCGGGGAACAGTGAAGCTTTGCTCTTTATTAAAAATCTGGCACGTTGACGAAAAAAAGAGGCCAAAGATTGCATTATAATATACATTTTGTTTATTTTCACAATATGCATAATTTCTTGTTGTACTTGCAGGATAAGTAGAGTAATATAACCGTTCCTCTTGTAAATTACTCAGTTCATGATGAATATGACTGTGGTCACTGTGTCAGTCTTGGTGACCAAGACGTAATTCCAGTCAAGATTTTTGCTCCTTCGCTATTGCCAGACTTCTGAGTCTCACAAACTTGAACGCTGTTTCTGCTTTGCAGTGCAGCTGCACCATTGGTTTTCCGTTCGTGCCCTAACTGGATAAAAAGATGCAAGGAATTAGAAATCAGGACTTTGCTATATACTATAGGCACAGAGATATATGCATAGACAAAGAGTTGTGTTTAAAGTTTGCATTTTTAACATAGGGCTCACTGCTACTTTAAATAAAAGTGACGAGACGAGAGAATCGGAACAAGATCATACTTGACTGGCGGTCAACATTAACAATTGTGATTGTAGGAGTGAGAGGCGGTACAACACTAGATCAAACAGGTGCTCTCCTTACACCCTGCCCCCCAGTGCCCCTCCCTAACCTCCCCCCTCCCCCCCACTTCTCCTTCTCTCTTCCATTTTTTTTCTTAAATGGCATGAAGGTTGGGCTGGCGTGGGATTCCAGGATCATCACGCCAGAGACCATACAGATGGGGGGGGGAGATAGACGGTCTCTCTTAGCCTTTCACAATGCCTGTCATTTTCCATACAGGCAGGGGTTGGGGGGGGGGGGGGGGGGCCGGTGACCCCCCGTTGGCCGGTACCACCCCCCCGCAGGGGCCCGCCCCCAAGCCCCCCCCCCCCTG
>JAODKE010000146.1:11460464-11495478 GCA_026779605.1 Mormyrus hasselquistii
GGAGGGGGGGGGGGGGAGGGGCTGGTTGCCGGGCGGGGGGGGGGGGGGAGGGGGGGAGGGGGGGGGGGGGGGGGGGGGGGGGGGGGGTGTTGACCTCTTGGATAGACCAATCAGAGTGCACCGTTACGAGTTTTTGGGGTCACATGGAGGGTGGGTGCGGGGAGGGGGGTGCGAGTGATACGATGACACCGGCATTTGCCCGCGGAGACCTACACCGACGCGTGTGTGTATGTCATGTCTGTGGTGCACATTTACACAGTCTGAGAGACAGCCCCAGGTCCCGCAAAGAAAAGACGGCAGAAAAGGTCAGGTGGAGCCGGATCGTGCGCTGCGTCCCCGGCAAACTCCTCTGAAAAGCGGCAAGACGGAGCAGCCAAAGTCAGACTAGACAGTCGCTGTAAAGGACAAAAAGGTTGTTGGGCACAGTGCCCCCCTCCCCCACACATACATTGCCATGTTATCTAAAATTGTGATTTATGCAGTATTTTAATATTTTGCTTATTCTTTCCCCTTGGGTGCTCTCTGAGCGGCGATAAAAAAAGGCAGTGCTGAAAGAGCACCATTAATTTGCTCCGATGACTGGGGAGATAAGCGCAGATAATGGGAAAGATAAGCAGGGGAAGATACACCATCAGAACCCCGATTATTACCATTAAAATTCCAGCCCTGCAATCTGCAGCCGGCTGATAATTCCTTCTCCGTTTCCACCACTTTGGATGATAAGGCAAAAAATAGTCACTCGCAGCTCCTTGATTAGGTTGCCTGGATATCCCGATAATACGGTGATAAATTATGTATTTTTCCCCTTGTTTTTTTCCTGTGAAACTTTACGTCTGATTTTTTTTTCCCATTTTCTTTTCGTTATATTTCTGGTGCTTCTTGTCCCCCAGTACAAAAGGGAGAAAAAAACATACACCTTTATTGTAATAAGAGTTTGATAAAAAGCCCAGATAGAAGAGGCAGTGTTACGTATGGGAGCACATATCAATGTTATCAGCCCATCTCCCCGGCCCAGCTGCTAGCTGCTGTTGTTTTAAGCCTTATCACCCCGTGCCAATATACCAATAAATTGCCCGGATTGCGTCGTTCCGCAGAGAGGCCGGCTAAATTTATGACAGGAGAGATGAAAATATTGCCGATAGTCTGCGGATTGTGATTTGCGGGGATATGGTGCTGTGTCTCCTCCTGATCGTCCGGTCCACATCCGACCCAAACCCTACAAGTCCTCCTAGCTCGTAGTGCCCAATCCAGTGTCCCCCCAGTCACCCAGCAGAATGTATTGTGATGCCTAATTAAGAGAGGCATGGTTGGCTGAAGTGAAACTGAGTCTTTCTGGGTCTCTGTGAGAAAATTGGTGGTGATGGTGGTGTGTGTGTGTGTGTGTGTGTGTGTGGGTGGGTCTCAGTAAGGTTATTCTTGGGAAACTTTGTATACACATACAAATGTGAAGTTAAATGCGAAGCCTTTGGAAAGTCTTGAAAAGAACATTGCTAAGACTAATACAGGACATACTGTATCTGTAATGGACACTTAAATACAATGATTATCATATTTCAGTTTCACCTGTCATGAGATCTTGTTGTGTAATAATTCAAGTATTGGCAATACTGTCATATTTAGTGATTATGACAGAAGGTTTTATGCCTGGGTAGTTATTTGTTGGAAACAAAAATATGAAATATGAAATGCATATTTTTTTCTGAACTGTGTGTGCACTGCAGGGGACTGTGACTTGTTTTGAAATGCTGGAATCCACCAACAGATGAAATACAATTAGTGTTTGTAGAATGAAAAGAACAAAAACGGTAAAACTTTATGCAGAGATTTTCTGTGCAATTTTTTAACAATAGTACCAAAGATTATTCACAAACATTAACTTCAAGGATTAGGCTGTCTGGGAAACAGAGAAGATGGGGCGGTCTAAGTGTTTATAAATTGTGCTCATTCCTTTATTTATGTATCTGTGTTTTATGAAACAGATGACTTGAGAAGATTTTGTTTTTCTGGTGTCCTGAGTGGATGAAAGCAGAATAGGGGCGGGCCTAGTGAATTAGGAGATGCATACCATTTGAGAAGCGTAGCTGTCTATCTTTATTTTACTCGTTCTGATTGGTCTGCAAGTGCTAAAGGCACATTGTCCATGTTGTGGATGGTACTTTTTCTTTTCTTCTGTCTTTCCCTCATCTTCATGGTCATGTTTATGTGCACTGTTGTTTTTTTTTTCTCTCTCTTTCTTAATGCTGCAACACGCTGTCATGGTATACGGATGGAAGGCCGAGCTGTATCAGCTGACATTTATATTCTTGGGCGGTCTTTATCAGAGGAGACGTCCAGGGGATAACTGGCGTAGTACTGGCTGCCAGCGTTTCTGGAAACCAGGGATGTGTAGTGTGGCTGGAATTTCGGGATCAGGGGATTGTGTGTGTATGTGTTGCTGTTAGAGCCTTTGTTCCTCCAGAACGGAAGTCTGATTCACCGTGTAAGAGTATTTTTGGTAACTGTGCATCCAATTCCAGCAAAGTTTTGTGCTTGTGTTTATTTTCGGTGTTTCTGTGTCATTTTTGATGATGACTGAAGTATTAATAGCAAATTTCCTTTTTACAGTCTATCTGCATAGTCGAAAAATAACATCACATGGGGTGGGGTCTTATTTTGATGGAAAGGACATTCAGTAAAGGGGGTTTTGTCTTGCCTCATCCAGCGATGATCGGGCTGTTTCCTCCTGTGTTCTCCATAGATCTGCGTTACGCCCAGAATGCTGTTACACGCCAGCCCCCCCCCCCCCCACACACATCTGTTCCTCTCCAGGAACAGCTTGCATCGCGGTCGCCTGGGCCGGACTGAAGAATGCCACTCACCACCGCTGCGTCGGGGTCTTTGTTTTCACACGGCACTCCTGTGCAGGCGTGCTACCCGCTTTGGGCCACTGTGGCAAATCGTTTGTCCCCCCGCCCGAGACATTTGTCCCCTGGGGGGGGGGGGGGGGGCGCCGTCGCCTTCCGTCTCGGAAGCGGACTCCCGCCGTGGCCTCCTGTGGGAGCCCGTGATGCGAGCCGTCGGCCGGCTGGTGCGCACGGAGCACTGTTCAAGGGGGTCCGCCGTGCGTTTCCTTCCACTCCAGGAGTGACCTACCCGGCAACCCGGGCTCTGGTGTCGCCCAGCAGGGCCCGTCCACGGTTTACTGTCAAACCTGGGGGAAAAGGAACAGGAGAAGTGGGCGGGGCCCGTGAAGGTGGGGGTCGCTTCCTGACATTTAATCTTATTTATCTTCCCTTTTCTGGAATGGCACCGCAGTCATTGCACTGACTGCCTCAGGCAACCAAATATCGTTCTGTCGTTTGTTTATTATGCATAGAATTTGAAAAAGATATTGCCGGTGAACTACTTGGTGTGCAAGTTATGAAACAGATATTATAGTCTGACAAATATACATACATATAAATATGAGGGGCAGGACATTAGGACATTATGAATATGGGCGTGGACATTTTTGACAGTTCTCTCTGACTTACAGTTCACAAAAGTTGTGTATTTTATCTGCAGGGAATTTCATATTTTTTGGCCTGCACTGTCTTTATTCGCTTATCATGCTGATGTTAATACAAATCTGTTTATAACAAGAAATCTAACATACTTAATTTTTTTTGTAGTTGTTTATTCACATTTAATATAGATGAAGTCGCTGTTGCCTCAGGTGATAATTGACTTTCAGGCTCTCGGTTAATAGCCTTGTCTCTTGCTTGTTGGGATCAATAACGGTATTAATTAATCGCCGCTATCAGCAATGGGATCTAGTTCCATTTGTTGTTACATCAGCAAAATATCAATATAGAAAGTGGACTCCATGATCGTCATGGCAACTTCATCTCTCAGGTCAAAGAAAGTTCATCTTATCTTGCTGCTGAGAGTGGCAAACTGCTCTGGAATCTAGTTTGGACTCTAAGATCATCGATTTAAGCTTTTTTTTGTTGTTGTTTTGTGGGGGAAAAAAGGGGCTTGCATTCTAATCACAACAGAGATGTAAGATTTAAATATCGATGTCCAAAGGCCATTATGGGAAGCAGGCCTCCGATTCTGGTCTTGTTCAAGTACGTCCTTTTAAGACCCAAACAAAGGTCTGATTATTGGACTGTCACTGTGCTGTACATCTGTATAGCTGGCAGCTTGTGGCTGCTGAGAAAGACCTTTTCCCTCAGCTATACTGGAGGACGGTGTGAGGATACTGTTATCATTTCAATTGTTTCTTTCTGTTTTAAAGGAGGTTACTCTTGGGGCAGCTGGGTATACAGTCACTGTATTCTTGGTAACAAGGTCTGTTTTTCACACTGTTATTCAAACACATTCCTGGTGTTTTTTTGTGTTTCTTGTTCCAGACATAAAGCAATTTTTGTTCTGTATAAACAGCACATGCCACGTAGTCTGATGGGTGACCCTTGACCTGGAGGACTGAGGTCACTGCTGTTGATCTCACACCCCACATTTAGTGGTCCGGGTCTGGGGTGACTCTTAGTCTCTTAGCATTCCGGCGTGAGACGCATCTCCTGAAAGCTGGGTTTACCTTCACTGAAAAGTATCCACTCGCTAAATGAGCGGAGTGGTACGCAAAGGAGAGCTGTGTGTAATCCAATGTGTTCTACCTAAGAATTAATATCTGTCCTTGTTATCTGATGCAGCTTTTTCTGTGGGTGGGAAAGGTAAAAAAAAAAGATCCTTTAGATAATTAACCCTGTCAACTACAAGTGGTTATGAATGTCTGACCTTATATGCTGTCAGAGAATGATATGTGGGAGTTTTTGTATAGTAATTTTAGCCTCTTCGATAAAATATTGATTAAAATGGATTGTGAGTGTTTTTCTTAACAGGAAGGAATTGGTGGAATATCAGTATTAATCTTGTGAACTGGGTCTTTTTAAGGCTGTGCTTGGTGGGACCTGACTGGGAGTAGGACGAGAATGGAAGTCGTTTGGCTTTATTGGGCATTAGGATGAAACTTGTCATCCGGCAGAGACAGGGGATAGGTGGTTAAACGCGACAGGATTAGCGAGAAGGCCTTTCATTTCGATTTGTACATCAGCATTTCGGCGGGACGGCAGCCTAAAAACACACCGCACGCTGTAAGCGTTCCGTGGAAAATTTTCTCTGACAGACCCGGCCTGAAAATGAGTAAATAAGATAATAATTTATGCAAAACTAGCTGCGGACGTGAACGGCGACCTTGGAGATGCAGTAATGCTTTGAGGAAGCCGCGTTTTGGCGGTGGCGTTTCTGGGAGGGAGCCGTGAATGCTGACAGGCCGGCTAATTTCTGAGCATCGCACGGCGCGTCTGTGCAAAACTGCCCTACTGCCGGCCTCTCCATTCGTATCTTATAAATTCGCTTGTGCGTTTCCTGTCTAATCCCGCCTGCTTATTTTGGGCTCCTGTTTGCGGATCTATGCGTCTTCACCCCAGAAATAAGCTGGATGTGGTATTTGACATATTGATTTGCTGTGAGCTCCATCCCCATGGTCCACATGGCATCTCCAGTCATCCATGGTTTCTGTCTCCTGCCGCCACCTCAAACTTGATAAAGGGAAGGAGCTAAGCCAGATATATTAAGGTGCTAATTATAATGAAGGTCTCCTGTCTTTGGAGTGTGAACCTGCGTTTCAGATCCTGTCCCGTATATCTGTGATACTTTGGCATTGCACAGTCATACGTCACTTCAGATTATATCGTTAGGTAGGAGATCTGAAATATCGTGGTACCTGTCCTGCTTTTTGAGCTTAGTAATGATATGATTACCATGTCGGATTGGGTAACTTGGCTCGATCGAACGTGAACCTCAATCGATTCGGTTCCGCGTTGCGGTTTGACCCGCTGCCAGCTTCCAGCCAGATAATCGGCCATTGTTTCATGGCGGCCGCTCGTCCGCCGCGTGGCCTCGGCCTCCGCGCAGATGCACGTTTGACCATCGTCGAGTTTCTAAAGCTTCGGCAACAGGATGACAACTGGGTCAGGTGATAAGGGGAGTAAAATGGGAGGGGGGAGGGGGGGAGAGAGACCCTGATAAAAACTGATTGATTGATGTCTGGCTTCGCCGCCATCGCAAGCTGTTGACAGTCAGTTTGGGATCAGATGGTTCCTCGTCTCAGATTGAAGTGAGGGGATATAAGCAAATCTGAAGGACAGAGAGGTCACGGCTTCTCCGTCTCTCTCCGGCTGCCGCTGAGGCCTGGCCGTCCCTCTGCGCAGTGATTTGATTTCTTTTAGCGTCGGTACATAATTTAGCTCCCAAAAATAGAGCGTGGGTTAATATGCAGGCCATCGCGGTGACTTACGTTTTGATGCTCACGTTTCAAAGCGGGGGCGGTCGTTTCCGAAAGGTGTTCGATGAAGGTGCGTCGCTGCTAAGGTTCTTAAAGTGTGATGTTTGGGGTTTTAAAGAGCTGTGTTTGTGAATTTAAAAAATGATGCAATAAGAATCAGAAATGGTATTTTGGGAGGCTTGGCAGCTGTGATTGGTCCAGCATAAGCAGTGAGGAACCAATGACAGTTTTTGACAATTCCTCTGAGGACAGATTTGTACTTCGGAAGGAGATGTACAGCCTTTTGGGTGGTTTCTTGTCCTGGCTGGTTGCATCCAAGACCAGCCGTAGATCTCTGTGTCCTGTTTTTCTCTGGCTTTCCGAGGTTTTTCCACAGCTGACGAGCGTGCTCAGATATAAGCCTCGAGCCGGCTGAAAGTGCATAGTGAGCTTATGACACTCGGGCGTGCGGCAGAACGGCCACCCGGGTCACCTCCAAAAACTCCGGTTTCAGCTCGGCTGCCGACTCACTCTCGCCTTGGTGAGATTCGGGAGAATTCGCTCTACGGCCACATTTGGTACTTTTTTTTAGTGTCGTTTACTTCCAAAGGTCCACAAGCATGAACTAGATGGACCACAAAGCCAGAATCCCATTAGAATGTATAGGCCCGGTACACGTGTCTGGGTTTATCCGATAATCTGTGGCTTGCCTTTCATGTTTTGCATTGGGTTTTTAGCAGACATTAGGCAGGTGCAGCCTCTCGTGGAAGGGAGGGTTGGGGGGGGGGGGAGTTGTCTCTCCTGAGAACTTCTCAGCAGCTTCTACAGTAGATGGAGATTTCCCCATTGCGTAGGTGCTGTTTTCTAAAGCTTCTCCACAGATCTGCGGTCTACTGTAAGGTGTTCATAATCTGACATTACAATGTGATGCTTCCTAAAATAACGTGGAGGTGATCCGTAGGAGTGTGCCAAAGGCTGAATTTGTAACCAGAACATAATAGGCTCAAATCCTAGGAAGGAGCTGATATTTATCCCCTTACCTCTATCATTAAGTTAGGCCCAATGTCTGAATTACTTCAGTAAAAGCCTTGCATAACTGCCTAAGCAAAGGAAAAAATACAAATTGCACTATATAAGCATGTCTACCAAAAATATGATTAAATAAATATAGCGGTGATGTCACATAGAGGAAAATAAATCAGACCTTTTAGTGAGATGTAATTTAGTTTAGACAAATTGGCCTATGCGCAGGTAGGATCTGCATGTGGAGCACGGCGTCCGTTTCCCACAGCGCCTCACTGCCGCGCTCCGTCTCGAGCTGCGTGGCTTCCCCGCATCACACCGCGCTTCTGCCGTCTTGCCCGTCAGCCTTCGAGATCTCCGCAGGTTGCTCCAACAAATCTGGAAGCCTTTCGCTTGCGGAGGGTGATGCAAGCCCGCAACAGGTGTGCGCGTGTGTCCCCGTCCCTGCTAGCGTGTGCGCGTGCACGTGTGGGTGCTTGTTTTGGTCTACCGCGATACCCACAGGGGCCCCAAACACCCACTTGTGTTTATGTGTCATTTGCGGTGTTTGGGACGGTAGATGTTATTTGCGACTGTAGGATGGCCTCTGGACCGTACCTTCAGCGTTGGAGTGGGAGGGGGGGGGGGGGGGTGGATCTCTGTTTTCAAATCCTAGGGACCCTGTGAAGTCAGGCGGTCTTCACTCCACCCTCCCGAAACTCACCCACCCACGGTTTCAGAGCACGAAGACTCCCTCGGCCATCTGTGAGATCCGGAATACCCTTGTGCCCGAGTCAGGGTTCGGATCCCAGTCCGCCTCAGCGGCAGCGGGAAGCGGGCTTGCAGGATGGCGGGGATCAGACCCGTGATGTGGTTCCGTATGCGGCCCGACCTGCTGGCTCCCCACAGGCGGCGAGGAGGTCTCCCGCCTTGGCGTTGGCTCACACGTCTCCCTTTTTCCGCTCCCGGGGCCCAAATCCTCTCCTGCGCCCTGGCTGGGGGGGTGGAGGGGGCTCCGTGGCACTGTTCCGGCAAACCCCTGCCCAGCGCTTTGAAGATAAGATTTTGATACACAGTCCTCTAGGTTCGTAAGTTCTGGCCTCAGTCCAGCGTCTCCACGCGGTGCTGCCGCCATTTTTCAGCCGTTCCGGCGTGCGCCTGTGTGGAGGAACGGGGGCCGAGATGTTAGCCGTTGATATGCAGCCGGACGGGAGGAGCGTGCCGCAGTGCCGCGTAGCCCGTCGAAACGCACCTGCTGCTGATCGATTTCCTGCCAGCCACAGCATTTTTTTTTTGTTTTTTTTCCGGAATCAAGGCCTTAAGTTCAGGCTTTAAAGTTGCTCCTGGATGCTTCCCCTCAGATCGATTATCTTTGGGACAGATCTCCTCTCGGTTTTCTGTCTTTCCTGACGCTAACGATGTACTGCTACGCTTCGACGGCCCTGGAAGATGCATCCGCCCTACAGAAAGAGAGAAGTCATTACTGTCAGGCGGATGGGGATGGGGTCGAATTTTTGTTACTTGATTGTTTTGAGCCTTTTCGACCAGTGTAATCTCAAGAAACCTGTACAGATTTTTATTTATTTATTTTAGTGCTGACCTTTATGAGTCCTGCAGTTTTTCATCTCGGTGGAAAAAAAAAATGTCATCGTATTTGGTTTTGAATCAAGACTTCTCGTTCACTATCCCCATAATCCTACTTTTTTTGGCCACAGAATTCGAATTTGCGGATAATATCATGTCATTGTGGGTATTATGCCGCTTCAGTCCGGCATGGCATTGTGTTTCCGCACACAGTGTGAGTCACTCTGTCTCAGAGCTCATCAGGAATGGAGTGTTGATTGCTTTTTGATATCCCTCCAACATGGCCGCCGTCCCGTGTAGACCAGCCAATTAGAAAGCACTTTGCGGCGCGTATTTGGACGGGCCCAGCGCACAGCAGCGAAACCGCGCGTCCAAGTGTTCCCGCCACACTTGCTAAGTCTGTTCAGAGGCCCCCTCGTGTTCCTCCGCAGAGCCGAGAAATTTGAAATGTGGCAGATTTAAAAAAATCAACACAGAAGCTGCGTTCTTGCTGAACTTTATTTGTGAAATGTTTTTTTTTTTTCTTAAATCAAGAAAAAAAAATATATAGCGAGGAGCTAGCTAAATCACGTGGATTGTCATGTCCAGCCCCCGCTGTCGGCCTGATATTCGAAAACGATCTGCGTCAACCTTGAAAGGAGGCCGCGATCCTCAGAGGTCCCTACAATCTACTTTGTTACCCGTGACTGGAGTTTGACTTGTGCTGAAAGACGACACGCGTCAAGTCTCAGCAGTAAGTCCTCAATTACAGAAAGGCACAGCGCAGGGGAGGTTAGTGACTTAATTAGGCATCGCAAATGAGCGAGTAATATCTCGACACACATTAGTTGTGTTTATTTACAGTATTGCATTATGGGTGAAGTAACTTTTTGCTGGTATTAATCATTCTCCTGGCCCAATAAACAGAGAATAAAGCAGTATTAGTCTAGCGGTTTTTCTGTTTAACTCGTGTATCTGTAGGCATGGAATGATGCCCCCTCCCCGACACCACGTTTGTGCCTGGATTGGCATTGTCCCAATCTAGCAGGTATGGTGAAGTAATAACTGTGGAAGATAATGATCGTTAACAGTAAACCTAAATTTAAATCTAAATGTATCTCAGAGGTCGCAAGGACTTGCAGAAGAAGCCTAACCTGGAATCACATGGTACGTCCGTGGTCGTGGTTCCTATGGGCCTCTCGGGCCTTCCAGGGCTTCAGGGCATCGTCTGCGATGCGAGAAGGCTGGAATTGCAGGAAGGATCGCTCTGCTCCTCTCTCATGTAATCTGATCGCGTATCTTAATTCCCGCTGTGTTATTTCAGGGAACGTGCTTGTTGGACGGACTCTCCCTGCTACTTCTTCACACTCGGTTTATGGAATATCATAGTTTATTGAATATCATTTGAGATAAGGGGCCTAATCCTTCACAGAGATGCTGTATATTGACCAGGTCCTTTTTATCAATAATAACCCGCGGGGGGTGTGTATGACATAAAAAAAGGAATAATGGAATAATGATTTGTGTCTTGTGATCAAAATATTTTGGATTAGCCTGTATTCTAAGGCTTAAATTTCTTCTTAAAATGGGTAGAACTACCATCGGACACCACCCTTCAGTGGAGTGCAGATGTAACGTAATGCTCTGCATCAATGCTCTGCATTATTGCAGAGGAGATTGCTTGGCTGACAGCGGTACATTGTCCAGGCTAGATTTCTGCAACGTAGGTCATGAGGCAAACCACCACCTGTGGATGTGTTTTCGGTGGCACATCAGGCTACGCATCCGCCCACATCGGTCCAGTGGGAAGGGGTGATGTCATAGTGTTCACGCCCTTAATGCTGTGCCGTAATGCCATAGCGGAACCATTCAATGTGGAATGGGCACCGCACTGTTCCCCTTATACTGCGAGCCGATGGGGAAATACAAATTTGACAGGACAACTGTCCACTGTGAACGCTGTACCTAAAATTAACCCAATGAGGGTCACCTTAATTTGCCTAAGGCGCAATCTCTGCGATCTAATGCAGACAGGGGATTGGAAGAGTCCTGCGGGGGGAAATGCTGCAGTGGGTCGCCCGAAATTACACGTGGGGGTGGGAACAAAGGAAAAATATAAACAGAGAAATGAGCAAATGAGGAGAATTGCCAAAAAGTTTTTTTTCTTTTTTTAACAGAAAAAGTGACTTAACAGTTGTGTAGCCGATACTCGTGTGGAACCATAATCCTTGAAGTCATGGAATTCATGTGAGCATTGGGAATATCAGTTTACTCATTGGCGATGAATCAATTTTCACACATCTTGCACTGGGGGGGGACACGCCAGTAAGGTCACCGAAGTGGCTGGAGTCACACGCAACTTCTCAAGTGACTCCTGTCCCTCTACTGGTAAGACTGAGCCCTAACTCCCAAATGGTTAATCTCATTCGGAGCTTTTTATCTCAACTGGCCAGAACCGTGACCCATGAGCGCCAGAATCGGGGGATGCTAACAGGGCTTTGTGCGAAACGGAAGCAACGTGGCCCCACCGGGTCAAACTTTCCTTATCAGTATCTCGACAGGGGTAGTATCTTCATACTTTTCCTTAAATTAAATTAGTAATAAACACACACGCTCTGCTGTTATCCCATAAGCAGAACATCTATTTCCATTCTGTTGTTCTGTACTGTGAAATTGTGGTGGAAGAAGAAAAAAACATCTGTGTTTTAGAGTTTTGGAAAGTGCTGCAAGTCTCCCAAAGAAATATGATGTGCTTTTAAAGAGATACTTTTATGTTCTTGATCTTCTTCGAAGTATAATTTGAAAGCAATTAGCCCGGGATTTTTGGGCACATTCTGTTTACACCACTGCTTACATGAGTCTTGGATTATAGATTTGTTGAGTGTTTGGTTAAAAATAGCTTTTAAATGTTTTTTTTTTTTTTTTTTTGCATTTGACTCTGCCGTCACGGAGCCAAAGCTCCGACCTTTAGAAGCATGGAGGAGGGTGGTGGGGGGCTCAGTGTCACCGGGGCACGCACTCAAATCAAAGCCAGGACAAAGAGTACAGCCCAGTCCGTCCCTGGGTGAGTCGACTTTGACGCAGAGCACGGCTCCAGATTGAGGCATGAGAGGGAGGCGAATGCCTGGTGTTCCCCTGCTGGCCTGCGATCTCACTCAGAATTAAACACCTGTGTGGATCCTCAGGTCCGTCGTTGAGGAGAAAAAAATACTGAATGTGATGCTGAGCTCCTCCGCGTTGTGGCTCCCTGGCGGGAGCGGGAGCAGGAGCAGGAGCGGGGGGCTCCTGGGGAAGACTGCAGACTTAAATGCACATGGTGCGTCAGCTCCACAAACGGGGCTGGGTCTCTGCACGCTGAGCTGTTTAACCTCTTGGTGGTGGAAAAGGGAGGGGGGGGATGGGGGGCGCTGCGGTTCGCCCCCCCCCCGTCGCTGCTAGTTAACGCTCAGGAAACATTCAACTTATTTTCCATCCTGGCTGCTCAACTCTTTTCGAATTTGCCTGCCACTGCGTTGCATCAAAAAGCGCGCATGAAAAGACGCATTTAAACTCGGGTGCTAATTGTGCCCTTATTATCATCCCCTGTGGAAATAATAAGCTTCCTTCTGTCTGGCAGAAGTCAAAGCGAAGAGGATTCTGGGATTTTTTTTACTCCCTTACTCATGTTATCCATTCCCGAAGCAGGAGGGTTGACTTCCGACTTTCAATGGAAACTAAAGTGAGATGGAATGAGCAGAAGTTTGCAGGCCAGATAATTAATTAGCTCCATCAGTTACATGAAATCCTTTCAGTGGGTTTCCTCTATTTGCAGCAACAAAGCATCCACAATACTGGAATATACTATAAATTTTATGTTTTTCTCCACCTTCATATAGCTTTCTCTATTCATCTGCTTTTTTGTCAGGCTGTGGTGGACCTTTGGAAGAGAAGTACATTTTTTTTTAGTGGGCATTTTTATTCACACCAACCTACAATTGAGAGAGCAGGGTCAACCAGTCCCTGTTGAGGGTTAAGGGCCCTGTTCTACGGCCCAACAGGGAAGCCACTCCTGGGATTTGAGCCACAAACCTCGTGAGCACAGACAAAGCACCCTAACCCATCAAGCTACAGTACGTACCTCTTCTTGAGGCAGCAGTTTGGTAGAAGGTTAACAACCTATAAACATTACAAATTTGCAAGGGAAAAAAAAATGTCTTTTGAAATTAAGCCGTGGACGGGGGGCAGACTGGGGCTGGCTTCGGGGGTTAGGGTTAGGGTTAGGGTTAGGGTTAGGGGGCGTGAATCAAATGGGAGAGTTTGCGCTCCGCCCAGCGCTCCGCAGAGCTGGGGCAGAATTCCTGTGCGCTCCGAGGTGTGCAGGTTGTAACGGCGGGATGTTTGCGCAGGGCGTGTCCCCGGAGACGACTCTGCTGATGCGTGCATTGTTCTAACATCCCGCTGATGGATTTGGGAGTGGAGAGCATTCAGCGAAAGACTCGCTGCATTATCCTCCTGTCTTTGATCACTATTCATGTTCCTGCACTGGGTAATCTTCCCCACTAATCTCATTCAGAGATATAAATAAACAAGCGCGTCGCTAAATGAGACAGGAAGCACATGGGTAAGCATAGGAGAGATTATGGTAATGTGTAGATAACTAGCGCTGTTTAATATATGGCATTTTTAATAAAGGAGCAACTTCTCTCGAAAAATACACTTCCTTCGTGAGCCAGGTGGTTGTAAAGGGTTATAATTATGAATTTAATTCAGAAGTTGTCTTGGTCTTGGTGTCATGAACAGTCATGAATCTCTAAAACGTCGAGCCACCAATTTATTGATCTGTATTTTAATCTGCACGAATCAGGTACTCACTCAGGACACCTGAAAGCGCATTTAATGCACCACTTTGCATTTTGCTCAAGTTAATAGGCGCATTAATCTGTTTTCAGTTCATGTCTATCCTTAAAAGGTCTCAGAATGATCCGTCAGACTTGTTTACCATGTGCACACGTGCCACAGCCTTCACCATGAGTAACATACGTATTTGTACGTGGATGGATGGATGGATGGATGGAAGGATGGATGGATGGAAGGATGGGTGGATGGACAGATGTTAAAAACACACATCAGGGCTAAGAAGAATAATAAAAACATGTAACTGCATGCTGGGATCAATTACATTTCACACTGAATAGATGGAAAACTACTGGAAGTTTATTGTCATTGTACCCGATCCGGCCCCTCCCCCCACTAACCCCCCAGCCATGGCACATTACAAAGGGAAAAGAAAATCATTCCACATACCGGATCCATAAAAAAACCTCTTTGAAATGGATTGCTGGTTCCGGTCCAGATTGGCGCAGGCCTGGCCCATTGATGGCACAGCCTTTGGGCACGGGGATGCCTGGCCTTGACAGGGAGGTAGTAAGCCATATCAGTGGGCGTTCGCCCGTCCGCTGGGAGCCCCTGAGCCGTGCTGTCGGAATATCAAGCGGGGGCCTTGGCAGCACATGTGGCCAGGCGGTGGTTTTCATTTCAGGGCGATCGGGCCCGATGCTATCGCCTTCCGTCACAAACGCCGACCGTTCGCGACCTGACCTAAATCACTGGGCTTCTGACAACTGCCTCTGTTTTTTTTTTTCTTTTTTTTTTTTTCTCGAGAAGCTGGATGGAGGATGTGCTTTGTGAACTGTTTTAAAAATTGAGTTCACTGCCTGTCCGCCAAGGAGCTCTATCCTCGACGGGCGCAAAGGGATTATACCTGAATTCAGGCATCCCTGTCTGAGTTCGCGTCCTGATCAGTTTGGGACCTGAAATCTGCATTGGAACATAAAATGATTTATCTCACATTAAGATTTGATCCAGAGAGTCACGCCGCCAAGTTTTATGTTTTCGATGTTTTTTTTTGGTTAGCTAAGAGGAAGGAGCGAGTGTCTGTAGTTTCCGTGGTGCCATATCATGGTCTACCTGTTTTGCCTGTCTGCCTTTGATGAGTTTTCTCTGGCTTTACATGCATGCACTCGCAGCTCACCAGTACACATCGCGCAGCGCTAGCCGTGGAGCAGTCAGCTTATCGAAGGCGATGGGTTCTGTCTCCGGATTTGATCAAACCAGCTCTTCTCTATGCACCCCCCACTACTTTCTCATCTTGCTTTGTTTAGTAAATTCCAGAGTCTAGTCCTCCAAGAGAGTCGCTTGTTATCTGTGGAATTTGTGTCACCGTAAAAGAACAGAGAGCCCCAATAAAGGAAGGTATTTCCATGCTGGCATGACCAAGAGTACATGGTGTTCTGGCTGCGGGAATGGAGTTGGACGCGGCTGGCTTTAAGGAGAAACTCCATGCAAACAAAGCAATGGAGAACTTAAGACAGCAAGGCTGTTAGCCGCTGTATCGTTGGCTAGCTACTTAGCATAGCTGCTAATCTAGCATCATATAACCGATAAATGAAGAGAATGCTGATCCAGGAAACAGTGTTCCTGAATAGCAACATGAAATGGTTATGCGTGGTTAAATGTAATAATATCTCGAAAGTTAGCACATTTTAAATATATGTGCATTTTTAATGAATTATTTGAGTTTGACTACGGCGCAGTTTCCATATTAGCCATGGAATGCTTTTCGGAGCAGGAACAGCAAAAGCCCAGATGTAGCTGTCGTGGTGTTCTGAGTAAAATCTAGTAACGTATCAATGTATCATTTTTGTTTAAGTATCTACTCCCCCGTGGGGGAAAAAAATCGAAGGAAACTGTTAGCTTTCATTTTTGCGGCAGCTGGGAAACAAGGCACAGTGAATAAAATGTGTTATGTAGTAGGTGCATGGAAGATAGAGCCATGAAAATAGTTGAGATTTAACTTTAAGTTAGACTTTACTAGAGTCGAGTTCAGCCTGTCATTTGGGTTGTGATTTTTTTTTTTTTTGGCGGGACGGAATCTGATTATTTTGGATCCAGTTTGCCTGGGTCATATCGAACCCGCAGCTAACAAGCCCAGACCTCTAACTGCCGCTCCTCCAGCTGCCCAAAATCTGCCGCTCGGTCTTCGAAGAGATCCGTCGCGGAAAGCACCGAAGCTGGAAGTTCAACTTCGCGGGTCCCCGGCTGGGAGCCGCTGCGCCTCCGGCTCCAGTCTCATCTCATCTCATTAGAATGATTAGATGGATTAAAAACTTTATTAGTCCGATAAGGAGGCTGAGATTGCTGATGAAACGTGGTGAGCGAGAGCCGTCACTTGTGGGAACCGGGACCGAGGCGCCGCGTTTACGATCGAGGCTCTTCACGAAAGAGGCTGCGAGCGAGCGGTCAATCCGGCGGGCGGAAAGTCCGCCCAACTCTGCCTGCGAGGCGTCACTGCCGGGACATATCTTTTGTTTTCCCCTATCTTTACTTTCTTATTATTTTAAACGGCCAGATTTCTTCCCCAGCAGCTTTTTTTTTTTTGATATCCATTTAGATTGAGGCTTCATTAAAAAAACACAGACAATAGAGTGACTTCTAATTAAGAGAAGCGCATCTGGCCTCTGGCAGCCTGCTCCCCTTGTTGCATCTATTTTGCTGGGGAGAATTCATTTGTTTCTTAATTAAGAAAAACACCAATAGCGTGAAAAATCTGCTTATGGTACCTGAATCCTAATTAGTTAAATAGTGAGGGGAAGGGGAGAGTGAAAAAAAAACACATTCCAGTAGCCTTAGAAATGAACTTGGGGCTGATAAAATTGAACTAACTACCCCTCGCATAAATGGAAGCCAGGGAAAAGTGTACCATCATTACGGCTAAGACAATATGCAAACTATCTTCAAAGAAATCAAATTGCCGGAATGTTTTCATTTGCATGTATTAACCATTAACATAATGAGGAGACGTGACATTGGACCCGGATTGCGTGTCTGTTCGGATTGATAACTGCGGCGCATCTGCAAATAGTCTCCTGCACAAAAAAAATAAAAAATTAAAAAATTACACTAGCAGTCAAATCAGCGCTGAACTGTGGCTCGGATTTTTTTCCAGTCCGACACACAGGCTCACCCTGCCACCGTGTCGGCTCCGCGCCATAACAACTATCTGTAACCGGGTATGGGGGGGGGGCTTACAGTCAGCGTAAGGTGTAAGCCTGGGGGAGACCCATTGGTCCTGCAGCATCCTTCTCTATTCGGAACATTGTGACATCACATCTCCACCCGCGTGACAGCAGTGATTCGGGACCAGGTACCTACCCCCCAGTGCCACCGCAGCCACTTTCATGCCCTGGGGCGTCATTATGGGCCACAGGCCAACAGCACTGTACCCCAGGTACCAGGCGGAATGGCGAAACTTTTTTAATATTCGAAAAAAAATATGCTACATGCTACGTCTGAGGATCAGCCTCTTAGGTCAAATTATTCAATTAAGTGTGTGTTTATTACTGATACTGGCGCAGCGCTGCGGTTACACTTATCACCCGGTTTGCAGATTGGCGTCCTCGCGAAAAACGCGGGCGTAAAGATTGCCGTGGCTGTAATTAAAATGGCACGGAGACAAATTCGACGCAACCTAAGAAGCGGGGAAAAGGACGGAGGTGTTCGGAAGTCGCAGGCTCTGCATCAGCGTTACCCGACAGGAAAAGGCTTCAGTGTTACAGACAGCGCCCTATATCATTTTCTGCCATGGCGCTTTCAGAAGCCTGGGCTTCTTGCTTCGCTACTGGCCTGTGAGCCGGGTCAGACCTGGATTTCCGCCAGCTGTCCAACAGAACCAGCAAAAGGTGACCCGAACCAGCCGAGATGCCGAATGCGTGGTCTGGTTGTCAAGATTCCATAACCGGGGCCTAGTCACTGTGGTCATGTGACTGATGCCCGATCAAAGGGATGTGGAGGCACCGCGGCCCCCCCGATCCAGTCGGCGGCATGGCAACAGACCCTGGAATGAAAGAAACATTGGAGCAAACATCTTCAAAAAAAAGACAGATTTCCGCTGCCCTCATTGTTATCGGCCCTAAGTAGCGGCTCTCTCTTTCCAACGACGAGTTTTCCGCACGCTCTGTCGGGAAACGGGGCGCCGGCCCGCGCGCGAGATTCCCTCAACGACGGGCTCCTCGCTCCACCTCTCCCGAGTCGAGCCTTAGCTGGCTCGCGGTGTGCCGCCTATCTGAATATTAAAGGGAGTTTCGAGCTCATCTGCAAATGTGATTTGCACGTATCTCACTTCTGCCGTCGTCAAGCTGCTTCGCCGGCGAGCTTCTGAGCGAGGAGGGAGTGCCGGGAGCAGAGGAAGAAAAAAAAAAAAGGGGGGATGAAGGAGGAGACATATGGAATGCTATTGATGTATGCTGTTTGTGACCTAATTTAAATCCCTGCCAACAAGCTCATATCCGCGCTGTACATTTGCTAAATTAGAGCAGCTAAGCCGTGCCTTCGTCAGGAGACAGGTGTAAACAACACAGCAGCCATGACACGGCGCGGGTGAATATGGTAATGCCGCAGAGCACAGAAATAATTTGGACATCATTTTGATGCCCACGGGGCCCCGGGGAATGGCCCCCGGAACGAAGGTGCCCATCGACGGCCCGTTTGCGCCAGGATATAATTACGGCCGGCCCGTCTCCCCTCTTCCCCGGTCGCTCTGCGCGGCGCGCGTGTAATTTGCTTGTAACACAGAAACATATTTTTATTTTTTTGTTTTTCAAAAATGTAGGCTGAGCTGTTTAGGTTTTCTGTCGACCCTCAGCGGACTTTGGCGGGAAGAAAACCTTGTGTCGTCCTTTGTTTAGTATTTCTGCCTATAAAATCGCAATAACGATGATAATAATAATAATCGCGGTCGTAATGACAGTGATAATCTGTACGGGAAAAACAGGATTAGCTGTTTGTGTTTGCAGTGTGCTTGTCAAACATGTGAGACACAGCCTCAAATGAATTAGCATTTTTTGTCAATTTTTCTCTGTTTTGTCATTTATTACCAAAGAATACTGATAATTATTCCTAACATTATTGATCCCAATTCTGATACCAGCTGATATGTTGACAGATGTTTTTTGATGTATATAGAATGGAAGTTTTGTTTACGATTGGCAAGTGTCGTAAATAAACACATACTGTGGTTTTATATCAGAAATCACAGAGTAAGTAAAATGTAGCTGTTTCTGGGTTGAGGAATTGGTTTGAAATTAGTTATATTTAGACCAGAGGATATCTGTCATACTGCTAGAAATGTGTGTGTTCATATTTGCAGTGGTTATTTGCTGTATGAGGCCTGAAGTGGCCCAAATTGTGTTTGAGGTGTTAATTACAGAAGCAAGCAGGAACTGCATAGTCTGTAATGAAAGACCCATGGAGAAACTTTGAGTTTATCGTAGCAAAATGCAATCATTTCTCTATTTAGAAGACAAGGCAGGAGAGAGAAATAATGCACCTATTTAAAAGAGAATATGTATCTTGGTCTGGACTAGAAGGGGAAGAACTCAGGAAATTCACAAATTCCAGAGCACTGATACAAAAATTATGGAAAATATTTCAGTCGTGTATATTCCAAAGCATCTGCTGCCCTCTGCGAATGAAATCAGTTTTATAAATTCTTTATTATTATTATTATTATTATTATTATTATTATTGTTATTTTATTATGCTGTTGTCTAAAACAAAACAACTGATAATAATACACTTACTTTATAGAACTGTAAATTTCACTTCCTTTGCTGATAGATCGCATTTCATTATTGTTTTGGTGTTTCCTTAAGCACTCTGCCGCCTACTGGCCGGTAAGGTTCATACGGCACGTTCACAGCAACAGTCAGCGAGCAGGAGGCACCCATGGAAAAACAATCTATTATAAGTGATCGGTTGACGTGATAAACGGCCCCCGTCCTTTCCGTAAGGTCACTGCTGTCGGGTCAGCGTCCTGCCATCTTCTGCTTCCGTCGCGTGTCGTCGTTGGCCAGCTGGACTGTCATTTTTTTTTCCTAGGAGGACTTTGACAGAGCCTTCAGGCCTGAGAGCCTCTTTTTAAAGGTCAAAATTTTACCACTTACGTTTAATGTGTAGGGGCCAAATCCCCGCAGAGACCATCCACTCTGCTACTCTTACACAGCTTTCCGTTCCCTTTTCCACTAAGAGTCTGGCTTGTTGTAGGGAGTGACGCCAAGACTGAACACTCGTACCTTCGGCCTTCATTATTCTCCATGTATTACGCCGATATTACATTTATACCATGTCGTTCTGGGAATTGCAGTTAGGTTTAAGTTAGTTAAGGGACTTGATTCAGGCCCTTTCAAGGCGATGAAGCACCATTGTGCCACCAAAAACATTCTTGGATGCGTTTTTCTTTTGACGCCGCTTTTGGACGACGGCAAAGTGTGGTAATTTTATATTTTGCAGTGTTGCCTGAGCTTCAGTTTTGTTGCTCATTTCACTGTGAAACAGAAGGTAAACAGAAGCACAGTCTCCAGGCAAAGTGAGCAGCCCTTGCTGAGATTTCAGCGCTTGTCGTTGCACGACACATATATGTCTACGGCACTCAAGCCGAAATTACCATGGTATGAAGGTGCTTGGTATGTGCTACCGAAGGGTAAACACTTTGACGTTATTGAGAGCTGGAAACCTTTGGGCCAGGTTTTCGAATGTCCTGAGGTACGTCACCTGGGATCTATGTCTAGGTCGTTTTGAAGGCGTTCTCTGTTTCCTCCCTCAGCTGCTGATGTTTTTAACCTGCCCCTGAGGTCAAGGAAACAAGCCACGGATGCCAGCAAATAATGATTACCCAAAAAGATGATGGTTAGCTCTTCGAGCCTCTGCCCACCGCGCCTCTCCTGCCTGTTCGGAGTGCGAGGGCCGGGGTCTCTGCGTGTCAGCTAACGGAGCCCTGCCTGAATCCTAATCTTTGTCTGTAAGCTTCACGTGACCTCATCAGGAACTAGAGAGGCGGCATCTCTGTTTTAAAGGACAGTACTTTGAATGTCATTTGACAATTTCCTTTTAATTAGAACTAATTTACAGAAAGATGCCCACCAGCTAATCTTTACAGGATAATTAACTTCTATTTTCTTTACTTTTAATTAAAAAAGTGGAAAAGATTTAGCTGATCCATAAAGAATTGTTCTTTTGAAATGTTCATCAGACTTCACAATTCTTTCTGGCGTTGGTAATATTTAGATTGTATCTAATGTTTGCTCTCCTCTGAGTTATACAGTAGCTTTTTTTTCCCAGGGTATTAAGAAGTGTAACTATCGATAGTTGAAATTGGAACTAGAGGCAAATTAGAATTGAATTAATGACAAATTTCTAGAAAAAAGGAAACCCCGCCATTTAACACTAAAATAAAATCTTTAGTTACATCCATTTCATAAATGTTCGCTCGATGGATGAAGCTGTTATCTACTTTGTGACTCCTGAATCAATTCTACTTTACTCTTTGCTGTACTATGTATTTATTGCAAGTAACCAGACATAACCACAGCATCTGTGGCATAAAACGTGGCCTTTAACATTTTGTGTATCATATGGCCATACTGTAATTCCGCTTTCAAAGTAACATGTAGAAAAATGATGTAACGTATCTGCGTTGCCAAAATTACTCTGCGTTTTCATTACCCCAGCTAATGCACTGTACGTTTGGGCTAGCGATAAATTAAACAATTTTGCTGAGCTAGTTACCTACAACGGATATGAATATTGATCGCTGCAGGTCATTTACATGTTCTGTAATTACTGTGACACATTTCACACTTGGGAAAAGGCGGAGAAGCCCGGTGTGAGATCTGTGCTTTCGTGGCGTACCTTCCGATAAAACAAACGCTCTACCTTAAACCCTTGTGCGGTCGTCCTAATTGGGGGCCACAGGCGGCAACAGTCTATTGACAGGCTGTCTTTGCTGGGGAGTCCTTTCTGTCTTTTGCACAGCCAACGGGAGAAGATAAATGTTTCCTCTCCATGATGGTTCCCACAGGGAAAATGTGGCCAGTTGTTTGATTTGATTAAAGGTTCCCATTCCAAACTGTTTTTTTTTTTTTTGTTCCTAATGAAAAGAGCAACATCTATTTCAAATGCCAATTTTGTAATTATATGCTATTGTATCCTGGCTACATTAAAGTCTGTATTATTCCGTAGAATAACAGCAATACTGCTATCAGGATGATTATGGTGATTACGATTATTGTTGTTTAGCTTTTATTGCTCATAGGAGAAGCTTTTACGTCTTGCATCACTCCGTGTTAGGCGATATTTCTCGATGTTTATCGCTCTGCGGAACCGATCTCTCCTCGCTGCCGCCACCCCGAACACGGCAAGTCAATGTCAGCGAGTTAATAAGAAACAACCTTTAGCGGTGTGGTCAATTAGCGCGTCTTTGTCTTCATTTCCGAGTCAGATCCCCGCGCAGACAGGACCGCTCTTGAGAGCGTCTCCTCCGCTGGGGTGCAGCAACCGGAGGACGACATCCCCCCCACCCCCATGCCGGCCTCGTCCAGCTGAGCGTCTCTCTCTCTCTCTCTCACTCCCTCTCTCTATCTGTCTGTCTCTGCGGAGGGTGAACCGTGGAGGAAACCCAGTTCTACAGGGACGGGGGCATCTGCTGAGGCCTGAGGCCATGCTTAGAGGTGTTTCCAGCATTTTAATGGGCTACTGAAATGCCAGCGTGTTTTCATGCCGTTCCAATTCAAATTAATTGGAGAAGGAAGTGAAAGGAGACATTTTTTTTGCCTCCCCAATTGCAAAAAAAAATTTAAAAAATAAATGAAGGGAACGGTAACTTGAAGGCTACCAGGCAGGAACACTAAAATACACTTTTTTTATGGCGATCAAGCGTTTCTTGGAAAAACGCAGACAATTATCTCCATTAATCTCCTTTAGGTTCAGCTTCAGAGATCTCTTTCATCGCAAATTTCGTCGTGGAGTCGGGTCTTGCGATGGTACACGGTGTTGGAGGAAAAAACCTGCTAGCTTTGGCTGTTTTTTTCTACTGACAAGGAGACTATAAATCACATTAAGGTGATAAGGCACTGCATAAAGTAAAAATAAGGAAACATAAAACGCTGTATAAAAGAGACACCTAGGAAAAAATTATACTGTGAACTGCAAGTCAGTTTTCAGTGAACTGCAGTACATGATACTTTTGCCGCGGTAAGGAATAGATATATTTTTTTAGCTATTTTTAGTTAGTGACTTTTTAGTATGTTCCAGCTTTTAAAAAGACCTTCTTATTGTGTAGTCGTCCACTGCTGGTCACTCTGGTCATTCTGAAATTTTATGTAAAAATCTGTTCTCGGTCCATCCCGGTGTTTTGTCCATCCAATAAGGCTGTTTCTGAATATTTTTTTTTCCCCAGGAAAAAAATAAATAAACAAATTGTGATCACAGCCGCAAATTATAGGCTCTTTTTTGGATTTCTGCATCGTGTTTCAAGCCTGTTTGTTGATGGTTGATTGTAAGGGCCCCTGGATTTAGGAAAGCGGCCATTTCTAATCACTGGAATTACATTGCTTAGCGACTGGAAAATCAAGTTAAACAATACCGCTACCTATTAACGCCTGGAGAACGCCGGGCTCCACCGAAGCCTTCCCATCTGGCTCTGCGCAGCAGCACCCAAACCTCAAAAACAATTCAAACATACAAAACATGCAACTCGCGATTGGCTTGCGACTTTGTTTCTAGTGTGCCACACGACGCAGGAAACTTAACGCCGGCTTCCTTTGCGTCAGATAAATGCTCGACGAGTTCCGATGTATGTGCGATGCGCTACGCTAATGCTAATTCCGCCATTGGGATGTTTTTATGGCACCAATGAATGATTTAAAAAAACATAAATAAATGACCCTATAACCCACAAGATGCCTGCGCTCTCTCCTTCGCAGAGGTCATTACAACAGTCTCGTGGTAACAGCAACGATTGGGCCCCTTGTAGCGAGACCAACGACGTACCTCTCCTTCCCATTCTTTTCGTCTGTAAATCTTTTATATGTCGCCCAAACGAACGCCCCTGTGTCTTCACCTGTCCCTAGAGCTTCCATCTTAATTTCAGCCATTTCTGGTCGTGAAATATTTGTAACAGGCCCAGCTGGTTAAACAAATAGCAAAATAACAAAATAATAATGTATACATAATATTACGGTACACCCATCCGCAACCGCTGGACATGGTCGCGTTCCTCTTTTATTTTAGATTGTGCCCGAGGAGTGATGATAAATGGCTCTGTAGCTCCATAAGTCTGAGTGTGAGGAGGCCGTCCGGTCGAGCAGGTAGATTATATGTGGAATTTTATACATCCTTCGTGCAGCAGCTAAATCCCCCTTTTTTTGTTCTCTTGACACAGCAAGGTGCCCAGGCTGGTGGCAGACGGAGCCGGCAAAGGTTGGCTGGGAATGGGAGCAGAGCCCGCGAGGCACACACCGCCGCGGCCTGTGTCCCCGCATAGGCTCAGGTGCCGCGTTTCATCCATGGGCCAGCTTGGTCACATTTTCAATGGGCGGCAAGATTAAAAAGCGCATAGGTGGGAGCAAAATGATTTCCATGCTCATAGAGATGTGGCGCTTTGTTCTGTCAGATTCAATTACCTCACCTCTAATTAGGAGCCGTAGAGAAGGCTCCGTTTGTGATCCGGACATCACACTGTGTAGCCCGCTGATAATGGGCACTGTTGCTATCGGCGCCCGGCAACCGGCTTCCCACACCGCAGACGGGTGAAAAGGGAGCCATAGAAACTGCCGGCATTCACATCACACTCGCATATTTGTTTGTTTTTCTTCTATTCCTTATTCTACGCACAAATGCAATTTTTCGCATTTCGCTGGTAAACTGCGCTGCAAATCAGCATGTTCATCTTCTTATTCGTTATTTTTGTACGGAGAACAATATTTTTCTTGGAAGCTCTGTTTTTGAGGGGTCCGTCGGCCGTCCCCTCCTTGCGACCCAGTCCGCACTGGAGTATGTGCTCCCCCTCCTGTATTTGAACATCTCCTACCCCCCTGTTGTAGTTTAGCTCTGCCCCCACCGATCCCCATTTGACTCAGGCAGGGGCGTTGCTAGAGCCCCAGTCCAGACAAATCCAGTTCGGACGTGGCACAAACGGGCTCGGCTTGAGGGGGCGTGCGGCTGAGCCCAGCCCCCGTACTTCTCTCTGTCTGGTGCTGACCTCTGTCACATTCTGAGACGGATGGTACTAACTTACTCTCACCTCTTAGCTAAATGCTAAGCTAACCTTTTTAACCTCTCTCCTTAGGCAGGCAGTATTTTCATAGTTTATAACTGTACTGACATCTCAGTTTCACTTTAAACTCTCTGAGTTGGATCCTCAACTAATGTCTCATTTAATCTTTTCAGTTATGTGCTTTCCTCATCTCTCTTGGAGCTTCTCATAGTCTGATGCCAGTCCCTCTCAATGTAATACAGCCGTAGTGTTCCAGCTTAGTCCTAAACTTTCTAAATTAGATACTGTACTAGCTTGAGTGTTAGCATGATCTTTTTCTGTTCTTGGTATTTTTCAGTTTCCTGATTCAAATCTGTCACATAGCCGTATACATCTTTCGCGTTGAAGTTGCAGTTTTGAGTTTAGGTAAGCAAACATTAGTTCAACAGCAAAGTTCCTCTATAACAACTCAGTCGTAGCATGTGAAGGTTCAAAACATCTCTCAGCTTTGGTTTGTGGCCTGGGTTTTATTCAGACCTTCCTCCCTAGCAACCTCATGATCTCCCCTCTATTAAGCTGGAGGAAGTAAGGAAGGTCTCAGGTTGGTTCCTTCTCTCCAGTGAGCGCTTAGCGATGTCGGCTTGGCACTGGCCTGGTTCTCTGGCCCTTTCAGGCCTGCAGATGGACGCACCAGCAGATCTGCCGCAAATGTCCGTCGGGCAGATGCGTCTACATTGGCAGAGGGGCCGCTGTGATGTTGGCCGTCGCACAACAAGATGCAGAAGCCCCTACCTCATTACCGACACACTACCGTATTTTTTTTGTCGTATGTGTATAGGGAGAGTTTGATCCATACCTTGTTTTTTTTTTTTTTTTTTTTTTGCTTTCGTTATACGCCGGATGGCTTTTTTGGATCGCATCACACAAAAGCGGGAAATCAAAGTGACACCCCCTGACTTAGAGAAGACACGATAACAGGGCACACGGGTGAGATATCCCACGGGCCGTTTGTCACCCGCCCCACAGAAAGGCACCGGTGTTCACGGGCCGTAGTGAATGTGATGGGGTTTTAAACAGTACACAACTAAATATAGCAGGGGCAGCACTATCAGAAAATGAGTTAGGAGTGCGGCACGAGTCGTTTAGAAAGTCATTATTCTTATCTTTGCTGTCTCAAATTATTTCAGGTCTCTTCATGCAATGAATTTTGTATAATAAACTAAACATATGGAAGGGGGATCAAACTTTAAGTAATCTACACAGGACCCGGGAACTCTCCATCAAAACTGCGCTTTTTGTCCCCTTTTTTTCTTTCTGTAACGTCTTCATGCATTATTTATGCCTCTCGGCGTCTCATAACAAATCGCATTGTTTGCCGTTAGGTTCCAGCAGGTTCGTTAAGACGAACACAGTAGATTAGCGGCTATTGGCCCCGCCTCCCCGTATCCGGTTTGTGCTCTGCGTACAAGCCCGTGCATGCTTGCCCAGAACACATCCGTAGTTGTGTCAGAAGGCCGGCTTTTTAGACTGGCTTGGGCGAGCTAATTTAATAGTTCGATCCTTATAGAAGATGCTGCATGGCACCGTCTGTTCTCCTGAATGGTGATATGAGGCATCAGATTTATATGTATAAAACACGAAACTATAAAGTTGTACTCATTTAAAGCTCCGCCCCCCCACTGCAGCCTCGATTAGAGATCCGCGTACTAATTCTTTTCATGTTACGGAGCTCCAGCCGCTGCTGGCTTCCTACAAAGGAGTAATTTATAAGACTAATGAAAGGAATGAACATGGCGTGGAAATGGTGGTGGTGGGGGGGGGGGGGGCTTCTTTATGACCCCCCCCCCCTCCACTCACCCACCAGCTCGCACAGGAATAAAGGGAGACAGGAGGAAGCGTGCACAGCCCCGCATTTGAACTGAAACAGTGGCTTTGTGATGGTTTCCTTACAGGAGGATACAGCGATAGGTCTCTCAGAATACATCTTGCGGCCTGTCTCCCAGAATGACAGCATGAAATAGATAGATATCCACCTGTAAGGACTGGAGGGGGGTGGGCAGGGGACCCCCCACCCCAGAGGAAATCGAGATATTGTGATTATTCATTATCTTGATTGTGGAAGTAGCAGGTGTTTTGGGGAGGGGGGGTTAACCCCACCCCAAAGGGAGTGTCTCCTTAGCTCAGATCAGATAACAGCCTGCAACATTTTAAGGTGACGTCAAAAGAATGTTATTTTGGTTTTGGGGAGCAGATGCAGGGAAAGGCACCGTTTAAATGTCATTCAGGTGCAGGTGAAATTTTTTATTCGAAACTAATACCATCCAGGGTGCAGTTTGCTTGATTGAAGCAAGTGGTAATATGCAAATGCAAAAAAACGATGTACAGCTACAAGCAAAACTCCAAAATCATTTAGATTTAAAGAAATAATGTTGCACAGAGGGAAAAAAAATTAATCACACGGAAAAATGTCTCCTTTAAGATTGCAGCGTTGTATTACCTGCAGCTATGGAATGTAAATGAAAAATCAACATTGTACCCTGTGATAAGGCTAACAAATTAATAAACGTATTTTCTTTCCACCTCGTGTTCCGTTGCTCCATTCGGTGAGGAACTCAGTTAGTTTGGAGTTTCAGATACTGGGAAAAGGGGGACATTCGTGTCGGTAATATCATGTCAGGCATCGCCCAAGATGCCCAAAGTGTCCAGGGGAAGCCTGAGCTTCGCAGTTTGAACGGCGTGGTTTACATTCTAATGCAGCTGTGGTTACCTTTTGTTGAAAACAATGTTAAAAGAGAACGCCGACATCTTCCTTATCGAAGCATCTGATTTTCAGCGATAAAAGTCATCAGGTACGGATCCGTTATAGAGGAGACTGAGGACAGCTGTTGAGTTGACCCTAGTAGACACCTTAAGTTAGCAAAAGTAGAAGGACAAGTAGCTGGATTAGATGTTTTTAAAAGTGAGTTAAAAGTCCATTGAACAACTGACCCCATTCAAGAATTATCACTGATCTCCCCTAGTAAATCCAGAAATATGCAAATCATGTTGCGTTTAAATATTGTAAGCTCTTCCACAAGCAGGATATTCTATTGTAGTATCCTTGCTTAGCTTGTGCAGTGTTACAGAGAGAGAATCCTTTGTATTTCTAGATATTTGTTTGGCTGGAAAATTTCCCATTTTAAGTACAGAAAGCAGTTTAGAGTAAGTAGCCCTTCGGAGTTACAGTAGACCTTCTGGTACTAGAACCACAAATTTCTACATTCATCCTCTTCTGAGTTGCAACCCGAAAGAAAACTAATCCCATACCAGTATTGTTTTTGGTGAAGAATATTTTATATAAAGTGACAGTTTCAGATACCAAACACTTCATAGTCACAGAGTTAAGAAAATATGCATATTTAAGTAAATTGCCGAGCTGATTACATAGTAAAATGGTGTGTAAGATATATTATAAGCCAAAAAAATGTGTGTCGTTTTTAACACTGTGTGTGACTGTAAAATGTCTGCTGCAGAGTGTAAAGGATTAATTAAGCATAGTCTCTTCGTCCCAGCTATCACAACATCAACGTTATTTTACCGTTTTATTGTTTTACAGCACTCACTGAGGAGTAAATAGGAGGCTTTTGTCTACATTGTGCTGCAAGAGAGATTTATTGAGCAAAGGGTGCAAGGAAGAAAAACAGGAAATGGGCTGGTGTGTGTGTGTGTGTGTGTGTGTGTGTGTGTGTGTGGAAAGGAGAGGAAAGAGGTGGGTTCTTTACAGCCTTTAGCTGGAGCTAACTCCCCTGACTCTGTTTCCACAAGATGAAATTTCCCCAAAAGCAAAGTACTTCCATGCATTGCTGTGCCAGAGAACAGTGTTTATCCCAGAGCAATCATGGAGTAGTTGCTTCATAGCCATAGCCGTCTGTTCTATGTTCGTTTAGCATGTTTGTTTAACACGTCCTGCTGATGTTTTGCCTGTTCCGCCCCCAAAATGGCCCTTGAACAGAAACATGCCTCTGTCACTAGGGCCGCTGGATGACGGCCTCGAGGATGAAGAGGAGGAATGCGTGTCGGAGGGGAACGAGCTGGTGGCCAAGGATGAGTTCTCCACAGAGGAGAACTTCTCCGGCGACTTCGAACCCGAGAACCTGAACTGTGAAGACATGGAATTCTTCTGCAGCAAAGGTGACCCTTAAAAAAGAAAAAAGAAACCTCTGCACACCATCCTGCCTCACACGCCGCTTTCATTCCTCTACCTTACAGCCATTTTACGTGAAATGATTATTGCAAGATTTCTCACGTCAGGTGCAGTTTCACCGCGACCCGACTCCACCTTCATCCCATCGCACATCTAGCTGAAACAAAAAGGCGTAGTTTTCTAACTTTGTGGAAATTTTGTGAGCTCGCGTTCTGTTCGTTTTTGAGGCGCCGCCCTCCGTCACCTGACTCTCCTGTAGCAGCGTGGGGCTGCTTGGCCGCAGAGAGCTGATGCCACCTGCTTTTCCCTGGCTTACAGGGATAGATGCCGCATAATAACAATGAAGCTGCAACATTTGTTTGAATTCCAGTTCAATTATTTATACCTTTTTTGTTGTTTCAATTTGGTCGAATCGTATACAAGAACACAAAACTCATCAGAGTCTCACTCTGGATGCACAGATGAAAGAAATGTCATTTGTCATAACCTCCCGATTTGCCTACACAAGGTGTTTCCAGTTGCACCAGCAGTCAAATGCTATGAATTTTAATTTTAAATTAAACAATTTACACTTTCAGTTCCCCTAGCCCCATCTTGAAAAAAAAATATATATTTTTTACACTTTGAAAGTTGAAACTATTAGCTTGGGGGATTTCACTAAAAGAAATTGTTTTCCTTTTCATGTTTTCTGTGCATAATAATATTTTTTCTTTTGTTCTTCAAGAGAGGGATTAAAAAAAACATCATTACATAAATCTAGATTTGGCTGCATCCAAACAAAATGGCTTCAACTGTATAGGTCATAAATTTTACAGAAAATGAAATGTGTGCAGACCTGATGGTCACAGAACAGCATGTTGTATTCGGTCCAGTACATTTAATTAATTTATTGATTGGAATATGGCGTACGACAGTGACATTTATCACGCTAATCATTCCCGCTGGTGGGCACTGACTGGTACCATCTCTGTGATGAACCACTGTGCTTTCATGTTGCAGAGATCCTAACCTTTGACCTTTGACCCCTACAGGGAAGTGCTAGGGGAACCATATAGCTACAGTTAAATATTTTTGCAGTTCCTTGAACGAATAGCCAGAGCAGGAACATTGAGCAGGTGTGTCACAGAGGTATCCAATTTGATTTACTCTCACTGGGAGTGAGCTGGGTGAGAACTGGGTGACTTCACTGGGAGTGAGCTGGGTGAGAACTGGGTGACTTCACTGGGAGTGAGCTGGGTGAGAACTGGATGACTTCACTGGGAGTGAGCTGGGTGTGAACTGGGTGACTTCACTGGGAGTGAGCTGGGTGAGAACTGGGTGACTTCACTGGGAGTGAGCTGGGTGACAGTGAACACAGGAGCATTATGGATATTCAGTGAATTTCTTGTGCTGTCTTATGCGATAGCCGGGCCTGTAATTGTTCCCATTGGACTGTTGCAGCAGTCGCTGAAGTTTAGCGAGCCCATCACGTTAGTTACATTAAAGTTATTAACATCTGCGAATGAAGCAAAACTGCCAGCCTTTGAGTTACAAACTGTTTTAAAAAGTATAATCAGAGTGTGGTATTAAAACGGATCCTTCCTTAATCTTTCCCCTTTGGGCACAAAAACTTGTAAGATTTTCTACTTACACTGTCTCAGCTGAGTCTCTCAAAATGCGCATCTCAAAATATGAAAGTGCTCTTCTCTTCAGATTTTGTTGTCTTTCCATAACAGCCAGACGCAGCCATCAGGTGTATTCATGAATCCCCTCTTCCCACAATTATGCCTCTAACAAAGTAATTTAACTGGTCTTCTGAGTGGCTTAAATCTGCCACACTCACACAGAAGCGGTGTGAATTGAAGGCGGCACAATTTGTCCGCGATAAACGGTTTTATTCTTGTTTTTCTCCCAAATGTGAGGCAGGAGAGGGGGATGCCCTTCATTAACTAAACCCTCTCAGATTTCGATGGCGTACCGTAATTAGCCCAGTGTTGAGTCGGACGCAGGTTTTAAAGGAGCCACTCATCCCGCCTGCCTTTATCTGCCGCCGCTTCCTCCCTCCCGTGTGAGGCGTCTCTGCGGGAACAGCCGGCCAAGTCCCCTGTCTTAGCTTAGCCTTGTATCTGTGTAGTCACTCACCGAAATGGGCTTGTCAGGAGCGCCTAAAACCTCTATTAAAAGTTTCGGCCTATAATAGGTATTAAAAAGCGGGCGGAACACAAAGAGCGGCACCAATTTTCATTAACATATGAAGCGCCTATTAACTTTGATCGCGGTACGGCGAAGAAGCAAAGCCGCTTAAAAAGCACAAAGGTCGAGAAGTTGAATGTCACCAAAGTCTCAGCTGCTCCCCTTAGCCTCGCTTGAAAACGCTCCTCGGATCGTCGCTGCGAGCACCTGGGAGGGGGCCGTCGGCGGAGTCCGGTCACGTAGCCCGAGAGACCTCGGTGATGCTCGCCTGATCTTATGTCACCTGGGATGTCGGGGAGGTGGCAGAGGCCCCCCCACAGGCCTTGGTGTTTGACAATATCCGTCAGAATTTCCTCGCTTCTTCCTTATTGGTTGTTGTTCATCTGCGAATGGTTTAATTTACAGTCTGGCATCATTGTTTAAAATGAACTTAGCAAAATTAACTTGTTTGAAGGTTCCTCTGTGTATTTTGCTCATGTATTTGTAGAGAGTTGACTGTACTGTTATTTGTTGTTATTTGCTTATTCCATCCATCCATCCATTCATCTTTCAGCTGCGTGTCCCTTGTGGGTCTGCAGGGGACACTTCTTTATAAGCCTTTGTTCTTTATTGCCGTTCTTGTTTCATTGTACTCTGAGCAAACAACTATAAAACTCTGAAAGTTGAAATAGAGTATTTTGACTTCAGGGGCGACTCCAATGAAGTTCAAGGCGTGACCTCGTTCTACCCCCCTTTTTGATATCCGTAAACTTGTCCCCCCTCCCCCCACTTCGTGTTTATAGAGGTTGGCGGGTGTCTGGTGGATGCGCAGAGGCCTCGTGTTTCACAGCGGCTATTTACAGCCCGTTGTCACGTTCCTGTGCCATAATTTTGTGAGTGATCGCTTTCATTTACAGAATGGCATCTACTCCAGAAATATAGCTTTTTTAAACCATGCTTTTCTTTTGTAGAAGTTGGAAAAAAAGAAAATGGAACTTTGTAAGAAGTTTTTTTTTAAAAAAATATAAATGATCTGTAGGTGTAGCGCACAGAATGTCGTTCACCTAGCCGTTATTTCTAAATTAAGCTCTAAGCTGTTGCATAATAAAATGCACTAGTGTTTTGCTCTTCCAAAAATATCCTGGATTTTGGATACGACCACAATCCGTGCTTCACTGCTGTGGTAATACTGTAGAAAAGAGGAAAAAGTTTTATTTATTTGTGCTGGTAACCCTCACAAACTATGACTGACAAAGGCACACTTACTCACCAAGCAGGACGCGGTTAATAGATTCATCCGAAGCAGCTTGTGATTAACCGTTCACCAGCTGGGTCATTCTTACTATTACTGAAAATGACCAGAATAAGCTGTAATTATGGTGTCTCGTGTGAATGCACGCTGACCTTTTCCGGAATATTCCCTCAATAAATAATTGATATTGTAAAAGCTGGTAACTTGCCGGCAATAACTACAGAGTGGACCAATTAATTACGACGGCCTTTTTTTCCCCACAATGAGGCGAGGAGGGAGCTCTCGCATGCAGGCGGATCTTCTCAATATTTCAGCACGGAGGGCGGCCTTCGGAATGGCAAATGCGGAATTTTAATGCAAAGTTATGCGGAGAATATGGGAAATGCTAATTTGCGGCGTGATAAGATGAATCGAGATGTCCCTTTAGCCCCATTTAACTCAGTGGAGGAAATTAATCATTAATGTTTGTTAAGTATGACAATCTAACTGGGCCAGATCTACATGCTCCAAGACCAAACCGGAGCAAGATAACCGGCTGCTGACAGAGGGAACGGCTGCCAGATTTTGTAATGGGGGCTGTTTGTGGGCTTTCTTGCATGCCTTTAAAGAGACAGTCACGCGGTTTTTGCCGACCACCTCCCCGTGCTCCCAGAACCTGGATCCAGCATTTCTGTGGATATGTTTTGCAAATCGCTGTCGATGGGATCTTAGGCGTCCTTTTTTTTCCGCAGCTGTGAAACATCACGAGTCTGGAATGAAAGCGGTTGATGTCCTGTGTTTGTCCTGAAATGATTGCACTGTTTTTCTCTTAGGGCAGATCTGCCCAGAGTTAATAACCGCATTTGCTGTTTTTGTGGGAGCGGACCATACCATTTGACACTGATTTCCTTTCCGCTGGTGATGAGAAAATGCGTTTTTTTTCCCGCTTCGTCTCCTTGTCCTTGTCCGTGAGGATCTCTCTAATCTATAAGGCCCTTTAGCTTCTGATAGTGGCAGTGGTTTGTTTGCAACAGAGCTTTAGTTAGCAAGAGGGGGGATCCATTTTGTAAGTTCTCCTACCTGGTACTGGGTAGAACTGCCTTTTGCTTCCGTCAAGTTTTGATGACTTGTCTGATTAGAGATGCCAGTCTGCATGCTAGTGTCGTCCTGGGCTGTTATTTTTGCACTTGTGGCCTTCCTGTTAGCTTTACCAAGTCTGGACATTCTCCTTTGACCTCTCTCATTATCGGGTGTTTTTTTCAGGAAGAGAACTGCTTTTGGCTGTATGTTTTTTTGTTCATCACAGCCCCCAGGAGGCTGGAACCTCCAAGTCTGGAACCACTGAGCATACCACGTTCGAAATTAGATCATTGTTTCTACCCATTCTAATGCACAGATAAACTAACTGAACCTCTCGACCCTGCCTACAGTACATGCTTTATATATTGAGTTTCAGTCACATGATTGACTGTTGGGTAAGATTTTTGCATTAAGGTGTACCCAGAGGTGGATTGTTCAGGTCAAAAAAGTAAAAATCCAGACCAAGATTTTCTTTCAACCAACCAGTTGAGGATTCTGTGACTGTGGCTCTTCATACTTGACTGGCTGGTCTGGATTTTTACTTGCTGGACCTGAACTATCCACCTCTGGGAATACCTAATAAAGTGGTTACTGAGTCCTAGAGGGTGACACAGTGGTTCCCAGTGCTTTCTGGGATAGGTTCCAGAATTGCCACTCTCCTGGATAAACAGCTGAGGAAGATTGATCATGATGTAGAAAGTTGGACTCTGAAGAAAGACAGTTCACATGGATGGTGTAAGAGTACAAAAATGCGTCCATCTTTTTTTTTTTTACCCAAACAGGCTTCTAGTTGAAAAAAGTGAAGGTCTGTGATGATGTAAAAGGGGAACTATTTTTTCAACAAACAACATGGCTTGGCAAATTTGAGGCTTAACATCACATTTGCGTAGAAGAGAGACGGCGAGCTGTGTTACATGAGGATAGGGTTTGTCGTCACTCTGTATCCGTGAGATTATGGGAAACGGGTCATCCTTCAAAGGCATTTCTCAGGAAAGATTACCCTCCTGATCCGTCCAGCCGACCAGCATGCATCACCGTCGCTTTGCCTTTAATGCCGATCGGTTCATTAGCCGCTTGATCCACTCGATAAGCCATTGAAAGGTCAGCTTATGTAAAGCGGCGGAGATGAAACCAGGGTGATAGGACACCAACGGCTGATGCTCTTCCAGACATTTCAGATTCCCCTTTGGGATGCCGGGTATGTAGATTCCCGGAACTCGTTCCCACTTGACCTGTTAAACTGGGGTGTCAATAAAATGATATTGGGGGTAACTTACAGAACCCTGGGCCAGTTTCTCTTTGTGATCTTTGCGATTACGGGGATGCACATTCCTTGAAGTCGCATGTGCAGGATTGATGTTTCCTGAGGGCTTTCTTGACGGAGACAATGCTGGGGGGGGGGGGGGGGGGGAGGCAAGTGTCTTTTACCTCATCTCTCTGGGGGGTCTGGTT
>JAODKE010000146.1:11508894-11520673 GCA_026779605.1 Mormyrus hasselquistii
CGCGGGGGGCGGTGCGCGGTGGGCCGGGGGCCGGGGTGGTTGCCGGTGTCTGGTGGGGTGGTGGGGGGGGGGGGGGTGGGGGGGGTTCAGCAGTGACCGCAGCAATTAATTGCATCACAGTGAAACATGAGTGCATTTATGGCGGGTCAGCCTGGGCCTCCGTGCGTCTCGCCTCGATCATGGGGTGGGGAGGAGGATGGAACCGAGAGGGGGGGGGGCATTGTTTGTCTGCAGAGAGATATGTCTGCTGTAATCACAGCTCACTGCTTTTGTAGCCATTCACAAAAAAGAGGAAGGGGATGTATTTAGTTCTGGGGAGGGGGCTTACAAAGTACTAGGAGCCCATACTACTCGCTCTCATCTTCCGTTTATACGTGTGACGGGGGGGGAGTTGCTGCTTTATCACAGCCCCCGTCGCTCACGCACACCCTGTAAACCGGGGGCCGGTCCTCTCTTAACTTAAACATAAGATCTTTGCGGTCCGAGGCGCTCGGTCGCCACGGCGATCGGAAAGCGGACGCGTCTCCAGGGTCGGTGTCGCCCATCGCGGGGGCAGTCGTGCCCGCGCTGCGCGGAGGGGCCCCCGTTTTCTGCTGTGTTAGCGTGAATCTGAAATGCACTCAAACAGACTGCTGCACTGGTGCAAGATTCCTCCTCGGCATGGAAAAAAGGAGGGAGAGAGAAAGAGAGACGGGGAGAGGGAGAGAGAGACGGAGAGAGAAAGTAAAAAAAAAAAACCACATAACAATGCCAGAGAAAAATCAGAACATTTTCCGCCGAAAGATGGGCCATTTCCAAATCCTTGTGCCCTATCAGACAAATTAAAGTAAATCAAGCATGAAATGAAGCAGAAGAGCCCAGAGATAAGGCTCCTTTAAGTCGTTTACAGATTAGGATAGAGAGTGAGGTGCATCTGGTCTCTGCCAGTGAAGGAGGCTAGTCTGCCATTTCACAATAGCAGCCTGTGTATAGGATTACTTCCCCCTGTCACTGACATGGGGGAGAGAAAGGAAAAAATAAAAAAATAAGAAAAAAACTGTCTGCAAAATGTTTCTAAATACGTCCCTAATGTTTCCTACCAACTTCAGATGTGTGGCAGGGGGATGATAATATATGACTGAATTTTACTCTTGTTTGAATTGTTTAAAAAATGTTTGTGTGGGTACGGAAGACAGTCCTGCAGAGGGCTGCCAAATATGCTTCCTGTTTTCTCCCGGCCTTTTTTTTTTATGAGCAAATATTCAGTACAAGGAATGTATGGGGCGATAAGACTTGTTGCTGTGAGGGATTGGCTGCATCACATCATGTGACCAAAGGTATAAACGCAGTAATCAGTAAGGCGCATTCATACAGACACGTCGCTTTCTGACAGCTCTGTTAGGATGACTTAATAGCTCCCATGTCCAGAAAAACTATAAATGTTCAGCTAATTAATACTCGACTGTATTTAGAACGTTCCATGTGATCTTGTTTTTTTTTGTGAATTCAGTTGTTTTAGTTTTTCTTTTATTTTCCAGATATATATTTTTACAGTATTTCCTTGCCATTTCCTCCATCTATTCTGCAATGGCCATGTGATCTGACATGAAAGCTCCACATATTCCTCATATCCCTGACAAACCCAGAGCAGCCAAATGTCCAGCCCCGTTCTTTCTGTTTTCTGGAACTTTAGTATTTGCGCAGGCAGGCATCCGACTCCATTCCTGGTAGGTTAACCCCACTAAACATCGAGCCGCCCAGTACCCATAAGCTACTGCAATTCAGCCAGCAAAAGGCCTTGTGAAAATCGCCTCTCTGTCACAAATTTCAAAGGTGCAAGGTGAAGGGGGGGAATTGATCCCGAGTCGCCGGAGATGCCTACTGAGCTTTTTCTTTTTCCATTGTGGCCACGCAGATGCTTCGATATATTCTCGACATTCGCTCTTCCCTGGTCGGTTACCTCCCTGTGCCGAAAGAAGAAAAAAAAAAAAAAAAAGTTTCAAGCTCAGCCGTTAGCCAGCTATTCCTCCGGATGCGGCGCCAAACCGGTAAGACGTGGCGCGCTGTCAGGGTCAGCCGGTAATGACGCCGGCGGACGTTTAGCGTTACCATGGCGATGGAATCGGTAGCACTGATCCCATCTGGCCAGATCTGGAGCAGAATAACAGAGCAGAATAACCGAGCTCTCGCTTGCAAATGTACTGCAGGCAGGCAGACGCTCCGGTCTGTTCACTCCCGCTGTTTTTGTCAGCAAGCTGATTTATTACCGATTCACCCCCCCTTCCCCCAATGCTCGGCACTCTAACTTAGTGTTTATTCACAAAATCAAGGGAGCAGTCAACTACATAAATACGTTTGTTTTTGTTTAGTCCTATTTTTCATTTAAACAAAAAGCAAAACCCATTTCAAGTCCTAAACTTCAAGTGAAAGTTTGCAGGTTTGGATCCTCCTGGGAGAAGCTGATGACCCTTTGAGTGTAGTACTGAAATGGCTTTATGGAAGTGCGGGCGGGGGGGGGGGGGGGGGGCGGGCGTGGGGGCAAGGTGGACAGAGCCCCGCTGACGGAGCGGCCTGTGATTACGGCAACAGCTATGCAGCTTACATTATCGGCCTCCTTTCAGCGACTCCTTATTTTGTGCACGTTTAACGAAGCGTGCGGATAAAACGGGAGCGGCAGGTGAAACAGACGGAAGGTGTGCCGGCGCTCCGGGCTATCTGTGACGGGCGTGGAGAATTCCCTCAGCTTTCCAGCCCCGAGCCACCCGCCCCCCGATTCTTAGGAGACGAGTTACCCGGACACGTGTATCTCTGGTCCCTTCCTCTCCATCGTGGGGGGGGGGGGGGTCGTTAGCTCTGCCACGCTGACCTTGACCTTCGCAGCTGGAGACTTAAGTTTAGCCTCTCTATCGTCGTATCTCCAGGCATTTAAAAATACTCCTGAAAACTGGATGATTTAACCCACTTTTACGCTGTTCACATCAAAACTGGATGGGGGGGGGGGGGGAGCTTAATCCATCTTATCTGTTGACTGTCAAACTGCTCTGGCTAAAACCTACTCACAAAAGACAACTAGGTCACCCAGGAAAAACAGAATTCCGGTTAGGGGAACTTTGAAATCCCTGTAATTGAGTGTGGAAAAAGGGTAGAAAGCCATTTTGGTACTAATGATGGGTGTAGTTAGGGGACTCCGTTACTGGTAAGTCAATCCCACCCCCATATTATGTAAGTAATACTGCTGAAGAAAAATACAGATTTCCTGCTGTTTCATCTTCATTTGTTTAGCTTTAATTTTGAAAAATAACTAAACAAACCAATCCATTCATTTTCCAACTGCTAATCCAGCTTGGGTGGCAGGAAGCGTTGGAGCCTTTCTAGGAGTTATGGGATACAGAGCAGGGGAACAGCCTGGATGGGGTGGCAGTCCATCACAGAGCACACACTCACAGTCACACTCTTGTGAGTGTGAACCAGAGGACCTGAAGGAAACCTATGTGAACAGATGTGTACTGATCTGGAATCAGCTCTGAAAGTCTGAGACTACGGTACTTCCTGCTGTTGCGCTGTTCTACCGGAATATATATCTATGTTCTCCACGGCCTCAACAGGGTGCTGGAAACATTCCTGAGAGATTCTGGTCTATGTTGTCATTATTGCATCATGTAAGTGCTACACATTCACGCTGAGAATCTTCCACCACATCCCAGATCTGGTGACTCGAGGCCATTGAAGCACCCCAAACTGATTGTGATGCGGAACCAGTCTGAGATGACCTGCGCTTTGTGACGCGGTGCATCATCCTGCTGGAAGCAGCCATTAGAAGATGGTCAAATTGTGACCATACAGGGATGAACACGGCCAGCGACAATATTCAGATTTAAATGCGGCTGGATTGATATTAGGTGGCTCAGTATGTGCCAAGAAAAGGCTCCCGCCGTATTACGGCGCCACAACCAGCCATGAACTGCTGACACAAGGTAGGCTGGCTGCATGGATTCAGGCTGTATACGTCAAATTCAGACCCTGCCTCTGTGCGCCTCAGCAGAAATCGAGATTCATCAGATGAAGCGACGTTTTTAAATCTTGAACTGTGGCCTCAGATTTCTGTTCTTCGCTGACAGGAATGGAATCTGAAGTGATCTGCTGCTGTTGTACTGTAGCACATCCACCGAAAATGTCCCACTGTTGTAAAGAGTGACTGATTTGAGTTATGGTAGCCTTCTTGTCAGCTTGAACTATGACCGTTCTCTCGCCAGCAAGGCGTTTCCACCCACAGAGTTGCCACTCTATGGTTTTGTATTTCGCACCGTACTTTGTAAACTCTAGAGGCCGTTCTGCATGAAAATTCCCTGATGCGAAGTACTCAAAGTATTCTGTCTGGCACCAACAACCATGCCACGGTCAGTATCACGCAGGTCACATGTTTTTAAGATTCTGATACTTGGTCTGACCATTAACTGAAGATTGTGTCTCATGTCTGTATGGTTTTATGCTTTGAGCTGGCGCCATGTGATTGGCTGATTATATATTTGCATGAACTAGCAGGTGTATTGTGTGTGTGTGTGTGTGTGTGTGTGTGTGTGTGTGTGTGTCTATATAAATGTATCAAAATCATGTTCCGATCTCAAAATCCTATTTTTCACTCATTTTAAATGGCCACAGTTGGAAACATGGTAGGTTCAACAAATGAACTGGTGAACAAATCTTAGATCGACCTGAATTAAAGGATGTCCCAGACTTTAATCTACGAATTATCGTTATGCTTTGTTCTGGCACATTTGATTTTAATTATATTCTGTGAAGGGATTTCAATTATTAAGACGCATCGTCCTCTAGATGTTAGTACAGATACTTGTGAAGTAGTTGCCTTTCTCCTCTCTTAAAAGCCAGTCATTGATCTCAAGTGTAGTGTATTTTCAGAAGATAGATGTTAGAGAGATTCGCTTGCTTACTGTACTCTATTGGTATGCTCATGCATTAGGAAAGTATTATTTATTTTCAGAATTTTTGATAATAGTTTCCTCATGAAACTCTGCTTTCTTGTTGCAGCCGATAAGAAGATGCAGTTACGCAAATGGGTTAGATAAATAAATATGCCCATACTGTGTGATTATGACTGAGACTGTGATTATGACTGATTATAACTGAGACTGTGACTATGATTGATTATGACTGAGACTGTGATTCTGACTGTGGTAGCGTGCTCTGTAGTGTACTGGTACCTCTTTGGAATGTGCCCTGCCTCATGCCCTGCCTTTCCAGGGATGACCTCCAGTATCACTACAACCCTATACTATATAAACAGTTATGGAAAATGGATAGATGAATGGAAAATTTTAGATGCTCACCTTATAATAAAATCTCTTTGCACATTGTTAGTTAGCGAAATAACTGCCTTTTTAAATGAAAGTGTTATACTTAACATGCTTAATATGGTGTTAGGTAATTTAGTAGCCTTTACCTAATTCGTTTGGTTTTTTTTACCGAAGTCAATAGCAGCAAAACATCACACCCTAAAGTCGTGTGACGTCATCGGGACGCTCTAACGTCTCATTAGTGTCATCAGCCCTCCTATTGCATCCTTTGGGTCCAGGCCAAGCCACTGTCTGCTTTTGAAGCCCCCCCTAATTCCAATTGTCTGAAAACGAAGTTGACCTGGAACATTCTGGGGGCCGCGGGGGGGCCAAGCTCTGAAGCCCCCTCACCCTCCTTCGAGGTACCGTACGCGCCTGGCTGGAAACTCTGTCGGTGAGGCCGTCGACTTTCTCAGAGGGAGACTTGAGCCAGACAAAGTGAGAAATAAAGACTCCTTCTGCGTTTTAAAACAAGTGTCTCGCCAGGAGATAATGGTGTGGCTCTAGGTTATAAATGATGCATTTTGCTCACTTGGACCTGATAATAGTGGTTCGGAATGGGGGGGCAGGGGGGAGGGGGAGAAAGTTCATCGCTCTCTTATCAAGGCACAGTGACATTTCTCCTTCAGCTGTTAAATTTCATATCGCATATCTCCTTTAAAGCTGCAGCACCTTTTGTCAGGCGATACAGCACACTGCATTGCAGCCTGTACGCTCCACATGCTATATTAATTTGTATCCTATTTTGGCAGTACCGTACCCTGCGCCGTTGATAGCGATGCCTCTGATAGCTTTACCCTGTGAATTGTCACGCGGGAATTTCCGCGTCTTGTAGCTTCACTGTTTCTTTTTTTTTTAAGCGTGGGATGTTAGTGTCACTTAATTTTGACAAAAGTCTAATTTTCCAGTGACTGAAGCGTTGTTCATTTCAGAGGGTAAACACATTAGTAAAGTGACATATATGTAATTTTGTCCTAAACGTTTATAAATTTATTGTAATTGAACAATCAGGAAGTATGATGTTAAATATTATTGGGGCTTTTAATGGTATTAGACTGTATGTATGTTCTTAATGTGTAAGATTTTATTAATACTTCAGCAATTCCCTGATGAAGTATTAAATGAGTATGAAATGAGCATCATCCTTCCTTCCGTCTTCTATCTTGGTCAGACTGCTTATGGTACAGGCAGGGGTACACACAGGACAGGGGTACACGCAGGACAGGGGTACACGCAGGACAGGGGTACACTCAGGCAGGAGTAGACACAGGACAGGGGTACAGCAGGACAGGGGTACACACAGGCAGGGGTAGACACAGGCAGGGGTACACGCAGGCAGGAGTAGACACAGGACAGGGGTACACACAGGCAGGGGTACACGCAGGACACGGGTACAAGCAGGCAGGGGTAGACGCAGGCAGGGGTAGACACAGGACAGGGGTACCCGCAGGCAGGGGTACACACAGGCAGGGGTACACACAGGACAGGAGTACACACAGGACAGGGGTACACGCAGGCAGGGGTAGACACATGCAGGGGTACACGCAGGCAGGGGTAGACACAGGCAGGGGTACACGCAGGCAGGGGTAGACACAGGACAGGGGTAACCCTAACCCTAACCCTAACCTGGTGGACAATTTGAATGTCCCTGATGGCTACACCACCATGCTGCCCTTAGTCATCGATTATGGCATCAGATTGCAGATTACCTCCAAGGAGCCCAGTCCTGGTGGCTTTTGAGGGCTGGATAAATTTCACAGCCACTTTCTTCACAAAGCCTGGTTGGGCCTGGAGCAGACGTCCAGGCAGATGTCGATCAGGGTCACCCCTGGCCAAGGCTGGCCTCAGGCGGAACGCCGTTCTCCGGGAGCCGACCCTCCTCTGCTTGTTTCCATGCAGCGCCTGCGGAAGAAACGCGTCTCCGCTTGCGTCCGTTCGTGGCACATGGCAAACAGATGCCAGCACTGGGCGTCTTGGTCCTATCTGGGGAGGATCTCATCCACATAAAGGGACATTCATTGGTGTGCCAAGTATCTGTGGAGAGCAGGAACAGACCCTAGAGTCTAGCGACAGATGATGATCTTATCGAAGGATGTGGGGGGGAGGGGGGCTGGGGAGGTTGCAGAAATCTCCTTAGTCCCACGTCTGCTGCTTCTTGCCAAGACTGTGGCATTTTAGGGCTGGGATGAGTTTCCTGAAGGATGTCAGTGATGGGTGAATCCTAGGCTTTCAGTCCCTCCTTGATCATGTGACATGTTAGAGCAAAAACCCTCTAAATCAGGGTTATTCAAATCACGGCCCTCGAGGTCCGGGCACTGCTGGTTTTCCAGCCTTCCATTACCTGTCAGTCAGGTGTGAAGCCTCTGACCAATCAGAATCAGTAATTATGAAACTAAGTACCTGGGAGAACTGAAAACAAGGCCTGGAGTTAAAATCAAGGTCCAGATTTGAAGATCCCTGCTCTAAATAGTATTTTTTGATAGTTCAGTTGAAGTTTTGGCAAAATGATTGTTAAATATCTGTTGTGTCTTTGATTACAGGAGATGCCATCAGACCACAAAAGACAGTATGACACTTTGCATACATAATCATATTGTTTACATTTATTGCGCCTCCTGTGTATGATATATAGTACATATTTTTATTGCATGTGGCTAGTTAAAGACATTTTGGTGAAAACAGGATTTTCAATGAAAAGGTATTTTAAGATCTATTTAAAAGTATGTTATACAACTTGAAAATTCATTTATTTGTGCCAGTGGTCTTCTGCTCTCATTCAGCCTAGTGTTTGGAAGCTGGTAACAAAGGCATATTATTGCCTGTATAAGACACGAAATAGCTGGCGAAACCCGTGCGTAGAATAAAGGCTGATGTTCTAACCGTGTTCTAATCATGTTCTAAGTGTTGTTAAGTGTGGCGTTTTCCCTGACGCGTATGCAAATCGTGCTTCTGGATTCTGTGTTTTCCTCAGACCTCTTTTTTAATTTCGCTGGTGTGGGCAACAGCTGTGAAGAGGCAGCTGGGAATTCAAGGTCCTCTGGCTACGTTTGGAAGGGGACACAAACAACTGGCACCCAGTCACTATGCGTGCCCCCCCCCAACCCTTCCATCCCCCATGCCACAGAATCCACCACCGGAGACAGCTTTCCAAAGTGTCAAGCAGGGCTAAGCGTGAGCCCGCATCCAAGTGGTAAAGGGCCGATGGCCTTATCAGAGGACAAACAGGATGTATCAAGCCGGGTCTGTTTCTCCACGTTCCTTTTCTCCCTGATGCTTGCCAGCTGTGCTTGGATGCTTAATTATTTTGTCTTAATGAGCTTTACCCACCTTCTCCCAGCCGCGCTGCCCTGCCACTCTGGGAGCAGCCTGGGCTGAGAGGGAAGATGTTCCCGCTTGTGTTTCCCTCTCGGTTCACGGAGAACACAAACAGTCCAGCGGTGCACGCAGGTGCTGCCCTGCAGGGTTTTCCATCCTTTAGCACCATCTTTTCGTCCACATCCATCCTTTAGCACCATCTTTTCATCCACATCCATCCTTTAAGCACCATCTTTTCGTCCACATCCATTCTTTAAGCACCATCTTTTCGTCCACATCCATCCTTTAGCACCATCTTTTCGTCCACATCCATCCTTTAAGCACCATCTTTTCATCCACATCTATCCTTTAAGCACCATCTTTTCATCCACATCTATCCTTTAAGCACCATCTTTTCGTCCACATCTATCCTTTAAGCACCATCTTTTCATCCACATCCCTTAGCCAAGAGTATTAGACCCCCAAATATTTGCAGCAGGTGCTAATTTCGTAAATGGTAATTACATGTATTCATTTATTATAATGGAAACCACCTTTTCCAGTAGTGCCAACAGGCTGATACCTCAAAGCATTTGAGACACGGGAAGAAGCTCTAGCAGGAAACTTCCGGATAGTGGAGAATAAAGACTTGGGCGTTGGTGCGATTCAGCAGGTTTAAATCCCGGGAGAGGATTGCTGCTATTCTCTTAAAAAAGGTGTATTTCTTGTAAAGAAACTACAATCACCTCAGTGCAAATATAAATAGTGTAAAATATTATTATATAACTCTACTTGTGGTCAGCAGTTCACCTACTAAACCTCTGTCAGGCTTTCTAAGGAAACGGAGGGAAAAAATACACAGGAAAGTTCTAGCAGTCTGCGGCGGGAGTACTGCAGTTCATGGGAAATACCCACAATGCAATGTTAAAGATGCCACTCTGGAGTTTATTTTTATTCTATCAATGTCTTGGCTCAAATGATGATTGTTAATTGCGTCTCATATGCAGAGAGTAAGAGGGTGGAGCTTTATTAAGCGGAAAGGTGGGGCGCCCCCTGCGGTGCCAGCAGATGCACACGCAGTTAGCTGTGAAATATAAGGGTCTGATTTCTCCAAAGCCAGTCAGTCCTCCTTAATCGAAACTCTCCGCGTTGCCAAGGCGACCACTCGGAAATGCACACTTGAGATCCGCATGACTTTCTCGAGAAAGCGGGAGTCGTGACCAGGAGTCCATTATCATAACTATTTGATTAATCACTGCCCTAAAAAAGTACACTAAATCTAAGAGATAAGATAGGGCTCGCAGTGCTATCCGGTTACACATTTAATTAGCTGGAGTTCCACCGAGCTCTAACGAGAGGGGCCCTTCCAGGAAAAACCCAAAATAGTTCCGCTGCCAGCTACCAAGCCTGCAACATCTCATTGAGATTATCAGAGGAGCTGAGGGCTTCCAAAAGAGGTTTTGGTGGGGTTATTTTCATATAACCCCCCGCAACACACACACACACACACACAAACGCACACACATCCCGTCATAGACTTTCCACCACATCCACAAATGTTCATCCACAAATGTAAGCAGGTAGCCCAAGTCCAGGCCCACACTGTCAGCTACACGGCGGTCTGTCTTATTTAGCGTCTTACGTTTGCATTTTATTCATTTAGCCGATAAAGTTATCTCGGACAAAGTGCTACGGTCCACTTGGCAAAAATGCAGTACAAAAGTGTGCGAAATTAAAGTTTCACGATAGCAGATGAGAAGCACATTGAAGCAGAACTCTTTTTTTTTTTTTTTTTAATCTAAAATTTAAACGCTTTATATTATTGACTTAAGCCACTAGGCCAAATCTGGCACGGGTCAGGGGCCCCTAATGAAGCACCCCTCCCCCGTTAATGACTCACTCGACCTGAGGAAAGCCACAGAGCAGTCAGTAATCAGTCCTGGCCCACTTGTGGATGAAGTTGGATGAAGTTCTGACAGCGAAATGATTCCTTAATCAGGCACGTTAGATGGTAGATAAGCTACGTCTACTAAAAATACAGGAATGCGCCAGTGTGGAAATGTTTTATTTGGGGAAAAACAAAGACTTGGGGGGGCTTAAGAGTCTAGAGATTTGTAGCCTCTCAGAACTGTACTCAAAGTACCAGAATGCCACAACATTCCCAGAATGCCACAACATTCACACATCACCCCTTGAGATTCATGGAGCAGACGAGGGAGATTGATTACTTTAGGTCAGCTGGAAATTGTCCTGGCAGTTTTAGCCCACGTGTGATGGTTTTCACCTTGCTGTTTTAGGAGAACTGGACGTCTTCCAGAAAGACGGAGAACGGCGGATTCACAGCCGGCAGCAGCTCTCTGTGGGCACCACGTGGGGGCCGTTCGAGGGGAAGATCGAGATGAGCGCCGACGGCGGCAGCACGGTACGTCGCCCCCGCTTCCCCTTTCCGACGGACGTGTCGCACCCGTGCTCCTCGCCGTTAGCGGGTCGCTAGCTGCTTCACTACCTTAACTTTGTCTTTCATTGCTTGGAAGCAGCCCCCCACCACCATGGTTTTTATGGGGAGGGGCATCTCCCTTGACATCCCTTTGACACGGAGTTGACTATTCTGGAGTCATCTTAGCCTAACAAAAAGCTTTGAAGTGCATCCATTTTAACTCTTTAATCTGCATATTTCATGACTAAATGGCTTAATTGGTAGATTTTGAGTTGAGTCCAGACCCTGGTTCAGTCTATTTCACCACCCATTGTATTTGATGTTATTCTCCACACAGATTTATAGCAATCAGCTAGCTTCGCTTGTTTAAACATCCTCGTTAAGTTCTTTTAACTACTTAAAAAAAAAATATGTTGACCTGACTGCTCTGGTGGAAAAAGAAATCCTTTAGGGTTTAATATTTAATTTTGCTTTTGGATTAATTAAGCAATACTTATTAAAAATTGTAACGAATCTCAGTTATCCTGTTAAGAAACATAAGGAATTGTCCTCAAGGACTTTGGACTCAGTGGTCCATTTTTTCTAGGATTACTTCTATACAACTTCACTGAATCCTGCTCCAAAATGGTTTGGCCCATTTCAGAGCCCACATCCCCTGTGACCCCCCTCCCCCCCCCCCCCCCCCCACCCCCCCCCAACCCAACACCACCCACACCAC
>JAODKE010000146.1:11525787-11536163 GCA_026779605.1 Mormyrus hasselquistii
AAGATTTTTTATTATTTTCAAGGCTCAGAAGTGGGTATAGAAGATGGATGGATGGATGGATGGATGGATGGATGGATAATTTAAGACGCACTTCTTATAGAAAATTCTTTTGATTCCTTTGTTTAATATTGCCTGCAACAGTATATGTTACATTAAACATTATATAATGAATCCATATCTATTCTTGGCATCTGTGAAAAAGCTTATTTAGGAAGATGTGATGGGGAATCGTCTGTGATTGTCTGTCTCCGTTGGATTTTAGGACCAAATTCAAGGCAAGAATTGACTATTTTGGATTTGGACTTAATCAAAGATTGTGGTCGAGGCGTTAGAGAACAAAACGTGCAAATTGTGAGTGGAAAAGTAGCCAAGTTCCTTTGTACGTGCCTTTTCTAGTCACGTTGACATGGTTACGGGCGTTGTGTTTATGTGTTATGCTGGAGTTAATCGGGACAGACGTATCTAAAGATTTCTGTGTTGGTCTCATGGTTCCTGATTTCACCCTGAACATCAGTTAATCGCTGTAACGATCTTAGGCCATGGTGAGTGGGTGCTAGGGCCTGCCTACCTAGATAGACTTTGTCTACAGTTTATCTGGCCTCAAATTCCCTGCATCTCCCGTGACCATGCAGAGGAGTTACAGTGTTATCATACCTTTGACTTGAACTACAGACACTCCAGAAGAAAACGGCTAGATCTAAACCACTCTGCTGTGGGTAAAGGTTTTTCTCATGTAAACAAATTATCTAGCAGGTAGCTTATTGTTAAACCTGTGTGATGTTACAATTAACATTTTTTTCTCTCCCATTTTGTGCTCTGAGGTCTTTTGTTGAAAACTTTACATCATTATCTGGAGGTAGCTGCCATTTTTTTTCCCGTTCATGTTATCGTGCTGTAGAGACTATAGCATTGACATCCCTAGCTACATGGATAAAGCTATCAGGAGAAGACTCTCTCCCAGACAATGGAAGAAGAGGAAAAACGTCGTAAATCCGGCCAAAGCAGTCCATTTCTGGAGCGTTCCTCCATAGCATATGTTAAAATAATCTCAATTATGGAGTGAAGTTCTTTTTTTTCTTTAATGAGCGGAATCTTCCAGGAGAACAGCTGAGATCTTCACCTTGTCGTCGGCTAAACGGACAGCTTCCTGTCGGTGCCCCCCCCCCCCCTCCTCCCTTGACGGTTGGGGGGGGGGGGCTGACTGGTGAACTGTGAAAGCTCAGCGAGTTTAGATCGGGAGTCAAGAGACTCCTGACGGTGGGTGGTAGAGTGGGGGGGGCTTTTACTCTTCCCTCCTCCTGGGAGTTAGCCGTCTGCCAGGGAAGCAGCGGGGTGACAGCGCAAAAGGTTGTCCGAGCAACATGGCGGTATTAAACGGGAGCCAGTTGAGCAGACGTTACCCTCTGCTGTGCCCGTATCACCTGTTTCAGTCTCCTTGGCTTTGAGCGCCGGCCCAGAAGTTCCCAATTGGGAAGTTAGTTGCAAAATTAAAAACGGTAGCCACCCTGGCTATTCCAAGTTGCTACTATTTCTAAACGTTGATTGTGGTGCTAATTGGATCATTTCACTGGCCTGTATGATGAAAAACATGCTGAACATAGATGGTAAAGGCATGTAAGCTTTTCATATTTACGCCATAGGAGGAACCAACGGCGGAATAGCACATACGTTCTGCCGGTTGCGGCCCCATCTGTCATTGTCTTGGACGCACTTGTTAGCCATTAAAACGACTTCTTCAGGTTAGCCCCGATCTTCCCGCTCATTTCGGCCTCCACCTAATTAGCGTATCGTAATATAGAAAGCGAAGTGGAATAAGTTAATTGTGCAAGTGGTTAGGAGCCGGTTTATTACCTTCTCGGCTAATGTCACGAGCGACATGTTACAGTATGAAAGAAAATATAACCGTCATTCAACGCCGTTTCGATGGTCATCCGTTCGCTTTTATTAGCGAGGATCTGTGCAAGTAGCTAGTGTTAGTCCCTAGAAACAGTAACCATGTTAACTATGATTTTGTTACTACTAATAATAGTGTTACTTTATTGATCCCCATGGGGAAATCCTCTATCCATCTACCCCATCCTGCTCTCCATGACGCACATGTAGGTGAGAGGAAGCTTGGCAGCGAAGAGCAGCCACCTGCAGCTGAACCCATGGAGCTGGGGGGTTAAGGGCTTCAGTCAAGGGCCCACAGAGGTGACCATCCTACTGAGGCTCGCCATCTCCGGCCGCATTAGCCTCCTAGCCGCTTCACATTTCACCACGGACACATGATTAAAAACGCGTTAGACTAGCATCAGAAGTTGTACCTGCTCCTGAAATGTTCACCTGGGTACTCCAGAGCTCACCCACACTGAAGTTTCTCCCCCCGACAACGCTGGCTGGGGGAGCGGAGAGCATCGAGCCGTGCCTCGCCTCCCCCGGCGGACGGCTTCCTCATGGGTGGCAGGCCCCTGCTGCTGGTCCCTGATAAGTGCCGCTATCCTTTGCCCCCCCTCCGCCCCCCCCACCCCCACCTCCTCTCGTCTCCCCTGCCAAGGCCAAAAACAAAGCCCTGTCAAATGACTACAGATGGATGAACAGCAGAAAATGAAAGTATTCCGTGAAAATACAAGCAGATTTTTTTTTCTCTCTTCCGCTAGTTTGTCCACCACACTATCGCGGCGGTAGATGATAACGAAACCTGATACGGGACACGGAGAATCCGTCTGGACAGTGTCCGTCTGATCGCCCCGGTGGTCCCGCACATTGAGCTGTATGTACAGGCCTGTCAAACAAGAATATTATACAGCAAGGCTGTCAGTAAACTAATTGGGTAACAAAGACTATTTCCAGGCCTGGGAGCCCATCTTTTAACAGTCAGAGCGCTGAGAGCTCGATAAGGAAGTTCACGGCTAATGCATTCAGAGGGGGCAGCTTGCCCATCTTTATCTTATTTACTTAACTCGGTGTAAATATTGTCTGTCTTTAAAGTGGATTTATGAAGACTTCGCATCTCGCCAGTGCGCGCAGGTATCAAGGCGTTATGTAACGCATGGCGTTTGCGTGCTGAAATCTGTGGCCTCCGCAAGATGCACCAAAATTGCATTGATGACTCTAGAATGTCCTGTCTCACGTTGCCTTTCTGAGACGCATGTTCCTTCACTTTTAATTTCGTTATAACTTGTTACCCCTCTTAAATCATGCAGGTAAATGATCCTTGCAGCATTGGCTATGAATATATTCTAGCAAGGCATCAGGAAAAGTTTGTAGAGTTCGTCGAGCATGAAGTGATTTGGGCGTGTGGGGAGAAAACAGGAAATTATTGATGTAGCCTCTTGGCTCGCTGAATATCTAAATTTTACCTGAGGTCTCTGAGTGGTGCTTTTATTTCTTGTGATTTGCATGAAATTGCTTCCTTAAAAATGCAACATAGATGTTGCGAAAAAAACGTAACGGGAAAGCTTGCAGAAGCAAAAGGGAAAAAGAACATTGGAGTTCAAAAGAGTACATACAGCCGGGATTATTTCTGTGGATTTAATTTTGCTTATGTTTACGTTCGTGTCTGTGTCCCCCTTTGATTCTGGGGTGGCGTTGTTACTGTGCAGGAGCGGGGAGGCTCATCAGGTCCAGTGACAGCCCCTCCCAGAACAGCTACCGGCGATGGCAGCTGTGCGAGTGCCGGTCACGTGCCAAATGGCCCCCTGGGTGTGGGGGAGCATGTTCCACCTTTTCAAATGCCCCCGAAGAGATTGTAATTGCCATACCGGTGAGCCTCACTGGAAGCAGGTACACTATTGTGTCCCCGTATTGCTGTGCATAGCTGCGGGACCCAGGATGCTGCATGCAGAGATCAAAGAAATTCAAATAGGAAATTGAAATAACTCGAATGACAAAAATTGGGACTGTTGGATGTCTTTTTTTTCCCCTTAAATTCGAAACAGATTTTTTTTTTTATTTTACCTACAGCACTATATGAAAAACGTGTAAGTCAGCAGTACAGTACGAAACCTATTACACAGTCATGATATACGTTTTGATGAAATAACAATATTTTCACGGCGGGGGGGAGGGGATGCATTTCTTTGTTTCTGTCATCGAGGCTGTAACTGGGGGCTCTGTACAATAGTGTGTGTGTACCCAGTGCCCACCCCCCCCCCCCCCTCAGTTCTCATGCCAGACTTTTAAAGCATGTTTCAGGGGAAGATCTTGTCTGAAGGGCAGGTAGGGCTGCCGCTAAACTGGATGATTCTGGAGTTGGAGGATCTTTCATCATTGCCTGAAGCACTAGCGGAATGTGGGCTGACCGGAACAGGCTGGCTACCTCGCCCCCCCCCACTCTCTTCCTCCTTTGGAAAGGGGGGGTGCATCATCTCCAGCCATTTCAATTCAAAAACAAATAGATACAAATATTGTCAAGGTCTGGCCAGTCATCATGCTCAAACACTATATTTTATATTTAAAACTCTCATTTGGCACAGGGTGTAAAAATGAAAATGTATACATAAACATTTGTTTTCTGTTAAGAAATTTATAGAAATTTATATATGATAATTTATATAATATTATATTCCAGTTGGGCTAAAATGTAACAGATAACACTTCACCTTTTTACTGCATTATGTGTCCAGGAAGATATTTTTATACACTTACAGTATGTGCCACAATCTTTATATTCCGTAAATATTTTATTCTTAATTCTTTTATTTTCCAAATTCCATGTCGGTGTTTTATTTTATATACTTTTGAATTAATTTAAAATATTTTAAACCTAGTAGGAAGAAATTAATTCAAAATTTCATATCTCTTCCATCCCAGTGATGCGTTTGTATCTGCTGTTATAACTGTAATAAATTTAAATGTATATTTAATGTAGATTTCAGTTGAACAAAGTTTGAAATATATCAGTAAGTGACACATTATCAGTGGATGGGGCATTCTCTTGCACTCAAGCAGTAAACTAGCTACGGCACCACACAGGGCGGGGGGCAGGGGGGATTTCTCCAGAATTATCTCCCACCTCACATTCGCTCTTAGGCAAGCAGTTTAAAGGCCAGGCGATTGAGCCAGTGATCCAATTTGAAATGCAGAAATGATTAGAGTAACTTGCCTCATTTCATATCGAAATTCTCTGATTTATGACAGGGCGGCAGCCAAGATCTGTCTCCGAGGGGAATTAGTGTGCGATTTTTGCATATTTCTCTTATTTAGCCTCCCAATAACAGATGCTGGTGGAGGGATGCTGCTTGGTGCTGTCTTTTTGCGTTTTCCTCCACTAGTTTTATCTGAGTAAAATTAAATATAGAAAAACACCTTAGTGAAACTGGACCTTGTAGATTACTATGTGTAAAATGGTACTATCATTTTAGGAACTTATCTATTTGCATTTTTCCTTTTAGTTTAATCGCATTAATAAATGTTTTTTTTCCATTTAAGTAATAAACGCGCAAAGAAGATTGTCGCCGTTACGTCCAAATGTCATTTTTGGCCACGCATTTAACCAAAAAAAGCCCCCCGCAATTCATCTACCCTGAAGGCTAAGAAAATATTAATGTGGTAGGCGATAATGAAGCAGAAAGACTGAACCTTAATGAAATTTCCAGTTGACCACTTGCAATTTGTTTAATCGTGGTGAACAACTAATTGCAGTAGACTTTATCAAGGTATGAGTTTGCTTTTGTTGTGAACGGGACCTTCAAAAAAAAAGGTATAGACCTTTTTTTATCAGCGGTCTGCTCACAGTATTAATAATACAGAAACAAAACCTGAGCCATTCATTCATTATCAGCTACGAATTTCGATCAGGGAGCACGGTGTTCCGCCAAAGAGAAGATTCTGGAAACCAAGATGATTTATTTTTAAGCTTGAGGAGTTTATAAAAAGACATTTCCTTCAATGGAAGCTAGCTATTAATGTGTAATTTATTACAAGGATATGGCTAGATCGAAACTGGGTGTCTCATTTGGAATCCAATTTAATCTAAAGTAATGTAACACGCTAAATATTTGCAGAATATTAATATATCTGTGAATTGGTATTGTATCGTTGTGTTGTTCATTAAAGAAAAGAATCACTTCAATAAAAGTAGGTAAATATTTTTCATAACGGCATACTGCCAATATTTCAGGATAATCCTCAATATATATAGAAACCATTTGGGTTTTGAGTACTCGGTCCATAATTTAGAAGAAATATGGATAAATAAAGAATTAAAACGTGTCCGTTTCTTTTTTCCTTCATGTTGAAAACAATATTCAAGATTCACCTGTGGAAAATAGATGAAGAGAGTCAATGACAGTGATGCTTTTAGATAGGATAGTGAATGATTCTGGTTTAGAGGAGCAGGCTGGGGTGAGGGTGTTTAATGGCTGTGAATCAGTATAGTGTCGGATACCCCGAGCTGCGTCCCGCATTCACCCCGCTGCACGTACGCACTGGAGGGGCCACCTCGCCCTAGTCGGGGTGCTGCGCCGATCGCACGGACTGAAAGAATGGGATCTCTCCTCGTACCGCACCGGGGACACACCTGGGGGTAAAGGGGGAGGATGCACACCCAGCTTGTCCGTGCACAATATGGCTGCTAACAGCATGGTAGCTATTCCAAGTTTGCCGCGAAGTGCACCTGCACGCTGGCGGAACATCGGGTAATTTCCGATTTGGGTGGTGGCTGCAGGCTTTCTTCATATTCTTCAGGCTACATTCTCCTGGGTTGGGGGGGGGGGGTGTTTCTGATACTGCTGTCAGAGGTTATCGCCATAATGTTTTGTTGCAACAGGGAGGGATGCGCGACATGCTGTACTCCTTCATTTCTTCATATAAGTATTTGTACCGTGATATTCCTTCATGGACTCAGCCAGTGGCTGATTGTGGTAAATGTAAATTAAGGTTTGCTACAGGAATCCTTAAGAGCTTATAGTGTATGACCTGTCCTGAGCACTAAGGGTTAAGAGTAGCCAGCAGTTGTGAAACGGTCAGTGTGATATTAGCCGGTTGTTTACACAAAATCCAGGGGTTAGAAATCTGAGTGTCACAAGCCACTTTCTTCTTTACCTCCTTCAGCTGATCAGAGGATCATGGTATCAAGGAAGGATTAGTAGCGACTTGGGATTTGTGTGATTGGTTAATTTATTGCGGTGATGGCAGGTCTTTCATCTATGGCAACATTTAATCAGCCCAGGCACACAGGCTATTACAGGTTAGCGCTTTTCTTGAGTCAGTCCGGCGGTGCCATCAGCTCTATCAGAATTCCCCTGAAATTTCCAAATTATCTGGAACAGGCTTTAGCTCCTCAGTAATAAAAATTAGAACAGATTCCTGATAGAGGCTTTTGCTTGCACGGGGCCAATTATAAATAGTACAGCCATGCCACTGAAAGGGAGGGGGTTTTAAAAAAAAATCTTAACTCTCAAAGATGTGCACCCAACTTATCGTCAGCCAACTCCGCTCTGATCCAAATCCGTGCGGCTGAAAATTTATATTAGATTTTATCTCAGGGGCCCTAAGTCTTGAAAAAAAAATCAATGGAGGTTATCGTTAATGTTGCAGCAACTTGTGGAAATATCGATTTTCATTTTATAGCGAATTTGGAGCATCGGTTTGTAATCACTTCCTCGCTGACTACACTGTTTTCACACTGTATCTTTTACACGTCGGGTGGTAGCAGAGCCATCGCGGGCTGGGGGGGCGGGAGGCTACTGAAAAAAGGGAACTGGTGGAAAAAAAGAGATACGAAAATCAGTCTGTGGAGGGGAAAAGTGCTTTAACCACAGTACAGCTACTTGATTTGCCTCTTTTTAGTGCAAGATCTTTTAGGGCATTGTTTGCATTTAACGAAATAATATTTGAATTCATTCAATTTCACATTAATATTTGTATGTTTATGAATTTATATTATACGATTATAGGTTTTATATTGAGATATTTTGTATTTTAAGTGAAATCTGTAGAAATGAACATAGAGCAGCGATTTGACATTCGAGTTTAAGTGTTGTTTATTGAAAATTATAATATCTATAAGAAGGTGAGGAAAAAAGCTTCTCTGCACACACACACACACACGCACACACACACACATATATATTGAGTTCCTTTGATGCTTCTTGGCACTTCACTTACATTACTAAGAATTTAGATGCTTCTCTGAAACTATCTTTAGTCAGGGAGATTCGCACCAGTAAACTGACGCTTATTTGTTGTAGCCAATAGGGGGCAATGTTCTTATGACGGAATCTGGCATGAAACGCAAACTGCACGGAGGGTGGGGGTATGTGCGCTTTTCTTGAATTTTGCACCGGGATGGAATGTAACCGCCCCCCCAAGAATGTGGTTGAGTTACTTGGCCATATGTTGTGTAGTGGAAACAGCTAGGCTTCCTCCGTCCTTGTTGACCGTGCATTTATTTGATTCTCTTTTTTCGTTTCACGTTTGTGCGCTCTGCTATTGCAGATTACACCCTGACCCCCAGCCTTTCGCTCCCTCTGTAACCCCACACCACGATGAAGGAAAAAACAAAATGTTTTTCTTTCCGTAGCTGCATTTGGGAAATAAAAATGCATCATCATCTTCACATTTAAAAACGATGGTGCAATTTAATGAATATTATTATTTAGTATTAAAAAGTATGGTTTTTGTTTTATTATTTTCAGTATTTTAGGTATTCCCGTTCTATAATCAAAGATAAAAAAGGTCAAAATGCTGCATTACAAAACAGGAAAGAATAAAACCAAAATAATGAAATATTGGTACAGTAATATCTAATTATTACTTTGTATGAATATTACAATTAAAATTAGATATTATAATAATATATTGGTGTAAAACATGGTTCTGGATTACCACAAAGTGCCTAGATACATCCATTTATTTATGAAACCCATAAGAACATTTTCTGTAATTTAATAACATGAACAAGGAGTTGGACTTTAATATTCAGAATATTACTCATAAACATTATGCTCCGTCCATACAAGGGTGGATCTGTACAGCTGTACTAGAGATGGTTACAGTCTGGTCTGTGAAAAGGGGTTAATCAGATTTTTAGTGTTGATAGCTGCCATGGCAACAATCAGGCGGTCTTCCCTACCCTTTTGCCGATGGTATACGATTTACAGGTTAGCTAAGATATAAGAGTTTATTGTATGGCCAATTTGAGATGTGAAACAGGAGCTGACTTAAATTATGACCGTGGGGAGGGGGGGGGCTCCATTCTGCTGTCGATGGGGGGGGGGGCAAGAGGAATAAAAATAGTAAAATACAGAATTCACTGTTCACGAGATATTCAATCTGCATTGGAAACAGAGTACGGCTCCTTCGTGGATTATGTCTTTTATTTTTTGACATGTAGCCTAATTGTGCTGTACGACGGTGCCCCTTTCTGTGAGCTGCGACGAAGCCTCTTCTTTTTTGTCTCCATGAAGATGTTCGCTGGGATTATATGTAATCAGCCTTGTTGGGTAAAGTCAAGCCTGTCGAGGGGGTGGCTCTGCGGGGGGATTTTTTCTGGATATTAGGCATTACATTGTTAACTGGCCATTCGCACCGGTCAGCTGGTTATCTGCGGTGCTGAGGGATCTTTACCGGCTGCGGTGTTTAAGTCCTGCGTCATATTTGAGAAAAACAAAAACGAAGCAGCATAATGGAAAACGTGTCCGTACAGCGTGAGGTCAGTGATGGAGATGAACATGTGCGTGAAACTCCTATGCATAAGCATGCATATCAATATACTCCTCAATATCTTAATATCAATATTTGTGCAATAATATTTCTCTGGCAAATACTCAAATTCAAATAAAGTTCAGTTTATTTCAATGCAAAGTCTTTGTCTGAGACGTAGACACACACAGAGACACGCACACATGCATATACATGCGTGTTTATGAGTTATACTTGCATACATGACATGTAATCTCATAAACTCTGGCTTTAGCTCGCCTGGACAGCCGTCTCTCCAGGTGAAATGCACTCTACTAGTACTAGTAATCATCTGGGCCTTATTGCAGTAGTACGCCTCGCTCTGTGTTAGAGATATGAATGGAGTCTAGTGGGCGGAGATCTCAAATGGAAAAAGAAATGAAGTGTCGGTACTGCAGCCCAACCCCAAAACCGTTTCTGTTACGCCCTAATGAAGACGGACCCAGGGGGTTAAACAGTAACGGCCAGGGAATGGTGACATTTCACCCGGCGGTGATGGGCTTCCAAGATGGGCTTCTCCTTAAAGAGATGTGGTTTAAAACAATGCTATCTGGGGGGAAAATGGAATATAAAATAAAAAAATAGAACAACCTGTGATCGTTCTAGCCTGATGTCCATATATGGTGTGGGTGATGTTCCTGCCAAGTCAGGTCTGAATTAAACTTTCTTACAAAAATAAAAATCACAGAAAAGCGGTGCTAATGAAAGGT
>JAODKE010000146.1:11550913-11561596 GCA_026779605.1 Mormyrus hasselquistii
GTGTGTTAGTGGGGGGGGGGGGGTGGGGGTGGGTTGCGGGGGGGGGGGGGGGGGGGGGGGGGGGGGGGGGGGGGGGGGGGGGGGGGGGGGGGGGGGGGGGGGGGCATTTGGTGATTTTTTGAGTGGCTGGTGAGGCCTTAGGAAGGAGATGACATTGACCCGGGAGGTGGTCGAACAATGTGTGTTTGTTTGCTTGTTTATTTGATGCCCCCTACAGGCCCAGGGATATAAAGACACACCTGACCGCACGCTCCATCTTCTGTGGCACGATGGCGTGCAAGTGTGTGTGTGTGTGTATACGTTTACGTGTGTGAGTGATGTATATATTACATTGTGGGGACCCAATGCGTGATGAAGACCTGTTATTTTGATGTTATGGAGACTATTTTTTCTGTCCCCACAAGGGAAAGCTCAATTTTATAAAATTTGTAACCACAATCAAAATGCCAAAAGTCTCGTATTTAGGGGTTAAGGCTCATCGTTGAGATTAGAGTTTTCTCCATAGAAATGATCGGAGAGTCACCATAAACATAAGAATACAAACGTGTGTATCTGGTGTGTGTGCTTGCGTGCACACTTATGCATCTGGGTTTTTGTCTGCCTGTAATTTACCACGGTATGAATAGGATGCCCCTGTAATGGGTTTTCCAGAACGCCAAACCTCAGGTTCACACAAACAATGGCCTAATGAAAGATTGGACATTATAGCCAGCGAAATAATTATGACTCGTCCGATCCGGCAGTGAAAGGTTCTGCTCCCCTTTGGTGCAATAAAGCCATTCATCAACTGATCAATAAAAATATGTAGCAGATTATTACGGCTGCTTTCTGTGGGCCTCCTCGTAAATAATGCGGCCTGCTCTCCTGGAAATATTAATTATAATCATAATGTAGATAACATGTATTGGCCTTTTATAGCACAAGCTGAATGAATTTTACACTGCAATTCAGCTAGCAAGGTCATGCAAAGTTACATGGGCATAGATGCCAGCTATTAAAAACATGAAATAGTGGTCTGGATGCAGAGGAGTATGAGGCTGATTTCTGCCCTGGCTGTGGGGCCGCCATCGTGAACCTCGCACCCACACGGGCCGGCAAATCCCAGGTGATGTCATCTACGGTTCCTCTACCGAGGTGGGCGTTTTCAGCGGTGCCAGTAAACCAATTAGGCAACATAGGCAGCTGCCAAGAGCGCCATCTTCTGAGGGGGCACCGATGTGGCATGGCAGATTTACTTTGCCAGAGGTCCATGGTGGGGGCGCTACTGCTCACCTAGGGCACCGCATGGGTTTTGACCGGTACTGGTTTCCAGATTTTCATGGTTTCACTGCATCGATTCCTGAGCTAGTGGCTATTGCTCTTAACCAAAAGATTTAAAATCTGGTGCATTTAAGACCCCGGTCGATGTCATGTGGTGCAGTGTGAATTCCTAAACTGAATCTAAATGCATGAGTCCTGTCAGCTTTTCGTCGCAGGTGTCAGACTGTGTAAGACCCAACAACAGCTCTACCGCAACTTTAAATGTAGCAGATGCCTTTGTCCAAAGTGCCAAGGTGTCTGGAGCGCTTGTTAAGTCCGCTGCTGATATGATTATCCTGCCGGTCACGGGAGTTCAACCCATGACCTTCTGGAAACACCCTCAGATCACCAGCACACCGAGTCCACATTTATTCCCATGGTTCCCTCTGATGCTTCAGGAAACAGATTGAGTATAGCTCCTCCCACCACAGGCCCGGTGACGTAGGCTGCTCCCTCCGACAATATGTCGCCTCTTTCCATTTTAGTGTCAAAGACCTCATGACAGTAAAATTTAACCTCATTTGATTTCCGAGGTTCTCCATCTTTACATACTGACAGCTGTATTTCTGGATGTCATATTTACTGTAATGGAATGAGTAAGTAAGCCAATAAGCTTTTTATTAAACATAATCATTATAATTAGCGGAGGCCGACAAGACAATTAGTTTAAATAAACACGGGATGTTGAGTAGGCAAAGCTGCACAAGCTGCTGTGTCGCTCCATTTCGAGGACGAATGCAACTTCAAAATAGGTGATGCGTCAGAAATTAATTTCACGTTTCTGAGCGCAATAAAATCTACAGATATCTAATTACGTTTGGGTGATCGCCGGGCTTTTGTTTTCCTCTTTCTTGTTATGGAGAGGTTTCTATCAGCCTGTCCCTCCCGCAGACGTGCGCAGTACCCGTAGAATTACGCGTCGCTCCTTTGTGTCGAAGCCACAAACTTCCCGCTTGGCGTGGAAATCTCGATTACGGATTCTACGAGGAGTTATACACAACTCGAGATCCACAGAATGTTCTGGACTAATCGGCTCGCTCGGAATGTGGTTCCCTTTTGATGCACGCCATTTCTTCAAACAGAGTCGCTCATTTCCATAATTCTGGCACTTTCTGCATACAAAGCAGATTTGAAGATAGGTAATCCTTGTACATGTTTTTTCAGGAGACACGTTATTAGAGGATTGAGGTCTGTGTGAGAAATTATGTACATTTTTTAAAAGTTCTTGACAATCAGAACATCCGCTTGTGTCTGGTCTTACGCCCCACCCCCATTGCTTGCCCCCACAATGCTGGGGTCCTGCCCAGGCCCCCCCCGGCTGCTAAATGCTTTAGGCTAACCTGAGGCTTTCTTCGGAGGTGGGCGTTTCTCCGGAATGTTTAAGAATGTCTAACCTATCCAGCCTGCAAAGCCCCCCCCCTCCCCCACACTTTTCAAGCATCCGTCACCTGTCAGAAGCTCCTCACCTTAAACCAGCTAGTTATTTCCCCACTGGTTTTAAGCTCCCCTCATATCGCAGCTCATTAAAGCGCAGCGTGGCTGCCGGTCCGTTTGCGTAGCGTCTCGTTTGTGCCTGTGTGGAGCGTGACCGGAACTGAGGAATTTTCCGGAAAAATGACTTCTTCATACGACTTTAACTCCCCCCACCCCCCCCACAAAAAAGTTACATTTAATTGTAGGATTTTGGTGCAGAATCCCTGGATCCTGCGGTACTGGGAGACCAATGGCGTTCCCGTTGATTTTGTCTTTTTTTTATAATGTGGCTTTGATAATATTCGCGAAGCCAATCATTTTCTGTAAAGTCCTATTCAGGGTTACAGGGGGTCTGGACCCTATAGGCACAAAGCAGGGAACAACCCAACACAGGACACACTCACACACCTTTGACCTACACCTATTGCCAGTAGGCGAACTCCAATGACCCTCATCGTGTTCTTGGTCTGTGGGGGGGGAAAGCAGAGCACCCCAAGGAAACCCCACGATGACGCGGAGAGAACACGCACAACACTCCACATACATGAAACCCTGATAGAGGCTGTGTCCGAAATCGCGCACTTGTGTCAGTGCACTGAGATGTCGTGCGTAGTGCGCACTACCATGGATAAGTGCCGTCCTAACTAACACTAACGTCCAGCGCGCCAAAATATCTGCCATGAAAACTTGCCAAAAGTCCCTCCCCTTCCGCTACAGTCAAAATGGCGTCCGTTTAGTGCGCGTAGTGTCCTTCATTCTGCACTGCGTTTTCTGCCCGTTTCCATCCGGGTTCTTTCTGTGCACTGAATTTTAGCTTAGTTTTCAGTGTGAACGCACTACGCCATAAAATCGCGCACTAAAAGTGCGCAAGTGCGCTATTTCGGACACAGCCAAAGACTCGAAACCAGGTCCCGGAGATGTGAGGCAACAGCCACGCCTATTCGCGAGTTCCATTGGCAAGACTATATTCGACAATACCTACGACAACGTTAACGAGAACCATGTGACAGGAACTAAAGTAACGAATTGTATTGTGGGGATAGGAGAGGAAACAGGTTTAAAAATGGATGTAAAAGATGGGCTTTGTGATGTTCGCAAAACTGATACAGTGATAATCTCATGCTAAGCGTCAACTTAACCACCAAAAGCAGATCTGACAGCTGCTTCTTCTCAACACATTCTGGGCCGGACTGGTACCGGATCACTTTTTCTGGTTTACCTCTGAGGCGCCTTTTGTCCTCAGCCTCCTATTAGATATGCATGTTGAATTAAAATATTAAAATAGACTTATAATAAATGTACGGAGTACGACCCTGAAAAACCCTTCCAGGATTACATTTTAAATTATAAAAGAAACTGAAAATGTTTTAAAATAAATGCTGTCTGGGAAAAGTTTTTTAAAAATCTGCATTTCAAAAATGTTATCATCTCACCCCTCCCCCCTTCACTTTGACACTTCTCCCAGAATCCCGCAGGACAAATTGATTCCTGCGGACGTGCTTGAGAAAGCGGGCTGGCTGGTATGTGCGCCTGCCTAAAGCCCGCCCCCCCCCCTCCAGCCCCCATTCTGCCCGGCCAAGCTTCCGCTGGCTTTGCCCGCGACCCCCGCGCGGCCGGTATCAATCACCGGCAATGAGGCCCGGCTCACCGCCCGCCTGCCAGCCCCCGGCCCAAACCCCCAACCCAAACCCCCGGCACGCGCGGGGATGTGATTTCAGGGTAATTTTGGAAAGCATATTGTCTAATTTCACCATCTGTCTGCGAGGGAAGATGGCAGCCGGTGCCTCATTTGCCTTCTGCTTCTTTTATTGGGCCGATACGGCGCCGGGTTCTTGGAGCGGGCCGGCGGGCTGGGTGCACAGCCCAGTGGAGCCCGGACTCCCGTCCTGACAGATACGGGCCTGGCTGGGCTGCTTCCGCGGCCAAACCGTCAGCTGCACGGCCTGCGCCCCTCCTCCTCTTCCTCCTCCTCTTCCTCCTCCTCTGCCAAGTGCGTGTGTTTAATGAAGACTGAAGTTCCGGACTGACCTGGACGTGGGGGGGGGGGGCGGTCCATCACCCTCCCGCATCCTCCGTCTCTGCCCCGTCGCTCGTTTCCGCTTCCATCCGGCAGTTTCGTGGACAGACTCTGGAGTCTGGGGGTTAGGTTTTGCTAGGAGTGGGAGGGGGGGGGTGAGGGGTTCTCTTGGATTCCCCCCCCCCCCCAGCGGCTGGCGTCTGGTCCGCACTCCTTGGCACGCACATTAATGCAGAGCAGATTGCTGGAGCACCGCAGTCCTCGTTGTTTGATCTTCCCTCCTCTTGCCATGCTTCCTGGCGAGGGCGCCCCCCCCCTCCCCCGAACAGCGCCCCCCGCCATGCGGTGCGGCCTGGGCCAGCCTGGCACGGCCTCAGTCCACCTGCCAGCTTTCTCCGTCTTCCTACTCCGCCGCTGGTCTCTCCCCGCTGCGTGTTCCTCGAGTTCCTTAACTTAGCGAAGGCTTTGGACACGCAACTGAACATATTGACAGCATACGCTGGACTATGAGCCATTGACGGTGAGATAACTGACGATGTTACATCCCTGCAAAAATATGCACACACTCATCATGCCGATGTAATATTCATACAATATACTCTCTAACATCCGCACAGTGTATTATTCATGCAAAAAATACACAGTGACATCAAACATTGGAATATTCATGTAAAAATACACAGAAACATCCTCAGTTTCCAGTTCAACAATGTACTATTCATGCAGAAACACACAAAACTATTCCTGCAGGGTGATATTCATACAAAATACACACTGATATCCTAACAATGTTATACTCATGCAAAAACACACAGCGACGTAGCATAATCCCCTAAAAAGGCTTAGCGAGTCAGTCCGTCTGAGTCGTATCTAAGACTGCAGATGTGAGTTACAGTGGTCTAACTGTAGTGGGTATGGGGGCAGCCTTCCTGGTTCAGCTGTCATACCGCATCAACACATTCTGTGGCCCTTCTATAGCTGTGTAATAAAAGAATAAAACAAGCGATGAATCTCTGGTCACCCAGTTCGTCTGAGGTGCAGGATCCCATCAGCAGAGTTATGGAGTCAATCTATTCTGTCTGAAGCCACAGCCCCACCCCCAACCGCCCCCCTCCCCATCCCTGAAGCCCTTAGCAAGTGCCACAGAACCGTTGGTGGTGGTCTGGCAATGGAAATCTCCTGGTGGAACACACCAGTGTTTCAGGGGAGCAGAGAAGTTTAAAATCTTGTGTTTTCTGGTTCCTTCCATGCCTGGGATTATGCTGCTGGAGTTTGTGTCATGTCCCACAGCAACGACACTCATTTGTGAAATAATCTTTAATAAATCAGAAGCCACAGGTTAATTGTCTCTTTCCAGGAAACATTGGGATGTACAAATTCAAAAACGCAGGGGTTTTACAGAGCAAAGCCACCGTTGAAGGTGTTCCCTTGCAATCTGAAATATCTGTACGAAGCATAATAATGGGTTTTCTGCTGCGATTTCCTAATGTGTGTTTGTGTCGGAATAGGAGGGAAATCCCGGGGCTAATTTGATAATAAGACGCCATTGTGATGTTTAAGCCAAATTTTCACAGTGCTCTCTCCGTCGTGGAGGAAGGACCATATCTCTGTGAATCTTATCGTATCGAGTTTCTCCAACCACGTTAACCACGCCATTTGCGACTAATGGATTATAAGAGATCGTTATCCAGTTAATTTGTTTTTTTTTTTTTTTTAAGTTTAAGATGGGGGGTTGGATAGGAGCTGGGAAAGGACCTCATCAGAAAGGGATAGGAACGTCCCCTCCAACCAACCCAGGGTCGCGGGGGTATCCACCAACATGGAGGCCCGTTCTGCAGTGGGACATGATCTGCTAGCTGTCGCGAAAAATAAAATAAATAAGAATATGAGCTTGGCTTGGTTCCATCTGGTCATTTGATCAGAGAGACCTTGAGATACAAAACCACAAAGTGCTTTCAGGTGGGGGCTGGCTTGGTGGGTGGAGAGCCTCAGTGAAGAAGGTGGAGGAGACGTCCTGCTGGAAACTCACGGTTTGCGACGAAGAGCCACCGACAGACTCGGAAGCCTGCCTGGAAAAATCGCTTATGATATGTTTCTGTTATATCGATTACGTTTCCTTGCCAATAAAGCTGACTGGAAGGAACAAAATATTATAGGCACTGTAATCATTTTTTGATCATTGCACGGATATTCAGTAATGATTTTGACACAGAGAGAAATGAAAAGTCATAAAAATACTGTTTCTTTGGAGAGAGGGGACATGGTAGAGTCATTATGTGACGCACGCACACACACATCACCTGCTCAGCTCCAGAGCCGTACAGCGAGCTTCCCGCTCAGGCAGCCATAACCCGGTCAAATTTCCACCCCCAAATATGATGGCAGACGTCCTTTAGCCTGAAGCTGTCCCTGAATAATACCAGGCCGTTATAATGCAATTTACCTTTTCGCTAGTCCACAAAAAAATGGAGGGAAAACAGGGGACCAGCAGAGTGTGGCGAGTCGTCTTCGGCCTCCTGGGCAACATATGGCGGCCTCGGAATCAGTGTGCCGCTTGCCGACTGCCGTTCCGGAGACGGGCGGGCTGGCCGTGGCCCCTGAGAGCTCATTAGAGGCCCTTGCGCATAAAGCGCGCTTGGAAGCCGCCGTGGGCTGGTCGGGCGAGCCGCACCGGTATCCGGGCCGCCTGCAAGATAATAAACAGAATTTGCATAAAATGTCAGCGCTTGGCATCATCCTTCAGCAAAGGGCTTGTCTTCTGCTGTGACATTTTTTTAAGTGTCTTTTAAAAAATGGTGAAATCTGGGGGAGGTTAAAAAAACCAGCTAATACCAGTCTTGAGAAAACATATTTAGGAGTTCTATTATTGCTATTATTATTATTATTTCTTATTTGCGTGCCTTTTTTCTCACAGAGTGAAGCTCCTTGCTAATTATCGCATTCACCCCTGACTGTGTCACTCCCCCGATCCGCGGGCGATAAGCGGCACGCTTTACGCCATCCCCGCGACAGCCCACAATGCGTATTAGCTGCGCGGTAATTAGCCAGCATTGGGCATTATTCGCACCTGCTAGACTGTAATAGTGCTCTGTTACACAGTGACGCTTTCAATTAACGGGAGCCCCCTAAGCCGCCGTCGCCACCAGCCGGGGAGTGCCGCGTCGGCCCTAGCAGAAACTGTATTTGTCATGCGCCGTAAGCCAGCACAATTGCACCGGAGTCGCACGATAATTGCCGTTTGGTGCCTCTTTACAATAAGAGAAAAAGAATTACTCTAATGGATGTTTGCCGTGTCTTTGGAGATTAAAAACACACGTGTTTGTGCTCCCCCCCCCCCCGGGGACGGCAAATCACGATCTGCTCTCAGAAAGCCACGAGGCAAGTAAAGTGGGGAAGCCGCGGTGATTTTGGTGATTTAGGGAGGGTTCGAGGAGCCGCATTACTGAGCCTGACGGCTCGGGGAAGATAGGCAGACAGGGGGAGGACGAGGCTATGACATTATGTCTGCCGGGTTAGGGTGTCGGAGTCAAAGTGCGAGTCGCTATTACCGGATCAATACCTCTCAGTTGTTGCACTTATCTCCGGCTTCACGGTTAGCCAGCTCTGCCAGATAGACGCGGGCGGGAAATGCCACCGGCGGTAGAGCTGCGCTCCGTCTCCGTTTGTTTAAACGCTGGGAGGCTTCGTCGGATGCAACCCCCCTCCTCCAGTCGAGAGTCAGAAGCTAGCTGAAGGCCCCCGTCCTCGCCGGCGCGCCGCTAATGCCGGCCTCCCCCACAGGGACGTTGGCCTCCTCCGTCGACGGCGCGCTGCGAGTGTCGCCGCCATGTCGGCGATGGGTGCGCTCTAGTGCCGGCTCTTTCACAGCTCCCGCTCTCCCTACCCAGCCGCCGATTGCACGTCGGGGGGGGGGGATATGATTCCGACGTGACGTACGGATTTGCAAGGAGGGGGGTGCCGGTGCAGTGTCCCCCCCAGCCGACTGTTACAGAGAAACACCAGTTGGCGGAATGAAATGTTTAGATACTTTTTGGTCCTTCATTAAACTTCTGAAGCTAGAGCTAATCCATGCTACGTACACAGCAAAAAAAAAAAACGCTAAATTTACTCCCTTTTTTTTTTTCAAACGAAAAAAAAAAAAAACAACTGCCCTGATCTCTCCATATTCATATTCCTATGCAGGCGTTATCACTTAAAAGGCTTTCTAATTACAACGACAAGACAAAAACTCCTTGGATTCATTCCAGACCCGCTAAATGATAAAATAAGCACACAGTCTCTCTCCTTCTTAATCTCCTCAGAGCACCTTGGAGCTTCATCTCCCAAATACATGCGAATGAATGTGAAAATGCCATTTAGAGATGCAGGTGTGACATTTGATAAGAAACTTCTGGATTAAATATGTTCTGCTAATGAGGAACCCAGCCACCCCATCAGGCCAAACTATTGGTTGGATTGTCTGGAAACCTGATAACGTTCCACAAGCGAACATCCAAATTCATTATTAATAAACATCCCCAGTCTCTCTATCACAGGCAAAGTCTGGATTCTTCAGTAGAGTGAGGAATGTTGCTTCTCATTAGGAAAAGCTTTTGGGGATGGGGGGGTTGGGTTTTGGGGTTGGGGTGGGGATTGGACGTATGAAATTGCATATTTAACTAGTTTGTTTTCTCAGAGCTGGTTGCTGAATTTTTTTTCGACAACAAAGAGCTTGAAGTTGGTCGACGTGGAAACGGCCGCGGTTTTCGTAACGGGGGGGTGGGAACTTGCCAGGTAAGCCGCCGGGCGCCCCGGACCTCGCATTCCCGGCCGGAGCGTGACATTTATAGCCAGAGCAGATTACCCGTATTAGTGATCCTCTCTGCATTCCTTTAAAGAGCTTTTGGACGCGGGTCTGTCCCACGTGTCGACGGGACTCGGAGTCACCCTCCTATGCCGCGGGGTCGCCCCGTCCTTCCCCATGTGGGGTCACCCTGAAGGTGCAAGACAGGAGGCCTGCTTTGGGGGGAGTCTTCCAGGGACTGGGGAGCAGAGCTCAGCTTCCCTCGGTGAGCAGAGGCGGTCTGAACAGGCTTAGTTCATCCAGCCAGTAAGTGTCGCAGGGTGGGCGGCTACTCGGACCAGTGGCTGTCTGGAAATATTTGACATTTAAAGTTAAATTAGAAAATTGAGTTTGGCAGGTCCCTTCGTATTTTTTTCAAGAATTATTTTTTTTTGCGGCAAATGGATTTTTGGTGTCCTGCCTTTATCGCTACCAAAGTTCTTTGCGTCTTTCCTGTGAATAATGAGAAATTCCGCCATAAAATAAATATTCAGGAGTATTAATGAATGCATACATTATTTCCAAAATAAAAACACAGGTAATTTTCCTTCAGCGTGTGCTAATGAAGGCGGCCGATGTCGCCGTCCCTTTGAAGCAGCCTTTATGATGTTAATTAGTTGTTAGCGTAATTGCCAGCCCCCACCATCAAGCGTGAGAAGTTCGGGGACCTTCTGCTTAATAGGAGTCAACGTGGTGGCGTCGGTTTAGGAGTGCCTAACAGGACAGCCGATGATAACGAACAGGTGATGTCGTCGATATCGGGGGGGGGAGGGGGGAATTAGAAAGACAATTGAAAGAGAGAGGAATGAATCACCCGGACAGCATATCAAACAGAGAAGGCGCATGCAAAAGCACTTCTCACCCTGGTTCATAAACCGTGCTTCATGTTAAATGCTAAATAAAGGGGCCATTTAGTGCCGCTTACAGTGATGGCAGGGCAGACGTTTGCATTCGCTCCCAATCACACGTTTCCACCGCTGTGTCTGTGTCGCCCGCATTCGTGCTCCGGGGCGACTGAACAAACTGCGACGGTGAGGGGGGGGGGGGGGTTTCCACTTGGCCCGGCCTCCCA
>JAODKE010000146.1:11569152-11585047 GCA_026779605.1 Mormyrus hasselquistii
GGGGCGGCGGCGGGGGGCGGGGGGGGGGGGGGGGGGGGGGGGGGGGGGGGGGGGGGGGGGGGTGGCATCGAACAAGCAGTTAATTGATTATGAACCCTTTAGTGTTTAGTATATTAACCCTTATTTGGGAGGAGAGAGGGGGAACAGAATGTAGGGCCTCATAGCTTTTGCGTGGGTGTCCAGCCGGTCTCTTCCCAGACGGACACTGTGTGCCCTCATGGCCTGCAGCCCAGCAGCTGTTAATCCATCAGCAACGTTCTCCTGCTCTCCATCAGTCCATTTCATGCTCATTCCCTGTTTCTTTGCTCCCTGTGAATTTTCTGCTGCCGAACTTGTGCTTGATGAGGCTTAAAACTTTCCTCATGAGCTACTGGAATCTGCGCTCCGGCTGCCGGTGCCGGTCTGCGTTTATCTTACTTATAAGGCACTCTAAGTGGTCCTGCAGACAGTGTGCCATGTGACAGACTCACAAATGGGAGTTGAATAGACCTGTATGTGTACGCCTGGGGGGGAGGTCCTGGTAGGTGGCGCTGGCCCTTTAAATCACCTCACTTCCCATCTATAAGGCCTTGCTCATAAAATCAGATGCAGAGGTGTCACTTTCTGACACCAATCTCTCTGAAACACACCCCACAGACTAGATGCAGCTTTAGCTCCATAAATGATTGGTATAGGTCAGGGGTGGGCAATCTTATCCACAAAGGGTCGGTGTGTATGCAGGTTTTCGCTGCAGCTCTAAGAGGACTGATTGGCTGAGTCCTCACACCTGGGTTTGAACAGCTGATCTGAAGTTTATCCCAAAAACCTGGTATAGGTGCATCTTTTAGGAAAAAACTGGCAACGATCCAAATGCGTAACTGCCTGGTGGGATGAAATAAATAAATGTAAATAGAAAGTGCGTGGTCCAGAAAGGTTTGCTCCAGAAATAAATAAAATAAGCGCTTTAATATTACTAAGTTATGATTCGTTTTCCATCGAAATTAGCATTATCAGATTCAGGCAGTTTTATGCACGTGGATTGAACAAAAACCTCAATATATTAAATTATCTGAGTTGCTCACTATCAAACCTATAGTGTTTAGCTTTCTCTTAAAGTCTGTGATTTTTTTGGAGCAGTTAGTAACTTTCCTTTGTGCCCGAATGCATCTTGGTCTTTTTTCTGCTGCCTGAAGCCTTTTGCTCTTTCCATCTAGTGGAAACACCGCAGGATCCCATCCGTCCCGGTGCCCAGCAGGGCTGTTTGCGCGTTACCCAAAGCTAACAGGGCCGTTTAATTAATTGTCCAGCTTTTCTCTAAGACAATGTCCTAATTCTGCCATTTAGCACGCGGGTGTATCATAGTTTGTTGTTATCTCGCCAGCCAGATTTCTGTAAATAGTCACATTAAAAACTTTAATCTCTTCAGTGGAAATGAAGTGCAGTTGAAAAGCCTGTCATGTTCAGAGATAAATATTATCTGTGCGGAAGCTTTTCCTGCGCGGTAGAAACATCCGGAAGACTCCGCCAGAATGCTTAATCCAAAACAATGCAATTTAATCATTTGAGGCTCGTCCCAGATGTCCTATTCATGCCATATTTCCTACTGATCAGGTTAGCCCCCAAAAGTTTGAATTTGGTACGTGAAATTTAGCGTGGCATTCTGAGTCACGTGACTGAACACAGCAAATCAAACCATTTTTTTGCATTCAAACGTATTATCGATATATATTTATCCATGTATGCATCCATTTTCCGACCACTCCCCAGGCATTTGATTATAGAAAGCAGGAAGCATGGGGCAAAAGGCAGGAGCAACTCGGAATGCCAGTCCGTCGTCAAGCACACACATGCCTGGCACACACTCGGGACAATAAGGGATGCCGATTCAACCAAGAGTCTTCGGACTGAGGTGACATGCAAGAGGAGAACATGCAAAACCAATCAACCAACACACAGAGATTCAAACCCCGTACCCTGGAGGCGTGGGCAAACGTGCAGGCCTCCGCAGCATCTTTTGCGGTGTTTGGTGCATTATATGCAGTTAACATGAATTAAACATTTGAAGGGCGTGAGTCTTTGTTGCATCAGCCTCCCCTTCCAGCTTCGACAGACGCCTCAGGACCCTTCTGTTCCAGGAACACCTCAGCTAGTCTGATGCCCCTCTGCTCATCAAATAATCTTATAAGATTCTTGCTCCATGTAGAAGATGTTGTGTATCTCCTGCTCCAATACTACTTACGCTTGTACCCAGGCATTCATTGGAAGCTCCGCCTATCTGCACTCACGCTAAGTCACTTCCTTGACGGCACATATGTTTGGAATGTGCTGTTTGTCTGACTTGTACGTCGCTTTGGGCAAAAGCATCTGCTAAATAAAAAATAAATGTAAACCTTAATTTTGTGTTTTGGTTTCCAGTTCATGCTGCACGCCTGCAGATCAGAGCGCCCAGTGTCAGACATACGCTCCCAGTATGCATCCTCATCAGGCCTTTGTAGCATAATTACTTCTGCGGTGCATGAAATCCCAACAAGGGCCAAGTCAGCCGCACAGCAGGGGGAAAGAATAACTGACTCATTTTACTGTAACGCGGCAACGGTTCAGATGAAAGGAAAAAACAGCTGAAATGTGACCTTCAGCATCCGGACCGTTTCTGGGTTCATGATATGATCTGGGTTGAGTGATATAAGCCTTGTGTTTCCCCGCTACAAACAGACTGAGCCCAGAGAACGCAGGGTCCACCTACTGGCGGGGTCGTCCACCTGCTGCGATTCTACCACGCTTCTCTAGGTCTTACCAGGGTTCGCTGGAATAATTTCATGGTTTATTTCTTATTAAGTGGCTTTCATGCCCAGCTGGGTAGAAAGGGAGTAAACGTGTTTTGTCGATCTATACCCCTCCATATTTCAGTCTCCACAGCGCCCCCTATATACCCCTGTTGACCTCCCTGTTCCCTGCTGCTTTATTTTCAGGGACTTGGAAGAGGTCAAAGGGGGAAAAGTGTTTTTTTTAAGGAAGCATCCCTTTGCAACGCTTCAAGAAAGCTAGAGATATAATTATGCAACATTTACTTTTGTTTAAATCTGTGTTATATTATTTTGTTTTTAATGTTCACAAATAAAATAAATGAGGTGATATTGCATATGTGTAACCATCTTTTGATAAATACATTTTAAACATGGTTAACATGGTTTAAATCGCGCATGTCGCGCTAATAGCTTAATCACAGAATATATGGGGAAATTACTCAAGAGACTGGAGGGAACATGAGTCGGCAAACCCTTACACCTCGAGGGGTGAAGCTCTGACACTCAGTCTCAAAACACAAAACAGTAGAGAAAGCTGTATCTGGGGGGGGGGGGACCCTGTGCCTGCGATCGGAAGGCCACTGGTTCGAATCCCATGATCAGCAGAATGGTTTCACTTCTGGGTCTCTAAGCAAGGCTCTGGTTTCTCCTGGTTTATCCTGCTTTCTCAATATAACGTCTTGGATAAAAGTGTCTGCTAAATAAAAAAAGGCGCATTTAGCATGGCCTCCAGCGTTTACAAGTCTTAACGGGATGCAGGCATGTGTAGAGGGGCGCTAACCTTTCACCAAGGCCCCCCTGAAATGCTGTCATTTCCCTCCCGCAGGGAGACAGCTGTGGTGCACCACCACCAGAAACATAGCGGAGGGCGAAGAGTTGGTGGCATTCGCCGTGGACTTCGACTCGCGCCTGCAGGCATTCGGCCACATGTCGCTGTCGGAGGGGATGTACCCGGCGCGGCTGCTCGACAGCATCCAGCTGCTCCCCCAGCAAGCCGCCATGGCCTCCATCTTGCCCACCGCCATCGTCAACAGTGAGCTCTGCCGTCGGCACCCTGTCACTCCGGCACATTTCTGCTGATGGGTTTCAGTACAGAATCCCATCTGCTTCCCAGAATTCCAAGGGCATTTACAGAGGCGGGGCCCCCACTGATTGGCTCCCAGAGTGGCCCCTCCCCAGTCACTCACTGATTCACTACATATTGTTAGCTAATGATAATGTTGGCCGTTCTGTATGGAGTATGGCTCTGCTAATGCACCCCACATAAAAAAAAAAAAATCTCAGAATCATTTCTGAGGAATGCTGGAACAGGGTTAAAGGTTCCTATCTAGGGTTATGATGGACTAAGGAATAAGGGATATTTGGGAAAGATACTGCATAAAGTATCAGGTACACACTAATATTCAGATGAGAACAAGTTATTAATGAGTGCTGAGTGCCTCGTCAGTGTACGTAATATCGATGTCCAGATGTGCGTGATGTCAACATCACATCTGCAAACCCAAATAGGGCAGAACTGGCATGCAGACTCTCAAATGAAACGGCAACCTGCGCTCACCTTCTAGTCTCTGTCCTTGATACGTAGAGCTCTACATGCTCTTGTTCCTGACCCGGCTTCTGTAACACCCCCCCCCCCAGAGGACATCTTCCCCTGCAAGGCGTGTGGCATCTGGTTCCGGAGCGAGCGAAACCTGCAGGCTCACCTGATGTACTACTGCAGCGGGAGGCAGCGGGAGCCCGAGCAGGTGGCAGACGAGAGCGAGGCCAGCCCCCGCCAGAGCCCCAGTGTCTGCCCCTTCCCACAGTGCAACAAGAGCTTCTCTGGCCCCCGGGCCCTGGAGATGCACCTGGCGACGCACAACAGTGAGTAGGCTGACACACATCCTCTGCCACCCAGCGCTTTAGCAGAATCATTTAGGGCAATAGGAGTCATCCATCCATCCATCAGTCCAGTTTCTAGCTGCTTATCGTGGGTCGCGGCAAGCCTGGAGCATATCCCAGGAAACACAGGGCCCAAGGCAGTCCAACAGAAACACACCAACACCATCAGCCAATCCCAGATGAGAGAGGGCAAGAGCAACGGCATGAGACAAACAACACAGCAGGTGGCGATGTCACAGAACAGCAAGGCTAGGACAGCAAAGCTGGGTAAACCCCTTAGCCCGGTACACCTTGGGTTCAATTCCTGGTCCTGAGCACGCTGAGGAGAAGGATGTAATACGGTTGTTTAGCACAGTATGGGCAGCTGAAGGTGGGCTCTTTGATCATCGCTCCTATGGACATTAAGGAGAGATGTGAGCAGAGGAATCTGAGCCCTTATTTCATCTTTTTCACAGGTGTCAAGGTAGAGGAGACCCTCCCCCCTGGCAGCAGCTTGAAATGCACCATCTGTAGCTACACGGCCGACTCTCTCATCACATTCCAGCACCACATCCTCTCCCACCTGTCGCAGGCGGCCTTCCGGTGCAGCCACTGCCACGTGGGCTTCCAGAGTCACCGGGAACTCTCACAGCACCAAGACTTACATGGGCATGGTGGCAAGCTCCGGCGCGAGAGTGACGGTGAGCACTCCCCCAGGGCCGGCGAGGATGGCTCACAGCAGGCTAGGGCCGAGCTGCTTGGCAGGAAGGACCTTCTGCAGAGCCCCAAGGGCACCCAGGGTAAGGAGATCCACTCCGACGCCGAGCCGGAGAAGCCTGAAAAGAAGACGGCGGCATCAACCCAGAAGGGCGACTCCCACCTGGGCAGCAAGGCCAGCTTTTCCTACACCAGGATCAAGTCGGAGCCTTCCAGCCCCCGTCTTGCTTCCTCACCAGTCCAGCATAGCATGGGGCCTACATTTCCCATGGGCCCCTTCCTGTCCCAGTTTCCCTTTTCCCAGGACATTTCTGTAGTTCCCCAAGCCTCTGAGATCCTGGCGAAGATGTCAGAGTTGGTGCATCGCCGGCTGAGGCACGGTGGGAACAGTTACCCCCCAGTGATCTACAGCCCACTGATGCCAAAGGGTGCCACCTGCTTCGAGTGCAACATCACATTCAACAACCTGGACAACTACCTGGTCCACAAGAAACACTACTGCAACAGCCGCTGGCAGCATGTGGCTAAGTCGCCGGACTTTGCTGGTGTGACCGACAAGGCAGCGGAGGCCACGAGCCCGAACGCAGGGCATGGATCTGTTGGGATGCTGGCGCCATGCCTCCCGGGGGATACGGACAGCCACCTGGTGCCATCGGCCTGTTTGAACTCCTCCGTCTTGGACATGATGGGCGCAGGAGGCAAGGCACCTGAAAAGGACCTCGGAGGGCAGGACAAAAACACTGCCACACCCGCTGGTGCAGAAGAGAGGCTAAACGGCAAGCAGGTGGATGGAAAGAGTCCTAACGCTTCCCTGGTGGAGAATGACAATGACCCCAACAAGACGACCTGCGAGGCATGCAACATCACCTTTAGCCGACATGAGACCTACATGGTTCACAAGCAGTATTACTGTGCCACACGTCACGACCCGCCTGTGAAGCGCATGTCGACCAACAAGGTGCCTGCCATGCAGCGAACGATGCGGACACGCAAGCGCAGGAAGATGTATGAGATGTGCCTCCCCGATCAAGAGCAGAGGCCCCCCCTAGGACAGCCAGGTTTCCTGGGGATGCCCACCCTAGGGAGCCCCTGTACCTCCCAGGAAGCGGTGGAGACGCTGGCCGACCGTTTCCACCCAAGGTGCGACATGTTCCCAGGGTTGGTCCCAAAACACTTAGAAGCTTCGCTAACGGTCTCAAAGTCGATCTTGGGCCCCAAATGCAACACAATGGACTCGCAAGAGATTGACGCCCCGATTGACCTCAGCAAAAAGTGCTCGCCACACGCCGACAAACCGTGCGGCTCACCTCGGCGGCTCCTCGATTACCACGAGTGCACCGTTTGCAAGATAAGCTTCAATAAAGTGGAGAACTACCTGGCACATAAACAGAACTTCTGCCCCGTGACCGCAGCCCAGCATGGTGACATCAGGGTCCTGGACCAGGCCATGTTCCCCGACGTCAAAACCGAAGGCAATAACCCAGACGACATCTTCGACAAGAGTCAGACGAAATGCGACAAAAACGGCAGTGCCAAGTTGATGGCGCAGAACGGCGGCATGTTCTCCTCCCATCTAGGTTCCCTGCCAGGGCTCAAGGCCTTCAGCGAGGCCCAGCTCATGCCGGCCAAGGAGGAGAACAAGAATCTCTTTCTGCCCCATTGCCTTTATCCCGGAGCAATAAAGAAGGTAAAGGGTGGTGAGCAGATATCCCCATATTATGGGATAAAGCCCACCGATTATATCGGCGGAGGCCTCATCGTGCAGGGAGAGGCAAGTGAGCTGGAACAGGGCAAAAACGGAGGCTCCGAGCCAGGGAAAGTCCAGCCGGCACCAAATGGCTGCCCCCATCCTGGCAAAGACTCCTTACCCTTACTGCCCAAAAACCGGGGCATGGTGATAGTTAATGGCGGTCACAAACCAGAGGAAAGGTCCACGGCTGGGCCCCCGCAACAGGAGAACCATCCCCATTCGCAGCCTCCGGACGGTCACCCCTCACCCACGTGGGGGTCAGAGAACCCCGCCGACTCCAATGAGAATGTGTCGCCGTCAACCAAGTCGCCAACGGAGGAGACTGCACCCCCCATCACAAAAGGTGTCAACGGTTCAACACAGGCAGCCGGCGGCGGGAAATACTGCCGCCTCTGCGACATCCAGTTCAACAACCTGTCAAACTTTATAACCCACAAGAAGTTCTACTGCTCGTCGCACGCGGCCGAGCATGTGAAGTGATACCCCCTCCCCCCCCGCCTTCCCCACCCCCTCGGTACGCTAGTGCGTCTGGATTTGTGCGTCGCGCAGCCCTTATGCGCTGCTTGTGGACAATCAAGAGAAGCATCTTCTTTTCGTCATTTTAAGACTCGAACGCAGATCATTGGTTTTGAAAAAGGGAAAAAAAAAAAAAAACGCGACAAAAAATTGTGTAATATTGGTGCCACTTTCACATTTATTTATTTTACGATCAGTATTAATAGGAGTAGTGATCTTAATTTAAAAGAAAATGAAATTTATATCAGAGTCGTTTGTAATGTTATTGTATAGTCATTCTTGTGCAGCACACATTGTTTACACTGTAATGTAGGATAAACACACCACCATAGATGCCGACTACATTGGGAACTTGTTTTTAGGCACCCGAGTCCGTGAGCGTTTTAGCGTATGCCTGAAGGTCATTTGCATACAGGATCCTTGAAGCTTCCACCCCGGATCAGCACTGTGGGGATAACCAGGATTAATCCCAAGCTTCTCACTCGGGCATGTACCGCCAGCTTTGCGTATGTACGTAGCCGTTAGTCCTCGTCTTTATTTTCCCCCCCTTTACGACTCGGAATTGGATGTTTCCATGGGGATGGCAGCGTTCCTGTATAGTACTCGTGTTTCTGTTTGCTGACACACCATCCATCTCTCTTTATAACACTCTGCTCTTTCGACGCAATACTTTGTAAAGGAAGTAAAGTTACTGGAGACAGTATTAGGACGGGATGACTCTTCAGATTTTGTTTGTATCCCATTGGGGGGGGGGGAGGGGGGGGTGAAATCATAAAATAATGAAATCTATTGATGTTGATGAATGAGATGGGCGGGTGGGGTTCGGGAAACACTGGGCTCACGTGACCATTCCAAGGGAGGAAAAAAAAAGTATTTCTTAAAAAAATGTCGTTGCTATGCATGTATATGGATGGAATAAAATTCCAGAACTGTTGAAAATTTTATTTTGATGTGGTGTCATAATTAAACTTCAATCCTCAGGATAACTCAGTGTTGAGTCTTTTCTGCAATCCTCCATCCATCCATCCATCCATCCATCCATCATCATTTCTCATCCGGTACATGGTTGCATCAACTCCAAAGTCTATACAGCAGGAGTCTTGTACTCAAATTATCTGGGAGTTACTGGCTAGACAGTCCGGCAGAGTGAAGAGAAAACCCAAATAATTTCTATAACTTGCTAATCTATCAGAAAACCTATTAGAAGTCTGTGCAGATCACATAAATGAAAAAGTACAAAGTGGAAAATCAAAGTTTTAAGCGCGGGTCAGATTTTATGATTTAAAAACATGTAACAGGCCATATAGAACTGGACCTGGCCAGTGGGCTGGTACTTTGAGATCTACTGATAGACAGGAAGCACAGGGCAGGTGGCAGGGAGCGGTGCCTGGCACACTCCTGCATTACGGACCATTTAGAGACACCAGTCTGCTTCACCATGCACCTCCGGCACTGCTGGGGGGCACCGCAGTACCTGGGGATGCCCTGCACGTGGAACACGCACACAATCAGGGGTGGGGTGTGAACTGCCAGCCCTGGAGGTGTGAGGCAGCGAATCTGCCTGCCGCACGTTTTACAGCGGTCCATTAAGCTCAAATTAGGCAGCTAAAAAACCAAGTGGTCCTACAATGCAAGTGCACGGTCAACAAGTAATATACTAAATCTGAGAGGAAAATCATAACCATGGATGAAATGACATCATGGAAACCAGTTCATTTTATTAGCAAAAAGCACAAGTCCTTATTTAGGTCAAGCGAACGCCTGTGCAATCAATTAACGAGTTATGACCTGAAGATAATCTTGGAATAACGGTGCTCGTTTAAAAAAAAAAATAACAGTATTTAAAAAGGATTTTTTGTTACTAAGTGGACATAGAGGAATAAAGTTAGGAGTTGTCATATGTCAATTCTAAATTTTACTGGCTCTGTTTTTTAATCTGTCTCTGCTCAACGATCTCCTGCAAATGCCGGCTAATAATGCTGTGATCTTCATAGATGGCTCTGCGATCTCCCCCACGCACGTGGATCTGCTTAGCTGATGGGTGAAACTGCTCCAGGAATCGCTTTTGATGCTCGGCAACAATCTACAACAAGCAAAATGCAGAAATTAAGGAGAAATGCATCCTCGATGAGAAGTAAATCTCGCCGCAAACTTAAAGGCAGATTTTCTTGAGCACGAAAAGCTTACTTGGTTGAGATGAGCCGGAAACCGGCTGTCAAAATGATCACCAGTTACCATGCTGACAGAGGTCCGGCTTGTCAGGGGTTTATATACTGAAATTTCTCTGAAAAACAAACAGGTAAACTGCCATTGTTAGGATACACTGCAGGTAGAAAGCTGATTTTAATGTCCACGGGAAGGTTCAGGTGGGACGCTACAGATGAGGGCAGACTGACCCCTGAGCGCACAGAAAGCCGGCTCCGTCACTGTCGCGCCTCTCACCTGACTTGGGACGCACTCTCGTTCAGGAAGAAGTGCTCGTCCACAGCGCTGCTTTGGTGAGACGGGTTGCTCAGGAGATATTTCTACCAGATGAAAGAAGAGGTGATGCCGTCAGAAGCCGCACTGCATATTCATACAATGCGGGGGGGTGAAAATGAGACTCTCGGGCCAAATCTGGAAAGTATACGATCATGAAAGCGACTGCCGTATCCTCACCATTTCAGCATTGGATCACTCCCACCCCAAACCAAACAATGGCACTTGTGCGCCATGTCAACACAATCGGAGGGATGATAAGTACTCCATACGTGCATCCTGCAGGATCAAACTCATACTACTGTACACTCCGGGACTGAGCTTTAACTTAAATTGACTTATTTTTAAGAGAAAACTGGTATTCAACTCTAGTCTTGAGTGCACATATGAATGGAGTCAGTGAATGCACTCGTAAGTGAGCTCGGGTGAATTTTTACTTGGTATTTACTTAGACTCGCGCACTGGTGACTCAACTTCCTATATTACCTTCAAAGATCATCTAACTTTGTGCACGCGCTGCTCATGTCCGTCTGCCAAGTCAGCCATTGTCATTTTGCGTACGCAAACTATAAGAAGTTTCTGTTCAAGTAAAATAAAGCACACAGCAAGGTGTGAATATTGCACAGCATCGATTCCTGAGGTGGCTGCTTAGACTGTCCAGATATTACACCACGATACACTGCATGTTGACATTATTTCAAAAGCAACACTGTCAACTGGGGCTTCCCCATGAAAAATTTAGCGGATAAATTCCCAAAAATAAATATACCCAAAATTTCACAGTATACCGCATTACCTTAATGCCACTGAAGCCTAGATCAGTTGTTGAATGGACTTAAATGGCAAGAAAATTGCACCTTTAAAAGGGCAGGGAGTTATGGAGTGTGAAATTAAGGTAATTGATTTAATGTCCCAGTCATAAGAGATACCATATATGTGTATATAGTTGGTTGTGGGCCTAAAATACACATTTAGCTACACTGTGTAAATTATTTTATTTTTAATAAAACGTTTCATGTAAAAAAGTGTTTTAAAGGAACTTTATATGGCTGTATGCATATTTTTTCATTCCAGAACCATTTGTACATGTGTTATTTCGTTTATTATGGTTATGAATCAGATTCATAATCTAGAATTGAATTTGTGTTTTTCTAGACTCGCCCCCCTGCTGGACTCGGTCCTGACTCGGACTCGGTCCAGACTCAGACTCGCCTAAGATGGACACAAACACGACACTGTCCTGTAGGTAAACCGTTCACCCTGTATACCTACATTGATATTTCAGGAGGCAAACTCTGAAGTGCATTAAGCACATAGAATTTGTCCATGTTGATATAAAAGAAAGAAATATACATTTAAAAAAGCAACTTTACAGTCACCTGTCAGTGAGTTACATCACTCCCAGTAGGGTGAGTCTGCTTGCTTGGTTGCCTGTATCGCCCCACACCAGCAAACACGCTAACTGCTTGGGATTTAGGTACCTTTTGGCATAGGATCTCCCTGACTGATTATTCTCTGAACCTTTACACTTGCATTTCGGATCAGACAAAAGTTAACCCATCCTTCCATCCTTCTTCCAACCATTTGCCCTGGTCAGTGTCACAAGGTTAATTTGTAGCCAAATTAGCAGGTTTCACTTGGGACATACACCAGTTACACACATTCTGTGAGCCTTTAAATTCCCAGAAAGTCCCTCGGTAAGCACTAAGCAGCTGAAACAAATTCCGACCTACAATCGGAGGCATTCAAGGAACAAGGGTACCACAATGAACACACCATCACCTGGACACTCGCCCCACCATGTGGCCACACTCAGTACAGCAGCTCCTTCACTAACATTTCCCTGTAAAAATTTTTTTGTGATTAATCGTCATTGTTGACACACCATAGCACACGGTGCACAACAATGAAATGTGTCCTCTGCAGTTAACTCATATGTGACATAGCAGGGGGCAGCTAATTCAGCTAATTGAGGGCGGTACCTTGCTCAGGGTACCTCAGTGGTGCCTTGCTGGTTGGGGATTCCAATCTGCAATCTTTCAATTACGAATGCGCTTCCCTAACCACTAAGCCACCACTGCCCTAAGTCTCAGACTTTCAACAACCAGGGAAAGGACCCAGATGAATATTACTCATAGCATCCACGTCTCTTTAAATGGTATCGCTGTACGGAATTACACACAACGCAGACCCACCTGCTTCTGAATGACATCCTCAGACACCATCTCTCCTTTAATCGCTGGATGCATCCATCCCAAAATGATGAATATTCTGGTAAGTCCAGTGGCGGCGGCCAGCTGCATCACCTGCAGGGACGGCACCAGCTGCGAGTACCTGCGAGGCAACACACGCATTCAGCTACACGCCGACTGTTAGCTAAAGATGGCCGCCATCCAGGCCAGCAGGCAAAGGCCCAGGTCCTCCCTCCCCCATGCTCCCCGGGGGTGATGCTACACAACAATAACACCTTTACGCAGTTACACCCAGGGTATATCAGGACAATGCTCATTTCCCAGGATGCATCACAGCCTGCAATAAAACTAATAAAATAATTACTCATAACAATAAATTACTATTGATCAACTTTTCTAACTGACCAATAAACAGGGATGTTATGGCATCATACAAGAATCTGAAACATCATAAAGAGAATAACACTGCCGCCCATCCATCCATCCATCCATCCTCTGTAACCACATATCCTATTCAGGGTCGTGGGGGGTCTGGAGCCTATCCCGGAGGCATAGAACAACCCAGGATGGGCCGGAGTACCCAGAGGAATCCCCACGATGACACGGGGAGAACATGCACACTCCACACAAGACTCGAACCCTGGTCCCAGAGGTGTGAAGTCACAGTGCCGCCTCCATTATATAAATATCATGTGTAAAGGAAAATTTATATGATATATAAAGATATAAAGACTTTTTGGACATGTTACAATGTTGCAGGTCCATAGAGCAAAAATCTCACAGAGGCCAAATCAAGGATTGCCGAGTCATCAAACATCCAGCGAGCACGAAACATCACTTTCGGGAAAGAAGAGAGACCATGCGGCAGCCATGGGGACAGAAGCAAGACAAGCAGGGAGACGGGCCTGTAACGGAATGGGCAAGACGGGCACTGGGGGCACTAGGTGCAGCTCCCCGCAGCGCTGTGCCAACTTCCCACGCGGTCGAGTGGCAAACCGGTACCCGGGCTGGGTCAGGAACCCAGAAGGACTGATCATTTAAACATGTACATAAACATGTGTGCCTTCCATGGTGCCTGGACGCAGAGGAACGGACGGGATCCCGCCACGTGACCCAGCCGAGGAAAACACAGGTCGATCTCTGCACTCCCTCGTGCGGTGTCGGCTCACCGATGCACCTGATTGGCCGGTCCCGGACCGCAGGGCCCTACAAACTGTCCCCCGGCCTTCCTGTGAACCTGACCCCTCCTGTTCGTACGACCATCGGTGCCAGCGCTTTAAGGAGTTAAAGGGGAGGAGGTGGAGAAACACACCAGTAAAATGTTTAATGGCAACATAAAAATGGGTATCGGAGCAGAAAGCTGCACACAGGCTAGCTTTTCACACGAGCCGTACTGCTGCACGCGTGATGGGGCGGATCCGGGTTTAACTGCTAAATGCGCAATTAGCGAAATGAGCAAGGTTAATAAAGCGTGACAGGGTCTGAGCACGCCTGCATGTCCCCTCCATACGTGTAAATATGCACTTCGATATTTAGACGACAATCATAAAAGTTATTCATGCGGGGGAGGGAGTCCATGACATTAAAAAGAAAAGCTGTAGAAATCGCCTTGGTTTTGCAAGTAATCAGGACCAGGAGCCCCGACAGAGTGTCACAGCATTCAGGAATTAATTACACGTTTCTTATTTTGAATTTGGAAATGCATGAAGGCAGACTCCTGGTGTGATGTTTATAGCAGACCACACCTCTTCATTGTGGACCGCCACCCCCCCCGTAACTCCAGGCGCGTCAGCATATCTGCCCCCGCGGTGCCATGTGGACCTGTTTGATTGTGGCCCAGGCCTCCCCACCAGGCTGACGACATCTGAAGGCCCCCCAAAGCCACCTGGCCCACCCCCCCACCCCGTTTTTAATTCTGCTCGGGAGAGAGGATTATACAGGGCAAGGCATGCGTGTCAAGGGGAAATTCAGTGGGTAAAGACTGGGAAGATTGGCGGGATGAATTAAACCGATAACACGGCCGATGACAACAAAACATGTAGGGCAAAGCTGTTGGTCACTGCAAAACCCTTTTTTTGGGGTGGGGGGGGGCAGGGAAATATCTAAATTAATAAAGTGGTGAAATGAGTTTGCGCCGCAGACTTTCTGCTGTTTGACTTTTCCATCTGGATTAGTGCAGGATGAACGGTCACTCTGTTAGTTTTGTTAAACTGCGCGATTCACTGTCGGAATTTCGTCCTCTCCAAACCCCACCCCTCTCCAGCCCAGCCCGCCCCCGATAACACCTCCGTTCATTACCATATAATTTTATATTTTAGCCACAAAAATACTTGCACGCGAGCAGAACATCCAGCATTACACGCGTGGATTGCTAGATACAGTCACTGTCCTGCTATTTCACTCTGTTTTGAGCCAATCTTACAGCCTTTTCCAGATACTTCCGGGAATGTTTTTCAATTCTAGGTAAACCTGGATCTATCGAGTGCAAACTAAAATCTACCCCTGTTCTTAGTCTTAGGGAGCTGTACATATATACATCAATACATACATTTATATACACGAAAAATATAGACACTGAATAATTTTCCAACAAAAAACAAGGACAGATTGTAGACGATGAAGGTTACAATATCATTACTGCATATAAGGCTTCCAGTAAACATGGTAATTTCCTGACATGACCAGTGTGTGTCAGTCAAGTACTGCTTTCAGAGTACAGCATGTGAAGAAAAAGAGGGCGGGATCCAGTCTGCCAATCATTCTCTCCAGGACCGTTCTGACCAATAGGCTGCACAGGAACTTTCACCCAAGATGCTGGTAACAGCTAATCTGCATTGATTAAATTCCATCGGTTCCCCACAGCTACCATCCATGATTACTGACAGACTAAATGGCATTGACATTATAAACATGCTGAGCTATTTCCGCATTGATTTCGGATCAAACGCAAACGCCTCTGAAGTTTGATATAATGTACCTTTTGTCCTTTGATAGCTAAATACCCGAGGACCCGGCACAGTGTGAATCATTGCTATAAACTGTGATTTTTGGTCATCCTCGGCTCAGCCACAGGCTTACCTAAAAATACCCCCCCCCCCTCAGCCCACCCCCGCCCCTATGCAGTGAAAAGATAGCTAGCTAGCCAGTTAGCAAACTTGCAGCTTCAGCATCTCCTATATAAGGAATGTCTTTAATTAGCATTTAGTGTGGTTTCTATTTGTGGCCAAAAGATTCCCCCCCCAAAACGTCAGAGTCCCATGCAAAAGGTGCGAGTGGTGGTAAACACCCCCCAGGCAGTCATTAGTAGTAATTCACCTAAACAAATTGACATATGCATAATTTTAAGTAAAACAAAACAAAAACACAAAAACCCTTGACCCTTTAACATATCATCAGGCTACTTACTGATTTTTTTATTGCCCCATGTTTGACAGACTGGATATATATACATCCTGAATTCTAACCATAATGAGAATGTGTGTATACACATATATATATATATATATATATATATATATATATATATATATATATATGGAGTGTGAGTGTTTTTTGAGGGAAAATAATAGCAGTGTGCCACTTTTTTTTTTTTTTTTATT
>JAODKE010000146.1:11597088-11608779 GCA_026779605.1 Mormyrus hasselquistii
GGGGGGGGGGCGGGGGGGTTTAGGGTCACGATTACTGAAGAAGCAGAAGCAGCCCGGCTAAAAGATCCCCAAATGGTGCTCGATCGCAAGCGGTCACATCCTTGATGCCGGTTAGTTAGCATGCCGACGGCTGCCTCTCTGAGCCAAGGTGCTGTTGGTATTCAGTGCTGGACCTTCTGTTTGACCCCGGAGGTGGCTTTTATGCCGAAAGATTTCCACAAATGAGCAGCTCTAATGCGCCTTGCCTATTCTCAACTCTCCCTTCCAATATACCATAGATCCTTTTAATTTATTTATTAATTATGTGGTTAATTTAAGGATCAGGACTCCTCAGTGGGACCTATTCATCTTAAAGCCAATGTGAAAGGTCCGTCTCGTCTGTCTGACGCACCCTCCTGCCCTGTAGATAATCAGTGTACCTAAAAGCGAGCTCTAAAAATAAACCATAATCTATTTTTTAATGTGTCATCCACTTTGTCGTTTAATGAGTCACCAGGATCTGTCAGATTCGCTTTAGCCTCCAGGTTTGTGTGGAAACCGTGAACAAACATGCTCTACACGTGTGAGGTCATACATGTCGAGGTGGCGCCTAGCGATGTCACGCGGCTGGGGCCAGGGGGAACCTGGACTGGGATAGTGCTGATTCCCAGCTAAACAGAAGGCTGGACGGTGCAGGTGATTTGGTTTCAGGATGAATTGGTTTCTTCCTGGAGTCTGAAAACACAGCCTGGGTGAATTTGATGTCCCTGCCTCCTTCTCAGCTCTATGCTAGCAGTGACCCTCTGATCCTTCGTGATCAATTCTGTCAGATATTTAGATTACAGACTCAATGTTTGACTGACTCACAGGCATGAGTTTGACATCAACGTGACCCCAGTTTCTCACGTTGGCCTGGTCCCTTTTGCAAACTGGGCGCCCTGATAAGCGCTACTCAACAGCGATGCACATTAGCACGTCCCCTAAGGCTGAGAACCCACAAATGATCTCATGTGGCCCTGCCTTTCTCTACCACAATGTAAGGCTTTTTACTGACCAATTAAGAAGACCTGATTTATAGCCGTGATAGACAGAATGTGCATACTTACTTTTCCCTCTGGTTAACCCAATGTCCTTAACAGATTTTCCAGTCTTAATTAGTCTGTTAGTCAGACGTACAGAAGAAAGGGTTGCTTTTTATTTGGAGAATCTGAAAGTGTATTTGAATTATTAATAAATATGTGTATATACAACATTAATTGCTATCCATCATACTTGATTGCCTTATCCAGAAGCTGCAGACACAAGACAAGTAATAACCCAGGATGGGGTACTTGGTTTGACAACTGCAACCATGGTGACACTGGGAGCGAGTGCATGCCAAGAACCGCGGACATCAAACCGCGTTCGTCATGTTGACATTTGCGTTGCATGGGCAGGTCACTCTGATGGTCTCTGATGGAGCCAAATCGTGTCACTGTGGTGCTCAGCCCCATTGGGGAGAAAAAATCTAGATTTGATGTTGAGGCTAAATATCATTCAAATATCAATCTGTATATGCAGGGGTGGACAAAATAAAGGAAACACTACATGAACAAAAAGACTTTAACTTTAAAGAAGGAGCATCGCAATTATAAACATAGTTACAGAGATGAGTCATACTAGGCTGAATACCAGCTGCCAGTAGGGGGCATCACTAATGATGTATGAGCTTTCAAAGCAACATAAGGCAACTAGCAGTTCTAGCATCTAGCCATTCATCTGTCCATCAATATTCCATCCTCTTATCCAGGTTAGGGTCTGGGGGTCTGGCGTCTATCCCAGGCAGTGTAGGGAAGCAGTCTGAAGAATCGTGAGGGCGTAAAGCCAACACAAACTGTATCAGCCTAGAGGAACAGCAGTTGCAATTGAAGGAAAATCACTGTCTCTAATCCCAGGATCGACAGAGTGAGTTCCTCACTGGACCCATGAGTGAGGTCCTCAACCTGAATTACAGCAGGGACCCTGACCTGTCTTTGTCCAAAATGTGCATTGCTATAATAAAAGCACCTGCTAAATAAATAAAATGTAACAGAGTATTCCAAAGTGACACAGAAATACAGCCTCAAACATTCCCACAGAGCTGAAATCACCGTGACCCACTTTCAGCAAAAGCTTCATGATGGAGGAATTTATGGTGCAGCCATCCAAGGCCAGTGCACAAAAAGACATAACCTGACATTAGGGGCGCAGAACCTGGGCCTTCCGACCAATAGAGACGAGTAACATGGTCTGATGAGTCTTTCAACATTTTTGCTGTATGTGCTGGGTTTTCTTTGGAGACAACCATCAGAATGCTTCACTCTACAAAGCAGAGTGCTGGGTACCTTGTAGTGCAAACCAGAGGAGGGCGGTAGAGGTAGAGGAGATAGTACCTCCTCTGTTTCTGAGATTATTTGCGAAACTTTAAAATAACTCATCGTTTAAAAGCACGTTTTGTCTCTTCTTTGGAATTTGTAATGTTGTAAAATGGACTTCAGCATTATAAACAGTGACCCCTAGAGGCCTGAAGGAATGGGCAAAATGTCTGACGTGGTACTGAAGGCCAGGGAAGTACCTCAGAGTGGGCAGGTCGTCGCTGGTCTTCTCCTGCCAATCGATGTGATCCTTTTTACTTTTTCCCTCCCTGATAATCCCTCATAAATGATGTGCCAGTGCAGATATACCAACAAATCAACAACCAGGATATAATAATAACATATTTGCAGTCCAATGAATGATTACATTTTAGTTTATTCTTCAGTTCCTGTTCTCTGCCATTGCACTGTGTGACGTACAGGTGTTTAAGCAAGATATACAGCCAGATAGCAAGTCAGAGCAGCAGATTTACAGTTTTTAGGATCGTTCATTTCGACTTTTTAAAATTTCATTCAGTGTTTCTTTAGTGTCTCATTTTGCCCTCTTCTGTATTATTTTGGTAATTTTCTGCACAAGTGTGTTTGGCGGGAAGTGATGAGGCATAAGGAATTAATTTCAGATTTGCATATTTTGTTTTTGTTTTTCTCCTTAAATTAGACGGCATGAAACACTTTTTTGAATAACTGCTTGTTGTTACATCTGACGCTTTAAATAAGTATATTCATATTAACCTGGAAATTTTGGTGAAAACTGTAAGTATTAGAAGACGCAGCTGCAGTCATTTTGTGTTCTTTCGGTTTTGGGGGCATGATGGTTCTTGAGATTTGCATTTCATGCCCATCAGATGGCAACATGCCCTAAAAAATGTGACCTGACTCCTCTGTCTTTATAGAAAACTTACTGATTGAATAAATTGACCTTGTAACCCATTATTTCACTTTGCTTAATTTTGATCACGAGAAAGTATAGAAAAGTTGCCGACTCGTACCGTAAAATGATGCATTTGGCTGATTATCTTATTGCCTCTGCAGCTTTACAGCCACTGTAGCTGTAAGTGCTGCAAACGCTGTCCATTAAGATTCTGACATGTACCAAAATGACAACACCTGCTTACAGAATGCTAAACATGTCTGAGATCAATGTCAAATTCATTTCATGCCTTACACATCACTGAATGTTTGTCCCTCAAACAAGAACGGCCCACTTCAGGATGTGTATGACAGCATTTATTTACGAATACTTGAGGCTGGCTGAAGGCAAAGACTGACTCTGTTCCATCTTAGGGCTTTGATTTTAATATAGTGTTAGGTGTGTACCCATTAGCTACATATATAATGTGTATATAAAGCAATAGAGTCCATATATGCGTAGAATCAAATTCCACTCAGAGGGCACCTTGTGCACATTGCTGTCCAGAATATGCTCTAGGCCCTCCCTGACCCTGATCAGGATGTCTGGTTGATGGATGGGTGGATGGATGGATGGATGGATGGATGGATGGAGGGATGAATGGACATATATAGTTCTGAATTTATGAAAGTTGATGACAATGCTCTGTTACAATGGGATGGTACAATTACTGTCAATTTTCTAAACTCTATAAGGCCAAACAGTTACAATCCTGCAGTCTGCTTATGTTATTACGCTTGTCTTTTATTTAACGCACGGCCAGATTACTCACTTAGTGGGAGCAGTGCGGTCGCTGGGCGACTCTCCTGAGGCCAAAACCGCACGCCAAACTCAAGCAAACAGCCCCTTCATTTAAAGGGCCCTCACATTCTGTCAATCCACCCCGTATTACAAAAGCAAAGATCACGTTTTAATCATCAAAAGTAGCTGTGTAAATTTGCAGTTCTTCTCGATAAATGGCGACGTGGCAGGCGATGCCCGCTAATCACGGCCCGGCTCTGCGTGTGAAGCGTGGTTGTGAAATGAGATAATTGGGATTTCTGGGATTCCAACCAGCTTCCAGTCAGCCGTGAGACCGGCTCTGACAGGGGCCCGCGAGGAGGCCGTCCTGAGCTGCCTCTCCCCGCGACATATCCGGATAATGAGTTTTTGAAGAATCATACAGTTTGAATTACTTTTCGGTTGCCGTGTGCTGATGTGTGTTTGACATATTTTTACATTCGCACAGCAGATATATACTTTTTTTTCTCCAAAGCAACATACAAGCGAGGAAATCTTGGGCTCAGAGCATAGGCTGAGTCGGCATCCAACACCATGGAGCGTTTGGGGTTAAGGGTCATGCTCGAGGACCAACAATGATATGTTTACTCTGCCTGCAATGGGATTCAAACCCATAACCTCCCACACCCAAATCCCTAAACTACCGCCCTGTGTCTAAAGAACCATAGCTAAAATGGTGAGTAATTCACTGGCCGTGCTATAAGGCTCACCCTGCTGTTTGTTTATGTTTCCCCTTAAAGGGGAAGTCACGTTCCCAGCAACCAGAGCCGCATGCGGCGAGGTCGTATGTCACTCGCCTCCCCATTCAGCCCTCATGCGGTGAAAACAGAGCCCTCCGCACGGCCGGCAGCTAATGCAATTTTGATGCAGGAGTATTTCTCTCTTTTTTTTTTGCCGGGATTATTTTTCAGTCTCAATTTCTGACTTCAAAGAGGCACGTGAGCTTGGCCTGTGGTGTTCCCGGGACAGTGCTGGAGACTTTGCATCCATTCTGTCGTTTTCTTGTGCTTCTGATACCCCCTTACCTCACACCTGGGGAGGTTAGTGTGTGGCTTAGCGGGCTTGACTTCTCTGCCTCTGATTGGAAGTTTGTTGGTTCTCGTCCCATCACCGGCCGAGAAGCCACATCCTCATCGGGCTCTTGAGCGTGACCCTTAACCCCCATAAAAGTGCAAGATGGGTGTCGGATGGACAGCTGACCCCGTGCTTAAAGCTTTGCTCTCACCTCTTTTTATGCGTCTGTGTGTCTCAAAGAGCATTATGGGATATGTGGAAAAGAATCACGCTCCAATGGCCCTTTACTTCTCCAACTGGCAAATAAAGCTTAATTTCGGCCTCCAGGGTTGGGGTTTCACTCCCTCGCCACGTGTGGCTTGCTCAGTCTTACTGTATTGTGCGGGTTTTCAAATCACATCGCATCATATCACATGACATGACATGACATCACATCACAGTCCGAGAAATCGCATGACCTGACACAGAAGCACGTGGAGGAGAGGAGTCGTGGCAGAGTGACGGGGCTGATGCTCACTTCATCATCTGGGACTAATGCAGTAGTGCAGACAATTTCACAATAGCAGCCAAATGAATCTTGAAATGGCACATTTAAAATGTTTTTGTTCTTTAAACGACAAGCCCAGGTGAATCATCTCCCTAGCGACAGGAGGTCCTAACTGAGCATGTACAAGATGTGGAAGGGGGGGGGGGGGCGGTTAATCAGGATGATCAGTCTTAGTGGGGGGATTCTGTCTGGAGAGGCAGTCTTGGAATACATCTAGTATGCTTCTGAAGGCCTGTTTTCCCTGCAGATTCACTTCTGAGATCTTAGATTAATGTTTGCTTCCATCAGTCATGTGTGACGGAAGCAGCTCTCAAGGACAGCTCAAGGTTAATCAGTTTAACGTCAGAAATGGGTAACATCGCGTCAGTACACAGTCAAAGACAAGCATTCAAATCCAGGTAATTTCCTATGGAGCAGCTGTGTAATCTGCCTCATCTGTCTCACACTGATGGCCGCTGCGCTCTTTGGTTGACATTGTTCTCATCGAAATCCCTGTCATTTCCATTGAGCGCCTTAAGCTCACTGTACATAACAGCATTTGCACACTGTCTTCTGAATAGTCTTTATAAATAGCCCTTTATTTTATCTCACACTTTCTCTGATTTTACGTTTATTTATCTACAGTAAAGACTCCTTTGGTTCCCTTTTATCTCAGGAGCAAGTGAGATTTACATTTCACTGAAGTGATGCCCATATAACTGCACATGCCGCAAACAAAATCTGGAATCTTTGTCGCTATTTTCAGCCGACGTGTCCGCAGGCCGCGTCTCACCGATCGAGAACAGAGTCGGCCGATAGGTGCCATAACTGGTTGCATGAGCGACATGGAAAGAGACTCTTCGAATGTCCCCTGACTCTGAAATCCTGCCTGCGCTGTCGTCCGCCTCTTTCATCCGTCGTCTGCTTTGTCCAATCAGCTGCTGCCTTGTATAACGGGAGGTCAGGAGGCGTTACGGCAAAGGTCTGCAAACTGTGCCCTCGCTGCTGTCGGGGGTGGAGGGTGTCATCTCTCTGATCCACCTCCCCACTGGCCTTTTGTGACTATCGGCAAAACTGAAGATACAATAGACTGAAGTTTCCTTCATTTGAATGAACCAGGAGCTGATTCTACCATGAGCTAAACCAGTATCTTCTCACTTTTATCGTCTTTAATGATGTCATTGGCCTTCTTCATAAACATTGGGGGTGGGGCATTAGCGTGCTTAATGACATCACCTTGTTTGAGGCACAAATTACAGGTGTTCCGCTAATGTCTATGAGGTCATAGGAAAATTAGGGTATAAATGCAATTATTCAGGTTCAATGATGGTTGCAGGTCTGATTTTTACCTCTATTCTGCCTTCACCTAGTTTGTATGTTCTACCAATTGACCTGCTCAGTTAAAAAAACATACAGTTGGGTGAACTGGTATCTTTGAATTTCCAAAAGTATGCGATTTTCTGTGAGGGAGTAGCCTTACATACAGGGTGTCATTGGCTGCCTGCAAGATACTGTAAGTGATTACAGACCGAAGAAATTATCTATGGGTCACGTCAACCTTTCTGTGATGATTCTGGCCGATCTTCTCGTCAACATGAATTTACATGGTCAGACGATCTGATGCGGAGAAGAGTGACGGACAGCCACTGCAAATCAGCGGCAGCCTGTTCTGCTGCACCGCGGGTTTCACTGCTGGGGGAGGGGCTAACACAGCGATGCCGGAAAAGGGACGACGGTGACAGCCAGGAAAGGGGCAGCGATGTACCAAGAGAGGGACTGATGGAGCCTGAAGCAGGAGAGAGAAGAATGAGAGGAGAGGGGGAAGGGGGGGTTATCAGGGCCGGGTCCTTTTAGCAGAAACGTGGCTGAATTTAATGGATGAAATGAACAGGTTTATCATTCATTCATCTCCGTTCAGTTTACTTTTATATAGCGCCTTTCATGACAGTCGCCCAAAGGCGCTTGACGCGAGTGCGTGTTAATCCATCATTACATCATCTATACAAAACGGTGCATGAAACAGGGATAGAGGTTGAGGGAAGAGGAAAGGAATTACAGATGACAACAGAGGTGGGGAACTGAAAACTCCGGAGTAAGGAGTAAAAAACTAACCTTTGGGGGTGGACTGGCTACCCACACCCCCTGGATATTATAGCATGCAAAGAAAATGTGATGAACGCAAGGTGTGAACTGTGGTCGTGATCCATCGGTGAGGCAATTCAGCGTAAGCCAACAGATCGTAGGCCGCATCTAGGAGATCATGGCTCATACACTGCACCCACAATGCCATGCTTCCATGGGGCTGAAGCAGCAATCCAGGGGACACCCGGACAAGCCGGGAGGACAGTGACAGACGTTCTCTGCTCTTGACTGACACTAAAAGTGGTCATATGTATAGATGCATCCGGTGTTTTTGTCTCGTCCATCGCGTAGCCCTGAGGCATCGGCGGTTCTCTCCAGCTTTCCAGCGCCAATAAAGGACTTGTTTCGCAGGTAAATGTTACTGTTTATGCCTTTTAACATCCATGCAAGCAGCATGAATAATCCAGCCGGCAGCCTGGCTAATACACAGGAAAATTAATGGTTGTGTTTTCCCTGGTAAACTGGGTAATTTGAGCTGGGCTGGTAAGAGTGACTAAATGCCACTGTTGTTTTTTTCCGACCACTTTCTCATGGAAAGGTAGCATCTGCTGCCTCTGAGCTGATCCGGTCACTCCCCACGACCCTAACTGTACCCCCCGCCCCCAAAAAAGAAGACACCTGCCTTGTGTCTGCGGCCCCGCCACCTCGGACAGAAAATGAAGGCATCCATATTTGATAAAGGCACTCCAGTGTGCTAGTATGCTTACCCATGACTGTTAAATATACATGTACTACATACGGGAGGGTCTGTCTTCAGCAGCCGAGGAAGAGGAGGAGAAGTTAATGAGCAATTAGCCGAGAAGGATGATGGCAGGTATCTGAGAGCAGCCAGTCACTCTGCGGCATAACAGCGGAACCATTTCGGACGAAAATCCCCTTTTCAAGCTACCATAAAGGCTGACAGTGCAGATCTCTGCATTCACTGGTTTAACAGGAGGTCGAAATCTGTGAACATGGAGTCGTCAGCTGTAGATGCTATCTTTCACCTGTACTCTTGACTTTGAACAGTTATGTTAGGTCATAGACGGCCATTCTGTGTCCAGCTGTGTTAGAAAGATTGATTGAATCCTTGAGGAAAATGCAATCCTTTAATGCTGATTTTGCAAGCAAAAAAATGTGCCGGATTTTTAATTACTAGTGATTTTATCTGTTGCCTATTTCCAAATAAAATCAAATGGATCACATGAAGGAATTTCACTAGACTTTACTATTTCAATCATTTCGGTTAGAGGACAAAATATGAATACTTGCAACATATAACCCATGATCTGCTTTATGAATATAAAAAAGCTGAACCAATAAACCAATTGCAATTAACAACTGATATGTGTTTGTGTGACTATGACTGTAATATAATTGGCCAATTTAATATATCTCGCATTGATCATTCCTATTTGCTTACTGTAGTTGTGGTACACTCCTTTCTGGAACATGTTTTCAAGAAATGCTTACTGCCAGCGTTGAGATTAAGTCTTCCAGGACAGACTCTTGGATTCCCGGTGTGTCAGAACCGGACTGTCAACATAGTTAAATCAAAGCTCTGTGCCCTGAAGCACAGATCTCAGACAATTAACTGCCAAAACATCAAAATCCACCAGGGCTGGTCTTTCTGTAGATTGTTGTGATATGATCAAACAATAAAGTGTTATGTACTGTGAATAATAAGTTTCTAAGCTGGATTTTAATTTTTTTTTCCACATTACATAGGATATAATTATGCATTTTATTTTTCAAAGCTCAGTACAAATGCTGAAAATTCAGCTGTTTTACACAGGAAAATCCAATGGGCATTCCCGTCCGACAATGCCCTTTGGGCAGGGCGACCTTTGCCCTCCAAGTGGGAGGGGGAAAAGAACCTTGTGAGTCAGCTAACATGCAGCGGTAAAATGCGCATGAGGTCGCGGTGGCACCAGCCATTCTGAGGGGGGCGCCAGAGGTGACAATGTGACAACTGCAGGCACAGCTGTCCAGCCTTGATGAGACATGCTATAATCTGGTTTAGGAAATTGCCTGCAGGCGAGATGCCGTATTTTTAGCCACAAGTTTCCTCGGGCTTTTTCAAAAATGTATGCATCAACAATGCCGAAATTGTGTTTGTTTAGGAAGGCTGAATGCAATGGAATCAGAATCATCATAACAAAAACTGGTTTGGCATATTTTCTTTTGAGTGTTGGCATGGGCTGGAGCAGCTGCAATGAACTGGAAGTATGTAAGGGGGAATGCTGTAGGTGCTTACAATCATGCCAGTCTACGTTAGCAGAGAAGTAATGTTATCTGCTGTCAAGTCTGTGCTGTCAAGACTATTGTAGAGCTGTTTTTTTCATGTGTGGGAGGTCACGTGATGTCATGTGTGGGAGGTCATGTGATGTCAGTGATGGTGCCATATGAGTTAAAGTACAAAGATTTAAAGTATAAAGTTTAGCTCACATCAGATTGGGGGGGGGGGGGGGGTAGCTGTCTGTTCCTGTTCCTGCACACTATTACAGAAATGAAAATGGGACATAACATAGAGGCACAAAGGTGTGATTTGACTTGGAGAATAACACCGTAGCAGTGAAAACAGATCCAGCAATGCTCATACTTTCTTCGGCACAATGGATGTTTAATTTGCGTCTTGAAAGACGTTTATATATTTAGCCGGCACTTTGTCCAAAGTGACATACAGCGAGGCAAATAGCACATTGCAAACATTCATGCTGTTGAGTAGTCAACTAGGCATAAGTGCAGCTAGGCTGAGCTTACAATGGAATTCATGGAACAGATGGGTCTCTTTCCACCACCGGGGAACCACACAAGTGAACCATCTGGAGTGGCACTTCTCACATGGTGGAGGGAGCTCCAAACGGCATTGGTTTGCTGACAGAAGGGGGTGAGATGGGACAGAGGTCCTAGGGAACTTTTTGAGCGGGTGGGTGCCTGTGCCTGTGCCTTGATGGACCTGTAAGCCAGCACCAAGGATTTGAACTTGGGAGCCAGTGAAGAGAGACAAGTAGGGGTGTGACATAAGAACGCTGGGGCTGACTGAATATCAGACATGCTGCAGCATTCGGAATCATCTGCAGTGGCCTGATAGCACCAGCTGGTAGAGCTGCCAGTAGAGAGTCGCAGTAGTTTTGGTTGTAGAGTAACAAATACCCGGACTAGAAACTGAGCTACATATTGAGACAAAAAAGGCCGGATTTTGCTGATGTTTTTCAGGATGACAGGTATGAATCAAACAGTGCAGAGAAGTCTGTGTGATGCCAAGTTGAGAAAGGGTGGCCAGGAGGTGTTAAAGGTGTTAAAGGTGTTAAGTGGGTACGTGCAGGAGTAAGTGTAGGAGAGATGACCTGGAGGAGATGGGATCCGGGGTACAAGTGGTGGGCCTATGGCTGAGTAGGACAGAAACATCCTGCCTGGGGGGTGAATGAAGGAAAAGGAGGCCCCTGAACGGAGGGATCCATGCAGGTGGCGGGTACGGAAAACTGGCTGCTGATGGCTGCCACCTATTCATGGAAGAAAATGGCAAAATCATCAGCAGGCAGGGTGGCGGCTGGAAGGGAAGGAGGGGAGTTAATGGAGGCTCTGAAAGTGTCATTAGTGGTGGAAATTTCCTCTTGGAAGTATGTGAATTTGGCATCAGAGATGGAGGCAGACATTGAGGATAGAAGTGACTGGTACTCAACCAGGTCCATGTATCCATGGAGGAGAGCAAACAGAAAGTGTCAGGATCTGAGGTTAACACAGAACCAAGTGTGTCACAGGCTCCTTCAGCATCTAGAGAGGAGAAATCCTTAAGTGATGGCAGGGAGGAGGAGACCAAAGCAGAGATGCAGATGGGGGGGAGCGAGAGCAAAGGTTACGATGGAAGGAGGCTCGAGAAAGAGGGACTGAAGGTAGGGTGGGGGGGGGGGGGGGGCGGAGGAAACAAAAGAACTGGGCAGAACGGGGGGGGGGAGAGGGGAGGC
>JAODKE010000146.1:11621080-11639420 GCA_026779605.1 Mormyrus hasselquistii
TTGGGGCGTAGGAGGGTGTGGGGGTGGTGGGGGGGGTGGGGGGGGGGGGGAAGGAGTAGGGAGGGGGGGGGGGGGGGCCGGGGGGGGGGGGGGGGGGGGGGGGGGGGGGGGTGCAGGCCAAAAGAGCAGGACAGAAAGGCCCTGCCGCCCGCATGCCGGTGGAAAACCATCCCTCCGCCCGCTCATGGCAGGTCCAGCTGGGGCTCATCAAACCATTAGGAATGAATTAATCCAGTCAGAGTGTTCAGGGCTGGGGGGGAGAACAGGGGGGGCATTTCTAGGAGGACAAGGGCAAGCAAGGAGAAGCCAGACGGTCTGCTTGCCATGCAAAGGCGTCTCAGAGTACTGGTGATATTCCAGAAGCTTCTCTCTGGCTCTCCTGCTCTCTCACTGCTTCAGCTTAATGGGCAGCTGCTGCTGACGCACTGTCAAGCGGACTTTCGAGCGGCCGCAGAGCTTAAATTAAATATTAACAAGCTGAAACCTGTTAAACTGAATCCATCTTAAAAATACATTTAACACCAGCAAAATTAATAAGAGCTTTAATTAGTGAGTGTTTGTGTTTGCATGGGAAGTTAGGCTTAGGGTCTCAAACCCTCAGCAGTGGGGCCCTCAGCCCACTGTCCTTCCCAGCTCCCAGCTCGTCTCAGACCACCGGCATCTGCCTTCCATCCCCGGGAGCAGCGGGAGCGACGTAATGTTAGACGAGGCAACATGACCAGTAAGGGTGACTAAACTGTTTCCAGCTGTTTGATTCCTGAAATATGTATCAGAAATTGATGGGGGAGAGAAAACAAGGTGATTGGTTCAACTGGACTAGTTCTGCTTCCTCTCAAAATCCGTCTTGTCAGTTTGCTGATAAGTACAGGAATGTTACGGTGTTACGAAGCTCCTCTCAGTGACACATTGATGAGTCACCTGACATAGCTGCACCTCAGACAGCATGGGAGCTTCAAGACATTAACTGGACACTGACAGAAGGATCAGTCCACGTGGGCTCCGCATCCCGTGTGACGTCGGCCTGACTGGAGAATCTTCTTCTTCTCGTACTTCCCTCTCTTAGCTTCCTCTGCAGATTACCTCCTCCTGGAGGTTATCTCCTTTCTGTTGCACCCACCGTCCTGTCTGCAGTACCGACTGCTTCACCGTGAACTTCTTCTCAACCGGGTACCATCTGCGACATGCAGATGGAGGGAACAGGAGCGTGGCGGACGCAAGGAGGCGCGTTCGGAGATGGCAGCGGCGAAGCCCGGAGGGCATCCCAGGGTGTGCCATCTTCCTTCTGCCTTGTGCCCCCCTGGCCCCATCAACAGCTGGCTCGCTATCCCCCCCCCCCCCCCCCAGTCAGCAGCAGGCGGCTCAAGAAAAACATGCCAGGTCTATGCCTACATTTTGTCTTTGGATTATAAATCTATGTAATTGGTAATTACAATTACAGTTTCCCAGGGAAAAAAGCACCTCTTCTTTAATGTCATTTCTTTCACACAGGTGTGTGATTGAGGTAAAATAGCATCCCCCCAGGTCAAGGAGTTGCACAAGGTCACGTTAAATTTAAACACGGTGGCGTGTAATAGAAGGGGATGCATTCCGCCGTGATGGGCAGCGTACCAGCCTCCTCCTGCAGAAATGGAGGGAGTGTAGCTTTGACAGCCATAGATTTCAGCATTTCCCCACCCTCTGAAGGCAGTATAGGGATGCCTCACCTCCCCACTTTCCAAAGCCTAATTAATATGTCAGGGAAACACGGCAACGTGTCCCGGCAGCATCGTCCGCCTGAAACGGTATTACAGAGGCCAGGCTCGTTCGCGGGATGCGGGCAGGAGTCCCACCGGGCCGCGGACGTGACCTGGAATGCGAATCTCTCTGATCTTCCGGTGCGGTTGGCTACGCGTTCCCGCCCTGGGCCTGGTCCCTGTGCGCTCGTCTGGACTCCAGCCGGCCTGAAGCTCGCGGCCCGTGACTCACTGCTGTGAAACACGGCTCAGGAACCTCGGTGATCTACGGGACCCAAAGCTGCCTGAATACAGCACCTGTGCAGCCTCATTAAAGTCTGAGCCCCTGCTATCGTCATCCATCCATCCATCCATCCATCCATTTTCCATTGCTGATTATCCAATTTGGGCAGTTCTCAACTGACGAAAGAAATCTATTCCACAAAACCATAACCCTTAAGTTGAATTAGCTAAAAAAGACACATAAGCTGATTACTGTATACTAGTATTTCAAGTTTCAAGTGAAGAAAACAGTGAAATTATTGTGCCACAGTTACAGGGAAGCGGACAAGAGGATGGGGCACAACAGGAAGAGCAGCAGTGCAATGAAAGACAAATAAGTATTAATGAACACATGAAATAAATGAAAATGATGTGTAAATTTACTTACAGTACAGGCGCATTCAGGCATTCATATTTGCAATAGCACTTCATGTAATCTCAGATGATGAGTTTACTTTAGCCGGTCTTAAGTAAGCCTGCTGAGGGTCAAGCCTGGACCCATCCCAGGAAGCACAGGGCACCAATCAGGAGACACTTCAGATGGGGTGTCATATCAGCGCACGGCACACTGTTATTATCACCGCGGTGATGATGATGATGATTATTCCGAGCAACAGTGTCACATACAAAATAACCCTCTCGATAAGCTGCTAAATTATTGTTGGTATTTGCGTCTTGAAATAAATAGGCATGTTTATCTGCGTGTTCCTCTCTGGAAGCATCCGGGCTCACTAATGAGCAGGATGGAAAAACGCAGACTGAAGCGGTTCTGGGTGGCGTTCGATATTTTGCCAGCTGACTGCTGGTGCCGCTTCTCTTGGTTTATTTATAAGACCCCCTGATTTACATGCCTTCCCAGGCTACGGATCTAATTGCGTTAAATCGCCTCTCGTGTAATTAGCCCTTAAAAACGCGATCCTATTTAAGGAAAATAAGGGGGCAGAGGGCTGTAAGTCAGGCTGACTGACACTGCCCATTGCCCCCGCCCAGAGGCTGGCCTTCCCTTCCATCGCAGTGCTCCTGTCCCCTCCCGTCAGCTGGTGTTCACGGAGCTGGCTGAGCACAGCGCTCCAGCTTGCTGCTTTGGCAGCAACCTACCAGCTGCTGACCAGGGAAGGGGCCGTGCCAACCAGCCTGCTGTTGATGGGGGGAGGGACTGCGCCAACCAGCATGCTGCTGACAGGGGGAGGAGCCGTGCCAACCGGCCTGCTGCTGACAGGGGGAGGGGCTGCGCCAACCGGCCTGCTGCTGACAGGGGGAGGAGCCGTGTCAAACGGCCTGCTGCTAACAGGGGGAGGGGCCGTGCCAACCGGCCTGCTGCTGACAGTGGGAGGGGCTGTGCCAACTGGCCTGCTGCTGACGGGGGGATGGGCCATGCCAACCTTCCAGTGGGGAGGCAGTAGGGCAGGTACGTGGGAGTCCAAACTTGGATGAGAGCCTTGTATAGTAAATGAAATGCAACTTTATTTGCCACATGTAGAAATATGATATGAATACAGGTACCTTGGAATGTACCTGGAATGTCTTAGTTTAGTATGTCCCTCTGGTTCCCCTATTTTAGGACATGGGGTGAGAGTGCAGCTTAGGGTCCCAGAGCTTTTGTCGGGGGGGCTTTGAAACTGGCACCCTTCTGATCACAGGCGCAGGTCTGACCTGCTGAACCTCCCTCCACCCCCAGCATGGCTCCCTCGTGTTCTCCGGCACAATGCGGCACATGGCGGTCGCATGTCCCATGGTATCCAGGCTGCCTTAAGCCGGTGAGGGTGACCCTGTGACCTGGAGGGTAGCAGATGCCCCAGATTGGCGCAGAGAGAGCAGGGAAGCGGTCCGGCTACGGCGTTGCGGCCTTCGCCTGACCCGTGAGAGGACCACGCATTAACATTTGAAGGGCGTCCGCTCACCGAGGAGCTCTTTATAACCGGGGGCGGCGCGCTCGTTACGGTTGGCAGGTACTCTGAAGGCGGCACAGTGAGAAACGCAGAGATGGCTCGCCAGCGGTGTTGTGGGGGCGAGGTGAGGGGGGCGAGATTGGGAAGTCTGTAAAACATGGCAGGAAAAAAAACTCAGAAGAAAGTGACTTTGTCATAACCTTGTGTGTGTGTGTTGTATTAGTAAGTGCAAAGCAGGTTGGGACTGATCATGTGACCAACACACGTGTCTGCAGTGAACCTGCCTAGATATCCCAGCATCCATAAGTGAAGCCAGTAACACAGGGGTCATATAAAAATTGGATACTGGGCAGAAACCCGAAGCTTGTCAGATACTTGTTTCTTTCACTTTTACTGACTTCCTCTCTCACTGGACTGGAAGTATTTGTACATTAGCACTTTCTCTTCCTTAACACAGCGTGATGCTTCTATTCATAGTTTGCAAAATGTGAAAAAGCACCACAGGGAACCATTTAAAGCAGTTCCTCTCAGATTGTTCTGGAAAGTGGGGAGCTCACGGTTCCGTCATGGAAAAAGGGAGCAGATCGCAATGTGCAGCCGTTAGCGTACCACGCGGCAGCCGGAAAACCATAGCCTTGCAAGACGGCATCCAGGCGAGGTGCGGCACATGCACTGAGCCGCCGCGTCCCGTCCGGCTGGGGGTTAAAGGGGCAATGTGGGCACAGGGGGTGGCGAAAGGGGCAATGTGGGCAAAGGGGCAGGGGAAAGGGGCAATGTGGGCGCAGCGGCAGGGGAAAGGGGCAATGTGGGTAAAGGGGCAGGGGAAAGAGGCAATGTGGGCACAGGGGGTGGGGAAATGGGCAATGTGGGCACAGGGGGTGGGGAACGGGGCAATGTGGGCGCAGGGGAAAGGGGCAATGTGGGCGCAGGGGCAGGGGAAAGGGGCAGCTCGGCTGATGTCATAGCGAAGTTGCTATTAGTTGCAATTAGTTGCAAGGCTTTAAAAATACAGATGCATAAAGGTTGGAATTGCAGAATTCGGCTACTTAATTATCGGTTACTGGGACATGAGGGGCTGAACTATAACTTTTATTTTTACTCTGACTTATTTCTGTTTTTTACTCAGCTGTTTTCTAATTAGCGACACATTCCAAGCTGTTTATCAGAAGATATTTCCGGCATAAGTCCTTAACCCGTTGGTAAGCACACGTGTTCCGTGGGGCATGTTGTAAAATTTGTTTCCTTCTTTGACACCTGGAGTGTAAAAGTTGTTTATTTTATTCCTTTTTATATTAAAATCAGTGCATTGGGTTACAGTATGGATGACTTAGCACAGAGATACAAAAACAATGAAGTTTTGATAATGTCATTCATATTCATATAGTTAAATGCAACTCCTTTTGTCAATTTTGTCATTTGCAGCCACTTTAAACACTTTTAGGGGTTAAAAATAGCTCCTGAACAGAAAGAAAAATGTAAATGACTTGCACCTTCAAAGGCCAGACGATGCTAATTTGCACCTAGACGATGACCTTAATTAATCGATGGAGACCACTCAGGGCATAACCAGGCGTCCCCAGAGCCCAAGTGCTTTCAGAACACTTCATTATCTTCTGAAATTATTTCCATGCGGCTGGCAGACGCTTCTCAATGGCAGCGGCTCACTGGACGCAGGTATGAGTGCTCGATTTTTACCCCGTCGGCTCACACTCCCTGCTTTGTGGGAGTGGATTTTTGCCCTGGATTGCAAGCTTTCCCCGTGTTTTACACGGGTTTCCTCACACAGTACAAAATTACATGGTTACATGGCTTCTTTAAGATACCAATACTGTGCGTGTTCCGTGATGGACTGGCGTGCCATCTAGTACGTCTGCTTTATCTATGCCCTGGGCTTCCTGGAATAGGGCCCAGGATCTCTGTATCCCTCTATTGGATAAACGGTTATGGAAGATGAATGTTTCACGAAGCTTCAGTGCATAAATGTACAGTGTAAATGTTTGTGCTTGTAAATAAAGAGAGTTGCACACATGTTTTTGGACAAGGCTCATTCCTCAGAGTATAATGTGCTTTGGTTTATGAACAAAGTTTTGAAAGACACAAAAAAAAAAACCCAATCCATTTTGGACACGATGTTAAACGGTGTAGTGGGGATCTAGGCTGGGCCAAACCGTCGGGAACCAGCATCTGTGTGAAAGTAGCTCGAAGCTCATCCCCTTTGCTCAGCCAAAACACTGGATGTGTCTGTGAACATGTGGTGAAAACGTGTGCAGCTAAGTAAACGAAATAGGCATGTGTGAGGTGAATTTCGCTAAACGTGTTGTCACATATTACAAAATGACATCATATATCCAATTAACCCTGATGATGACATCATAATGATCCGTGATTCAGAAAATGATGATTCATTTGTTCACTGGACGCTACAATACTACAGCTTCTATCACTGATGTCTCTCGTATGTATATTTGCTAAACGACTGCCGACGCTGCTGTTATTTACTGTAACTCTTTTGTGATATAGTTTGCAGGAAGCAACCGTATGGATTTTACACCACTCTGTACACATGACAAAACTTCAAAACCGGAATTGAAAACGTGAAACTAGAACGTCCTGCTGGATTTGCCCCCGTCGGCCGGGCCCGTCCGCCAGAGCGACGAGGCGGACCATGACCCAGTCTTGAGCATCTGCTTTGTGCGGCTCTGTGATTAATCGATCAACCACCAGGGAGCGGCAGCTATTCAAGACGCTCCAAAAAACCGGTATGAAAAGGCCTCGTGTCTCGTCGTGGGGTCGGTGTCGTTGCCATGGTTTCACCCAGAATCACAAGGTACTGCCTCAAATATGTGTTCGGGGGGGCAGTAAGCAAGGGCAAAGGAGGAATCAAATCAAGCAAAGCGGCATGGCGAGGAAGGTCCCGGGCTGTGAGGCGCGTGTGCCCTTTAATGCCAGTGGCTGGTGGGTCTGCTTGCTAATCGGCTGGGCACTTCATCTCGCCCTCGGTACGGCCTTCTGCCCGCTTGCCTCTCAGCTACCTGCCTCATGCCGAACGCTTAAGGCCAATTCATACTTTCACAATTTCCACGTTGGCTTTTGGTTGCAGGCAGAGGGGACGTGATGTAAATTTCATCACCAGTGGTTGTCTGCGGATGACTGTCGTCGGTTCAAGTTTAGCCCAGATTTTTATGTCTGGCAGAAAACTTTACACATCGACTGCATATGCAAGATAATTCTTTAGGTATTTCTAGTAGGTGGCAGTGTGGACTTTAACAGTGAAGGAGTAGAAGAAGAGGAGTCTTTATAGTAGTTAGGATGAGCAGCTGTATGAGGAATGTCACAGGTACCTGCATATCTCATTTCGCAGGACATCATACCGTGGTAATGCTGTGTTTTAAAAAGCAGCGCTATTCCTGCGTTTTGAAATCCTGGCAATAAAATCCGCTGAGTAGGTGGAAGAGGTTGGGGTCCTGTCTAATTTTTCCGTAAGGATTTCAGTGCCTTGTTACTGTAGTACCAGCCAAGCCTGGACCAGCAACTTTAAAACTGCTGTTAAAAGTTTACCCGTTTCTCTGCACTGCTTATATTTGTGAAATTGCCGCAATACATCTGCACTCTCCCGGTCCGGCGGAATACGGCTGCTGTATGCATGCTCTGGCCGCGACCATCCGCATCCGTGCACAAATGACGTATGAACACAAGCTGCCGCGCGGACGACCGTCCCCCGCTCAAAAGTGCACGTGAAACGTGACGTGTGAACTAGGCTTTAATCGCACAGAAATCTGTCAAACGCAAAATCATACGAGACGATGATAAACACAGAAGCATTAGTGCTGATTTGTTTTTGTTTCTGCCTGTTTTAAAGGCACCGTGTGACTCCCCCCGCAGTGAATCATAACAGGGTTTACAGGAGGTATGCGCTTCCTCTCTGATTGGCTGAGGGCAAAGGCGCACAATGTCTCACTGTCAGCCCGCAGTGAAAAACAACCATAATAGCACCTTCTCGCCAGCGGGCGGTCGTGTCCGCGCTGGAGTCGATATCGCCGCGAGTAGCATGCTCTCCTGACTTTCTAAAAGTTGCCTTTACACGCCACACGTCTTTCTCGCTGCCGCCGGAACAGGTTCAACCAGAAGCTGAAGATCCTTCTACTTTTCTGTGGCATTTTTTTTTTTATACAAATGACCATGATTCTAATGAATGCTGACCTCGTTACCGCATCATGTTTGGTCTGTCCCACTGACACTCCATCGGTTCTGTAAAAGTGACTAACGCTGCAGCTCGCACTTCGGGGGGGGGGGGGGCATAACCTGCTCCTTGTTTCTTATCCTTTAACTTTTTTCTCGTTTTCGCACCATCAAGAAGCAGAGCGGGTTGTGTTTACTGCGAAATTTACCAGTCACATTATCCACAAATGACCTGTGATGGACTGGCGCCCCATCCTGGATAATTCCCTGCCTTTCTTCCGTAGATTCTGGGATAGGTTCCAGACCCCCTCGACCCTACACAGGACAAGCAGGTGTAGAAAATGAACGGATGGATAAATTATCCAGAAATTTCCAGAAATATTCCTCAGGGAAACCTTTCTCTCTGGCGGAGCATTAATATTAATATTAATATGACTCCTAAGTGATTAGGTTATGTTTGCTGGTGCTTTTTGGAATCTGAGATTAAGAAAGCCTAGAGCTTTTATTGCTAACTAATTAGTTAGCATAAGTCACACATGCCATGCGAGTGACCAGCAGTCAGGTGTTGAGGTGTGAATCCTGTCTGCTTTTGCCTGTGTTTCTGATGTTGGTTTGGATGCAGCCCATAAAAAAAGCGTCTCTTGTTTCAGACGTCCAGATGGGAAGGCAGGTGGCCTGGTGTTATTGCATCGGCGCTTAGCAGGGCGGACAGAGAGTCGACCAACGGTGCAACTTCACCAGTGGGTCACCGGCTGGTTGCGAAAACGGCACGGCAATTGAGGCTCCCCTGCCGTTGCGTCCGTGAGGGACATCTGCGGACGGGGCAGCCGGACACTAGTTTTCTGCTCGCTTTCCTCGTTTAGGGTGCGACCGCATGGTCTTCACCGGCGTGGTGAAGCCGAACCAGGCATGAAGAGCGCAAGTGGCTCGATTGACTGGCCGCGCTCAAAGGGCTCGATTTCAGCAAGTAAACAAAACACGACCCTGCGCAGGAAATCTATTTTAAGACAGGAAATATTGCGCAGGCAGTGTGGGGGGCAGCTGGTTAGGACGCCATTCCTGTGATCAGGTTGGAGGTTCACATCCCAGGGTCAGCAGTGTGATTTCACAGTTAAGCCCTTGAGCAAAGCCCTTAACCCCAATTGCTCTAGGACCTGGTTGCCCCTGGTTAAAAAAAAAGAACAGCACATCACTTCAGGTAAAATAATCTGCCAAATAAAAATCACAACTTGATCCCAGTGGGGAAATTCTTTTTATACCTCCCTCAACTTGCTCTTTGTAGAGTAAGCTGGCTGTGAAGGGCAGCCACCTGTTGGGGCACCCAGGGAGCTGGGGGTTAAGGGCCTTGCTCAAGGAGCCACAGACATGCTGAGGCTGGGTTTGAACCTGCAACCTTGTGGTTACAGGCACACAGGCTTAGCCCACTTCCATACAAACTACATGCTGTGTAAAGAAGTGCTTTGTAAGGAAATAAATTATCCTCACAGACAGTCACTGTAACCCAGCACTAAAAGTGGGCCGACCTCGTCTGAGGCTTTTATTGTGTCATCAGACATAAATTGACTGTTTTCTCTATAGTGAACATCAGAAACAACTTTGTTTTGGAAAACATCACAACTGAAACAATACAGAAAAGTAATTTAGCAGCGTTTTGAAATATGTGCCTCTGCCTAAATAAATAAGCCCACTAGTGTATAACAGTGTTGACTTTGAGGATTACAGAGCAGATGAACTGTCAGCTTTTCTTTGTTTGCACCCATGGGATGCTGGGATTGACAGCATGGAGTGCGATGAGCTTTCCCGTCTTAGCTGTAAAATGAAACCTCCATTTCTCAACCACGGTGTGGAAAAGTCTTGTCGTTCCCACAATCTCTACATTTCCAGTCCTATTTCACAGAAGGTACAAGGCGTTTCCAGTTTAACCGTTATCTTCGATGCACTTTCCCTCCTTTTCCAGGTTATCTAACGAAACTCACTTATCTGAGAGGCTTTTCTGAAATGGCTGAAAATGGCAAGGATTGAGTTTGGGGGTTGTGAGGATGGTTACCAGCTGCCTTCAGTTTTTTCCTTGACATGCTTTTAAAATCCAAGACAAAAAAAGAACCATTTATGGGCATTGTTTCATCAGATGGTGATGAGTAAGGACTTTTCATAACAGCCTACCAGAGATGTCCGTCATCTCTGAGAAGTCTTTGAAAGAACGCCTCGTACGTATCTCTGAATTTCTGCACAGTTGAATATTCTCAAGCCAGCAATGTGAGGATGGATATATTGGTGCAGAAAAGGATGGTTTCACATGGAAAATATCTTAGAAAAGAGAAACATTGTCCTTCAGACTAATTTATTATTCACTGATAAACACCCTTTTAACCAGGATGTATCTAGCCATCCCAAGTGACTATTTTGTTTTCTTTAGAAAAGTCCAGAATCTTTACTCAGGAACAGCCATGGGAAATGCAAATGAAGGGGAATAGCAGGCGCAGTGAAAAGCGGCCTTCACAGCGGCCTTCACAGCGGCCCCCGTTTCACTCAGCTGCGGCATTTCCCTGGGTCCCGGACAAGGGGAGGGTTAACCTTAAGTAACGCCGAGTAACTCCCCCGGGTGCCATGGAGGAGTTTAAATATCACACCGGTCTGGGTACCGAAGCAGCTAATGGAGCAAAGGAGACTGTTTCTCTCTAATAATTTGGAAAGAACATTTGGGGATTAATCAATTAAGGCAATATTAAGGGAGTAAGACCATGATAATTAATAGATTTTTCTCTTAGAGATCTGTTAGGATATTTCCCACGCAGCAGCAGAACAGCAAAGTTAATCTCATTCTGCTTGCCTGTTGGCGTTAGCGAGTGTAAGTTCTTGAATGTGTACATCTGCATTCTGAGATAGTATGGCCTCATGGTAATTTTACATTTTTATTTGTTTAGCTGACAATTTTATCTAAAGCAGCACATTTTTGAGAAGGCAGGGTTAGCTAGTCCCTTGAGCGATTAGGGGTTATGGACTTTGCCCTAGGGCCCAGTGGTGACATCATTCTGCCATCCACTGGAATGGAACCAACAACCTTCCAGTCAAAGGCACAGTGCCCTAACACGCTAATCCACATTCCAGCCACCGTGCTCCGTTTGTCAGCAGAGTTAGAAATCTTTGGGCCAATGGGTCTGTTGGAGCTTATCTCTTATCAAAACGCCTGGTTCCTCTCCCCCGAATCTGTCTGAAATCCATCCAGATAGACTTTCCAAACCTATCCATCTTCATTCAGATTAGCGGGTGGTAGAATCAGATCATGTCAATTTTTGCATGCAGTGATCGGTACAGCTAACTGAAAAGTTAACTTCGATAACCGCTAATCCATTAATTCCGTAGTTTAACGCTAAACCAGTTAACCGTAAGAAATATTCGGTGGAAATTACCACTGCTAAACACTAACTATTATTGTATGAGCATAGCTTTGGTTTGGTTTTTGGATCCAAAACACGTAGAAACTTATCTAAAGGCCTAAAAGTCCCATCTGTCGGACTAGAGTGATCAGGAGATATTTAGGAATCACCCAGTTGGGTATCGTTGGGTTCTGTAGAGCCATTGGAATAAATTTGTGTTGAAATTTTCTTTCTATTATATTCCGTTGGCAAGATATAAGCATTTGTTGGAGAATCCCTAGATCCGTAGCCTAGATCCGTAATAAATGATAAGGCTGCATCACTGATAGGCTCAATCTCAATGCTATATTTTAAGAAACCTCCATGTTGATAGGCTACATCTCTAACAAGACAAGTTACTTCTTTACTGATGGGTTACATTTTCAATGGAAATTGCCAATTTATTAAAATAATTTTTAAAAACTGCATAGTTTAAGCTTCTTCGTTAGTTCATTATACATAACGTTTAGAAGCACTAATGACGACATATTAATAATAGATGAATATATCAGCTAATGGGTCAATTTATGTCTGCGCTACACTCAGACATTTTTAATTACGGGCTGATTATTAATGTCATTGCAGTCTGTGCACTGTAATCTGTTTTTATTTTATTTTTTCCTTTACATCACCATTGGGGCTATGGAATGTGCATCAGTAATAACCCGTTCCGGTTAACAGAACAGTAAAAGTGCTCCCACTTATTATTTTAATGGGGTGAGCTGATTTTTAAAAGTGAGTCACTCTCTCCCATTATCTCTAGCAAAGCTTCTGTCACCATAGCCGGTATATCGAGATATTTGCTGTTTAGGGCTTCGGGCCTTTGTGAACATCAGTGGTGCCGAACTTTTTTAAGGAAGATGAGGCATCCGTCCATCCGTCCATTGTCGATCCAGAACCTGCTACCTGGTACCGGGTTATGGTGAGTCTGGACCCAGTCTCCAGAAGGCGGGGGGATGCCAGCCCACACATTCACACGCTCATGCACAATTTCGAGCCACATATTAAGCCAAAGTGCATGTCTTTGCAGCGTGGTAAGAAACCAGAGTGATGTGAGAAAAACCCTCACAAACTCCAAGGCTCAGAACCGAGTGTGAAGAGAATGAACGACGTCCCAGCGCCCCACAGGACGGCACCTTCAGTCGGCTTTTACTTTACAGGCATCTGTGTGATTAATCATCATAAGTTTACATCATGTGTACTGGGTTGTACTACGCGGTGTAACGACATGCACGTGTTTATCTCAGCTGTGTACTGTAGTGTTCCTGCTAACGGTAGCTTTGCTGGCATTCGAGACGGCCGAACACAAAGATAATTATGTTCATATTAGTCTTCCAGGGGCTCGGCTTCCATAGCGTTTTAAATTAATTGGATATTTTTAGACCCTTACAGGCAAATATTTCTTCAAACTCCACTTTACCGGCTTCCTGTCTCCTGGAAATATGACCCTGAGTGATAAATAGTTTCATAACCAAGGACGTGTGTGTGTGTCTTTCCAAGGTTTTTTCGCCCTAACTGACGTTTTTTCAAATGTTTTGTTCCCTTTGCGGACAGGCTGAAGAAGAAATCTCAGTCAGTGGACATTACCGCCCAAGGATATCCCGCCCCTTTGGTGACGGGAGCATCGCAGATAAACAAGGGCGCTCCACCTGTTGCCAAGACAACCACGTTCGAGTTGCAAGGAAGCAACGTGGCCAATTCCCAGCGCCACGGCCCCCGGGGCACTGAGCTGAAGCGGTATCACACCGTAGGTAAACGAGAGCGGCTCAGAGCCGGCGTCTTATTATCGTTCTGCCTGAACGTTTTTTTCCTTCCAAGTGCCTCACAGATGCACTCAGACCTCACGCTGTAATAGATAGCTGCAGGTGAAAGCTTCTGTTGTGAAATAATTATTAGACGGCTGGTCTTTAGTAGTCCGCAGTGACGACGTGACTTGGCTTTTGTGTGGTTTGCCGTAAAGCAGTCAGGTGGGCCTTAGATAAGGGGGAAGTGTCAGGGGCGAGCAAACTTTTCTGGGGGCCCCAGGCTGACATGTGCGGGGGGGGCGTAGATGTGCCATTTGAGCTATTTTTTGGAGCCAAAAGAGAAAGGGAGGAGAGGGAATTAAAAATATGCTAATCAAAGTGCGGGGAGCCAGCAATAAAATTCGGGTGGGGGTGGGAGTGCCGTTGGAAAAATTCGTAAATCTGTTATATAAATGGTATGCAGTAGACATTTGATCTATGTGTTTTGTGACTAAAAAATGTCTATCCCACCCCTGGTATCCCCCCCCACCCCACATTCCGCACCTGGAAGGTGTTTAAATCTCTGTCTTTCACCCAAGTGCCACAGCAAATCAGCCATTAAGTTCCGGTTTTTGGAGAATCCTCTTCTTCCCCCCCGTATAACGAGATGTATCGGGCAGAAATTCCTGACACGTACAGCGCTATCGCGGCTGTTTTTCCGAACCGCAATCATCCGATAGCCTTCTTTGGGCAAAAGTCCGCCGACTGGGGCTTCCCGTCGCCCCTGGGAACTTGCAGCACGTTGTGCTTCAGCGAGGGTTGTGGTGAGCGCTAATTAGACAGCAGGCAGCGACCTGTAGGAGGCGCTCCAGGAAGGGCGGAGGGCGTGCAACCCCTCAGACCAGGAAATGAGCTCCCAGGAGAGAATAATGGGCAACTTTCCATTGCATACCTGCACAGAATTTTGGTGGTAATGATAGTACCTTTGCAGTTTTTTCCTGCTGACCTAGTCTGTGTTCCAGCGCAAGGCTTCCCAGAAAAAGAATGTTGCCTAGAGCACAACCTGCCTCTTGTCAAGAACCCTCAAATGCCCATCTCAACTAGCTCTGTACAGAGGAAGGGAAAGTTGAATCCCAGCAACACGTAGACATGGCGCGGGAACACAGATACCCCCTAGCACCTGATTGGTCCCCATGGGACCTTAGACTTTACCCTACCTGCCAAACAATGGCGTGGATCTTACCAAGGTGACAAATCAATATGCTCTCTGGGCTAGGAAACTGAAGTGATGTCGATTTGTAGCCAGCCTGTTTGTTACATGGAACAGGCCACCTGTCTTATCCGGGCCTGTGGTTGTTAGTCTGGCCTGCATGCTTAATGAGTGTGGCTTAAACTCGCCGTCGACACACGGCTGCAGTACCTCATGTGGCCACCAGAGCGAAGCCTGCGCTCAAGAACATTCTCATCTATAGACTGAAAATCGACACGCAGGGTCTGGACCATTGCTGAATAAAGGAAGGTCACTGGTTTTTGTGGAATAAGGTCAGTGCAGAACAACAAACCACCCGCACTGAAATGGTGTGTAGCTGCAAACGAATGAGGACATCGCTTCGATCCGAGGACTGAATAGTATGATACGTGTAAACTGATTCGCTGTGGTCTGTCAGACGTCATTTAAGTCGCAGCTGGCTGTTAAAGCAGATACAGACATAAATTCCTAGTGCTTTGCTACTTGTGTGCCCAGATAATCCACACCAGCGCACTGTACTCAGACTTATACAGTGCTTAGTCTATTGCCTGTGTTTAAATAGACGTAATAATGACTTTGCCAACGGCCGGTTCTGTGCACGCAGCGATTATTCACAGAGCTGTCATCCCATTAGAGGAATTACAATAACCGGTTAACATTAGGGATAAGTCGCCTTTATCGAAAATTACAATACTCAAGAACGTCTATAAAATCAGGGAAAAAAAGGTAAAGTCAAATAATAAATGAGCTATTTTAAATATTAGGGTGGCATGGTGGTGCAGTGGTTGGTCCCCGCCTGGGTTACACGTGTGTAAATTACCCATAGGTGCGAATGGATGGTGAGTGTGCCCTGCGATGGGCTGGTTCCCTCACTCTGGGTTATTCCCCGCCTGTAGCTTCTGGGATATGCTCTGGGCCCTCCGTGACCCAACATAATAATAATAATAATACATTTTATTTCAGGGCGCCTTTCAAGAACCCAAGGTCACCTTACAAACATAAGAAATAAAAACAATAAATTACAATAAGATAAGCAAAAGGATAAGCAGTTTGGAAAATGGATGGATGTATTTTAAATATTGTTGAGCAGCAATTCAGTTGTGATGTATTTGTTCTCTAATAAGTTTGTGGTTCATCTGTTCTGAAGTTAGCCTCCACTGTTTTTGCAAGAGCTCTTCATGCGCTCTCCAAACCACTCATAATCATTTTCGTCTTTCGTCATTTCGTCGTCGTCATTTTCGTTTGCGAGAAATGAAACAAAAAATGAGTGATGCGAACAAGTGAACAAGAGTCAGACGACATTCCTTTTTTGGTATATGGAAATATTTTGGATTCCATACATAGAGTGTTGAGCAAAAGCAAGTGATTTTTCGGCACTGCATTGTGTCTGCATGCACGACTCGTGCAAGAAGTGTAGAAAAATCTGATATTGATGCTGCTGTTAATTTTGCATAGACATTAAAGTTGTCATGGTTGTCATTAAGAATGTTCATGAAATTGATGTTCTGTGAAATTTGTTCCTAATAAAATTTTCAAAAAGCGTAAATTGTCAGTGTACCAGTAGACACTTTTTGGTGAGTTGGTAAGCTAGAATGTGACTTACCTTTCCCGGCAAAGATAGACTCTACTGGTAGACAATAAATTCCGTTTGGCTGTAGTTTATTCCGGGTAATTTTGTAAGTCCCATTTTGTTTTAGAAATATCCTAATTTTAATGGCAAAGATTTGAAATATCACATTGTGATTTTTTCCAATATTGTTCAGTCCTAGTTTCAAGGCCAGTTCTATTGTTTTAAGTCATTTTGAAGCATCGAGTGATGAGTCATTTTCTGTGGAGATAAATTAATGAAGTATCCTATAAACCAGAGACGTATTGTTACGATTGACATTAAGTGCTATTGTGTGTTACCTCACTTGAGGTACCTCAAGTTTTAAATTAATTTAGTTTTACATCTTGTTGTAGCAGCAACAAGCAATATCTAATTTTATATGGAAATAAATGTAGCTTGAAGCATAACTGTGATGTATGTCTGTTTTTCGGTCTGACGAGTGTATGATTTTAAAGGAGTCGTCCGATTTTGTCGATGAAAAATTAAGCGGAGCGACGACACTCTGTGAGTCTCTGTTTCCGACAGTCTCGCAGAAATGGGGTTTTATCACATTTCTCGTTTGCGTATGTTTTTAGCCGCAGCTTGAGGAAATCGCTGGCAGAGAGGACAGGGCGAGAAGGTCAGCGCGGGATATGAGGGAGACAGACACCGTAGATATTTAGTGTCTATCTCTATTTAGTTAAGGGCCTGTGGGAACCAAGGACATTTATACCCGCAGATCAAATGATTCCCTGATGACTTGGGGACGGATGATCGCTGTCCGGGCCGAGACGATGGAGATGTTCTCCCGGGGATCACGGAGTGGGGTGGAACACCTGGGATGAGCAGGCCAGGCTGTACGGCCGGAGGTCCGCCGTCCCTTCAGACCCAGAATTTGCATTGAACTATTATATCCTTTTAAATGTTGAGAAGTTGAGAGATTTGAGAGTTTGAGCATTTTAGGTAACTAGCTTATAGGTGCAGGGACAGATTGAAGCGTAGGCCATCCTAGGCTATAGTCTGGGGTGCCAGTAAACATCATGGCTTCCCTCACAAAAAATGGAATGGATAGTAAAATGTGCGACACCTCAGTGTCCATGCTGATATCAGCCTCGGGACCCCAGATAAGATTATCTGCCTCTGTTGCTACTAGGAGGCCCCAGCTGGGGTTTGACCAGCCAACCCCCCCCTTCTTCTCTCAGTACTACAGTGGACAGTGTCTTACAGTACAGTGGTTATTGTTGTACTGTAGTAATGCTCTGAGTTAATGCCTGTCTCTCGGTTAGCGATTTATGGTTTTATTTAGACCATCGGTTTATGCTTTGCCAGATATTAGTCAGTGTAATGACATCAGCACCTACTAGCCTTAACGCTAATGTGTTAAGACTAGTTCATTTTCTGCCGGCCATTACAGTTTGTGTGTGGATTCTTGTGTACATACTACATTTGTCTGTGGACACAAATGGTCACGGGCTGCGCATATTCACAGCGGTGACACTCCATCAGACCAACAGAGGGCAGATGTATCGCAATAAATACAAATACATGCAGTGCAGTGAAATGGGTGAAATTTTATGAACAGTTTCTAAGTTGTCACCGGGTTTGGGCTGTATTAGAGTAATACGATCCATATACTGTGGTATTTTGATACCTTGGTGACATAATTAGCTAGGACCCCCCCCTCCCCCCTCGTTTGTTGAATTCTATTGGCAAGACTTAAAAACGTCAGGATAGCGTTGCTTTTGAAAACGCCGTCAAAGTACCGTATATTGTGCTATAAAGTACCATCTTTAGCAGGCTAAATATGGAGGGAAGGGTGGATCTTTGTCTCTATGCCAATTTGTCATAGATTAGTTGATTGCCTGATAACATGAGTAATTCACTGTCAAAATGATCATGTTTTTGCAGCCCTAGTGAGTGTAGAACCTGTTCTAAAGACCACAGGGCATGAGGCAGGGAACACCTGGGATGACATAGCCCTCAATCACGCAGTTTAAACAATCAAAATGAAATCTGATGCGATATATTGCTACAGAATGCTAAAGCTAGCCTTAACATGATCTTCTTCCTGCCTTTTGGACAGTACATGTCTGAGGCTAGACTCTTCACACAATGCTAAGGCTAAGCACGAACCTCTTCCTCTCCTTCACATTATATATGTTCCTCTTTTAGATTGTACATGCTAGGCCAGACTCGACACACAATGCTAAAACTAGCCATAGCGTGATCTTCTTCCTGCCTTTTGGACAGTACATGTCTGAGGCTAGACTCTTCACACAATGCTAAGGCTAAGCACGAACC
>JAODKE010000146.1:11639520-11651717 GCA_026779605.1 Mormyrus hasselquistii
CTCTTCACACAATGCTAAGGCTAAGCACGAACCTCTTCCTCTCCTTCACATTATATATGTTCCTCTTTTAGATTGTATATGCTAGGCCAGACTCGACACACAATGCTAAAGCTAGCCTTAGCGTGATCTTCTTCCTCTCTTTTCCTGCCTGATATTCTGTTTGTGTATTTGTGGGGTTTGTGACCCAAAGTTTAATGCACAGGCATGCTGCTCTGCCAGGGTTAAGCAGAACATTATATGGCGTCTCATATATGGCATCGCGAAGGCATTAATGGTGTAGCTATTAATCAGTGCATGATTAAATATACTTAAGTTGTAATACTATTTTTTAAATTTCAACACTGAGAACATGCTGCCACCAGCTAATGATATAGCAGGGATACGGGAAGGTTGCTAAATGGACTCACTCTCGCCCCCTGTGGTCTCCTGTGAAGGATGGACTCCGGGGGAGGACATAAATTCAGATAAACCCCTAAGCACCATGAAACTGTGCTGGGGTTTATTGCGAGAGCGATTAACCACCAATCATATGAGCGATTTATCACACTTGTCTCTTAATGGTGGGATTTTCCCCTGGTGTGGGTGGTGGGGGTTGCTGGACGCCGCCTGAGGGGTGCAGAGACGAGGCTTTGATATAAAATCTCCCCCCCGGCGAGAAGCCCAGGAGGGGCGGTCATGAGGCATATTGATAAGGCATTAGTCCCGCTTTGGTGGCTTTGGCGACCCAGTGCTGTTTATCGTGGCAGAGACACACCCACAGGCTCCCCTTGGCAGCCGGGCCCTGCTGATCTGCGTCGGGCCGCTAGCTGATGGAGAGAACATGCTTCTGTCCTCGGCCATTCTGCCCATTTCTGTGTCTTGTCTCTCAAAGCATTGTGGGAAAATTTCACGAACGGCAGCATCTTCCCACACACCGCTTGTTTTTTTACATTCGTGTTCTTAATTCCTAGTAGCTCCGTGGTTTTATTACTACGAGGGCTAAGTTAGTGCAGAGGTGTCATAGGTGGCTGAAAGAGGAGGGTAAAATGGACATCCCACCTCTACAGGAAGTTCCAGGAGTCTCCTACAAATTGACAGCAGCTCCCTGACACTCGCAAATGATGCGCAATGTCCCGGAAATCTGGCGTTGTGCTATTCAGCTATTCGGTGAAATTAGCCGGCGAGAGGTTTTACTGCTGCAATCTTGGCCCAAATTTTACTACCTCTCTCTAGCCCCCGTCAGCAAATTTTGCCTGCCCACTCCTCCAGGTCGACAATACCGGAATTTCAGCCAAGCATTGGCCAACACCCCCACCCTCTGGAATGTCCCTAATCTGCCTGTCTGAAATCAATATCCCTAAGGTGGGATATCTGGGAAAGGGGTGATGAGGTCGACACTGTGAGTCCCTCCGACGATCGAGGGAGGCCACCGGCCGACCCGTCTCAGGTCTGCACCTGCCGCACGCCCCCGATTCCCAGAAGGCCATCTGCCCGGCTCTTAGATGCGGCCCTGCTGAGGGGGTGTGCCAACCACATGCTGCGGCTCCGCTTGCCAGGAGGGAAGCTTCCAGATAAGTGCCCAGGCACGGGGAGCGGATGGGGAGCGTGAACGTTTGTGTGTTTCTGGCCTCCTGGGTTGTGCACCAACGTACCTGTGCTGTTCTGAGAGGTCCAGCTCCGGGTTTCCTTCCGGACAGGTACTGGACGTTCCCGGCTGAGTTCCACTCCTGGCCTGTTGCATGAGCGGGCAGGTTGGGTAATTGGCTTTGATCGCCCTACGGGCCGGTTCGATGTCTCCTGCTGGGGGTGTATAGGGTGCTTCACCCCACACGCGTGTGTTTGTGCGTCTGCTTGTGTGTACTGGATGCCTGAGGAGAGATTTTGGTGAGAAATTCTCTGCTTTTTTGTGCACGCGTAAGCAGTGTGATTTAATGTTGACATGCTGCCCCCCCAGGCACACAGATATGCACACACAGCTATGGCAGAAGCTTTGTTAAGTGGGGGTCCATTTTGCAGTCAGTACTCCTCCCAAGGGAGCGGCTTCTCAGTGATTTTTTTTGAAATGCCACTGCATTTAATTTCTATCTTCTCCCCCTTTGATCATTCTAACTGGTTTAGCTGGTAATATTAGCGCGATCAGCATGACCATCAAAGAGCAGCAAGCACTGACCATCTCAGACCTGCTAAAACCAGCCAACAGCATAAGCTAAGTCCAAATCTGAGAGGGCAGTTGTGGGATGTTAAAGGTGAAGTAAATGTGCATTGTTTTTCTATAGCCTCCCCCCCCACCCCTGAGCTCAAAGCAGATCCGACTGGAATGGTTTGACGGAAGGGAAGAGAACGGCGAGCATTCATGCCACCGAATGGGCATATCAGAAGACAGAAAATCCTGTCATTGGTCATTGATCCAGGGGGACAGTCTAGGATTGGCCTGATGCTATGGACAATCTGCCAATGAGCCCGCGGGGGTGTGGCTCAGCGGCTCAGGACAATGTGTCCGTGATCAGGAGGTTCATATCTGCTGGTCCGCAGAATCATGTCACCGTTGGGCCCCTGAGGAAGTCTCTAAACCGCAGTTGCAGTCTGCCAACAATCAATAAATAAATAATACTGGGGGGGGGTTTACTAGCAAATTTAAGAAAGCAGGAAAATGCCAGTTAGTTAGTTAGTCAAACCGGTTTTTACCTTTCAGAATACAGTCGTTCGTCGCCACTTCGCGATTCGACTTTCGCGACTATCACGGTTTTTTGTATATTCATTAAAAAGTTGATCGAGGCAATGAAAATGATACGTCGAAGCATCTTTGCTCTTCGTAATTAAATGTACAATGATAATAATATATTTGTAATGTCTAATATGTCTTATTTTCTCTTATTTTGTCTAATATATTGGGTAATACGAGTGTAATTGTCATGACCTGCCTATATGATCCTCCTGTGTGCCACGCCCCCTTATTAACTACATGTGCAACCCCGATTGTGACCAGCTGTTTTCTGTCAGTTTGATTCATCCGGTGTATTTAAGTTCATGTCAGAGTCTGTAACCCCAGGTCTGTCATTGACGTTTTGATGTCACATGTTCCTGTATCCTGCATGTAGAGTGATTCCAAATAAACCCTCCGATCCCGATTCCTCATTTCCTCGTTCCTGCTTCCGTGTCCAGCAATCATAACAGTAATGGTGACTGAAGAGTGTCATCTCATGTCTAGAGGGCTCTAATAATGTTAATTAAAAAACCATATTTAAAAGGTCGCAAACGGTGGGGGCGTGGCTGTCAGTAGGTCGTGGCTCCCCGGCTCTTCCGTGCTCCTCGGGGGCTGCGGTCGTCCTGGGTCTCCTGGGCCTGTAGCGCCGACCTCTGGCTCTTGTGGGGTGTGGTTCCCACCTTCGCCATTTAGTACGTTCCATGGTGAAACACACACACACACAACACACGCGCACAAGCCCACACATCTCGCCTACACGATTGAACATGCATGCACATACACTTCTCCTCCACGCGCACACAACGATTTTGTATGTTTGTATATCTGTGTTTCTTTATTCTTTATTTGTGTTTGTCTTCATGAACTTATCCATTCCTGCACTTATTTCAGATGCCGTTGATCTTTTGCCTTTTTCTTCCCTCTCCTTTACAGGTGCAGCAATTGGAGATTGTATACTGTGTTTTCTACTTTACTCATATCGTTTTTTTCTGGGTTTTTTTGGGTTCTTTTCTTTTATTTCATTTTCTTTTCTTTTCCCTCCTAATCTGTCCCTCCTTTTCGGCCAGTTCAGCCACTGCAATTTTTTACATGTGCTAAAAATTAAATAAATAAAAAGAAATCGATGAACATGAAGGGCTTATACAGAGTTTATAGAGCCCCTCATGGTAAAGCAAACACGTTTGGCACAGCTGTGCATTCAGACCATGGTTCTGCTTGCTAAAGCTGCCGGACAGGACAAAAGCAAAGAGAGAAAAAAAGAAGGTGGCAAACAGGTTTTCTATGCTCTAACTACGAAAATATTCCATTTATAAACGAAGAATCCTACTTTGCGGAAATTCACTTATTGCAGTGGAGTCTGGAACTGATTAACCGCGATAAACGAGGGCCGACTGTATATGTTTGGCAAAGTATTACAAAGGCTGACATTCTTTTAATTGCCTATGACATTGCAGCAGTGAGCTGAAGTAATTATGAGGCAACACCTAATTAAAAGTTTAAAATTTAATGGAGGGTGAATCTCGCATGCAAACCGGATGCGGGTAAGCGTGCATCTCGCTTCCTGTGATCGCCGGTGTACGACATTTCCGGAAAAGTGATCGTGAAACTGAGCAGATCCGTCAGCCTCGTTACGACGTCAGAGGCTGAGCCTAGAGGCAGCCGAAGCCTTTAATCAGCACCTCCTGACAGAGGTGATGGAGTGTGAACTTTGACATACAACAATCCCCGCACCCCCCCATCTCTCAATTCTCTGTGGCATGGAGCCGGATTTATGGTGTGTCACCCTGTCCTGTGGCTCAGTGATAAAGCCAACTGCCGCGCGGTACAGATGCCGCCGTTCGGCCCGTCGCCGTTCGGCCCGCTTAGTTTATAAAGGGCCCAATCTGGTGCGCTCTGCGATTTATTATACAGGCCTTACGCGAGGAGTTAGCGGTTTTTCTGCCATTGCTCAGCCTGGCTATTGATTAATATTGCAGCAGGGAAAATGGAATCTGTCACCAAAGATAACAATTGATATTTGTGTTAGTTTTGCTCATGAATTTATGGTATTGAATGTCACAGAAATAAAGCTATTTGGCATGTAGGGAGGGAATTTTATTATTTCCAGTCTAATTGATATTATTGTGATTTACTGAGTGAAAATCTAAACTTTTTACATACTTCCTATAAAACATAACAACTTTCTTTGCTCTAACATTATAATCTTATGCCCACTTTTATGCAATTATTGACATGCAGAAATGTCCACAAATAATTAAAAAGATGCTTATGTATGTTTTAAAAATTCATGCTGGTTTTATTACATGAAACCAGAAAATAATGTATGATACTAATATGCAATAACCTTAAAATAATTCAATGATTTCTTGTACTGTTCTTGGCTTTAAATGAACATAATATCTTTAAAATTAAAATACCAGTCACAGAAATTTGTTTGGGAATATTGATATTGTTCCATGGCATTTTTAAAGGATAAACAGTCACTAATCCGATGTTCAGGTTGTTGTGCAGAGGAACTCTGCTTGTCACAGACCCAGAAACATTTAGTAAAACATTTCAAGACAAAGCAAAGTTGTTGTGAATTTCCGCGTGCTTATGGCGCTCTCCCCCTGACCTCTCCTTGATGCAGTGACAGCCGCTGCGGGGTCGCCGTCATTGTGAAGCAGTGTTTCCCTCAGTGAAGCTTGTCCTTTGGGACTGAGTTTATTGAAAGTGGCTGCCGTCCTTCCCGCATTCCACTTGATCTTTGGAGCGTACAGAATTACTCCAGTCATATGAAATGAGTCTCTGTTTCCCTGCTTCCTTAATCAAAGCAATACCACTGTGGGCCACAATGACGATAATGCCGCTCTGTGCCCCGGCAGGTAGAACCTGGGGCTGCGGCCCGCTTTTCATTTATGAACTTGTTTCTCTGGGTTCACTTGTTTTGGTTAATTACATGCGCTATGTTGTTTTTTTCTGTTTGCCAAGCTCACCAGGATTGGCTGTCGCCTGCTAGCCTGTGCACCAGCTCCCCGCCTCCTCGTCACAGCTGTGAGCTCATAGGTTGCCTCTGCTTCCCCCTAGCAGCCCTCAGCCAGTCCCAGCCCTCGTAGCATTGCGCATCACTCCCGCCAGCCGGCTGCCTGTTACTAAGGCTCCCCGCGCTACCACAGGCAGAGACGCGTCGCTATGGCCACCGAGTACTCTGCCGCGGGCAAACTGCATGCAGTGGCCGCACACCCTAGGGAGGGGATGGTGGGGGGCTACAGATATAACTGTTAATCAGCAGTGGGTGGGTCCTATGTGAATGACAAACCGCACCGGCCAATCAGGCTCGGCTGCCCTGTTTATCATTCCAGCAGTTCTTACGGAAAGTTTGTCCTTGTCGTTGCTGATAAAAACACCATGCCGGGTGCATTTTACAAATGTTTAAACCATTATCCATCTCTATGAAACACATTTTCAGCTGTTTTTGGTATTAATCCTATTCATGTTGAATTTTGACCAACCGTAGCATTAGCTCAAACCTGTAAGACAACCTTAACCTTTGAACCAAGTGTCATTGTTAAGGTTGGGGCTAGGTTTAGGGGTTAGGGCTAGGTTTAGGGGTTAGGGCTAGGTTTAGGGGTTAGGGCTAGGTTTAGGGGTTAGGGCTAGGTTTTGGGGTTAGGGCTAGGTTTAGGGGTTAGGGCTAGGTTTAGGGGTTAGGGCTAGGTTTTGGGGTTAGGGCTAGGGATAAGATATAGCACTAAGCTTACGGTTAGGGTACAGGGACAGTATGATAAGGTCAGCATGGGGACAGTATGCTCCATATTGTTTGAGACTAGCTTAATTAGCTTCCTGGCTGTATTAAACTAGAATTGACATATCTCTGCTATTTAATAAAAAATACCTGCCCCAGACTATGGGAAGATGTATGCCATTGTGAGACACCTACCACGATAGATAATTTCCTGCGGGTATGCTAGTGTCCATCCCCTACACATTGGCCCATACCATCGGCATCGCTAAGTCCAATCCCTCAGGGCTATAGACCCCAGTATTTCAGCACCGAGGATTTTAAACCTAGCCCCCAGTATTTTAGCGCCGATGCCAGTCTTCCTTCCTTCAACAAAAAGACAAGCCCCAGGTAGACTTGACTTAGCTCCGGGTCTTTCCAATAGCTTGAAACCCCCCCCTGACCCATACTAGCATTTTTTACCTAGCTGTTAGTTATTCTCGGAGGCGCTAGACCATTTTGGCTCCTGTTTACTAGTCATTCTTGCCCTATATATGTATCTAACCAATACGGCATCCCTAACAATACGCTGGACTGTCTACCAGGAACGAAAGGTCATGTGTTGGAAATGCGGGCACACCTCTACTGAATATTCCTTTTAAATTTATTTTGCAGGCCAGTATTTTTATATTCCGGACCAGGGAAGTTGCCGATACCAGCCCTGTAAGGTCACAGTGGTATAACACATCAGGGTGGCATGGCTGCATCATCTGCCGCTCCTTTGGCCTGTGGCGACCCGCTACTCTTCAGTGTCCGAGGGAGGTGTCCCGCTGCCCCCCCCCAGTTCTATGAGGTCATAACCCTAGCATGTACTTAGTCTGAAGGCCAGCAAGCCTCGAGCGTGGTTCTGCAAGGGTCCTTAGATGCTGAGCTGTTTGTTTATTTTTTTGCTTGCTCATTAAGGGAGGCTCCTTGGCACGGCCTGGGGGATTCTGGGAAGGCTTGGAAGGCCTGCAGCTGTCCCCGGATGAAGAGGGGCGTTCGATAAATGAAGGCTCACAGGGCCGTGCAAGATCGTCTGGGTGGGAAGGAGAGCACTGATTCCCTTACAGGCCGTGTATCCTTGTGAGCATCTCTTCTCTGGGTGGGAAGGAGAGCACTCCCTCACGGGAAGCATGGTGAAAAGGTGCACCACTCCAAGTGAACATATGTTTTTTTTTCTCAAAGTTTTTCCTGGTTTCCTGTAACAAATCCCACCTCTTGGAATGGATAAACACTAGTAAGGTGCAGGAAATTGTGATTAAGATAATGTATCCAATGAGATGCAAGTGGGTGTGGCTTTTCTAATACAGACCACAGGTAGCTATTAAGGGTAACAGGTCCCAATCATCTGCGACAGATTCCAGGACAAAGGGCACCTTTCACTGCCGAAAGCAGATCACTCCCTGGAAAAAGCAATTTGACTCTCGTTCTATTTTTTCTTTGAATCGGCCATTTACCGTCTTCATAAATCCTGGTTGGACTCTGTGACAATGTAGAACGGTAGAACAGCCTCTAGCTGAATGCCACACTGAGATGAGCAACATGGCACAGATTCTCTTGCGTGGAATCGGATCTCGAGATGTCCACACCCCGGCTTTCAAGCAGAACCATGACAGTCCATAATCAGGGTCCACTGTTAAGCTTCTTAATTAACAACACCTGAGCTGATTGGATGGGGTATGGCAAATGGAGATGGGGCGCGTCACCGAAATGTGCTACCCTGTTGAAGACCTTGGGCTTTAGCATTTGTTATCACTCTTAAATCACAGCTGCACCAAACTACCACCCCTCTAGGACTGGTTCATTTTCTATGATCACCACTCAACACAATGAGTCTCCAAAGCAAGTCAGAAGCCAGCGCGCATTGAAGACACTCTGCCACAGACTCATGTGACGTTCGGCCGTCTTATTAGTTGCAGCGTTTATCTGAATGTCCGAATGCCCGTGACACATATCACTAGACTGTTTCTGTCTCTCTCACCTAGTCTCCAATTAGTTTCCATTTGAGTCCTTGTGTTGCTGTAGCAGCACTAATGTTGAAATATCTCTGGGATGACTCTGTATCTATACACCCAGTTTTACTTTTACAGCACAGTCAAAACGTTATGTAGATCACCCTTTGGGAGAAGCTTTCAAAGTCTTGCATTTGTGGTAATGGTGAGCAACTGCTCCGCTAACATGTTTAAAAAAGCTTCACGCTTTCCGTGTATCACTGTGGTAACATTCAATTATAGATGAGAAACTGGGCTATCTAGCCCGGCGCCTGTCACTTTAATAATTATCTGGGGAGCAAAGCAGATTCCTTCAGATAACCGGATGATTCAGCGTCGCTTTGGCACATCCTGGCCAGACCGCGGTAGAAATTACGGCTGAATTTATTCATATTTGTACCCGATGAATATTCATGTGTGTGGCGCAGTTTGAAAAGTCTGCCACGGATTGCTGACGGCCCTGGGAATAAAAGCTGGGCTTTTTCCGATAAAGAAGGGAGAGACTGAGCAACTAGGCCTGCTTACACCTCTAAGGCTTTGCGCCGGTAGCCACACGCTAACGTGTTCCTGGAGACTGTACCTGCAGGCCCTTCGACAGTCCTCCTTGTAATTTATTTAGCAGTTTGGCTAAATTTATTGTGTTGGTGCTACAAATTTGACCGTCCATCACAAGTACCCCCTTGGCATAGATAATGTATGTCGTAAATACAGCGTTATGCTAAAGGGAATTATATACGATTGGGTGTTATTTCCTTCCTGTTAGCAACTATTGATAGTAATTGATAGCTGACTCATTATGTCAATTTTGTTCGTTGTCTTAGCTGTTATTACATATTGGACAGTTGTTCCGGGATTTTCGGAAGGCTGCTATGAAATCTGAACTTATGAAAATATGAACTTAGTTCAGCCATTGATTCCACTCTTCAGAATATCAAAGCTACTTAACGTGTAGAAGAGGAACAGCTAAGAGAAATTAGCAAGTTCCTCATGTTCCTGGAGTATTGAGTGGCCGGCTTGTGAAAGCAGAACTCAGAGGCTCCCTGAGGTTTCACACTGACCCTTTCACCCGTCTGGGGCTTGTTGGTTGTCAGAGGTGGGACTGAAAGCCAAAGATGGTTTCACACGGTGAGAAGAGATTGGGCAGGCTGCCCTTAACTCCTCTCTTTCCTTGTTGTCTGGTCAAACGTCGATCTCCACCGAACTGTGACTGTTTGGCCACTTGAGTCTCGGTCTCAGTCTCATTTTCCAGTTAGTTTGGTTCCTTCGCCTGCGCACTTTATTTTGTTCCTGAAGTGGCTGCTTGAGGACATGGTTGCAGTAAATTAGGGAATATGATGCATATCCATGTGCTTCAGTCGATGGCAGGAGACCAAACAGGAACTCGATTTATCATGGGGATTTGCATTTAATAACCAACCAGACCGGCACATCCAGTTAATGCTTTTATGGCAAACATGACCTGGCTTGGCGCGATACTTTCAACATGTCAAAACACACTAACCAGGAACTTGCAGGCCAGAGAGATATTTCTGATGGTTCTTGTGATGCTTCGACAGAGCAAAATGAACATTTTGCTCTTTAAACATTGAAACATTGCCCAACTGTACTTTTCATTAGATGTATAAGCTACACCTGGTAGTTGTGTTATTGTTATACGTCCAGTGGTCACTGCAGTGGTCATTGCAGCACAGCTCAAATGCAGTCAATTTAATATGATCTTATTTGTGACTTAAGGGTGAGACAGGGAGGAACAGTCTGACAACAAGCCGTGACTCTTCAGGGTTTTCGTCACTGCAGTTATTGATTTCTGGCAGTTCCCTGGACTAATGAGGCCTAGCTTGAGGACACTATTGAACCTCATTAAGGGACTCCACAATCCATCTGGACTGACCTGATATGAGCGAGGAGGTTCCGAATGTGGAGGCACCCCAGGTCCATCCGAAGGTCCGTCATTTGTCTCGTGTTGTTCCCCTGACGTTTGTACATTGTTTCACGGTTTGCAATCATGTTTTGCCCCTTTTCATGAAAGTTGTCAATAATTCCTGAGGTGACTGCATGCGTGTTTTTGATTTACTGATAAACCGTGTTTTACTTGGGTCTTCTGGGGGACAGGCATTCATGCCCCGCCTTCCTGCTGCCCCCCCTCCCCCACAGACCCTGACAAATGTAATTGTACCAATTATATTCTTTCATTCAGCTGGCTAAAAAAAAAAATGCTCCCGTTCCGAAATGGCAGACGATGTCCATTAGGCCCATTTAGCAATAGCTTGAGGCCTGTGCATCTTCTTGAAAAATGTAGCTAAACATATTTCATGAATTAAAATGACTCTGCGTAATGCAGGGAAAGGCCTTAGAAGCAATATATCTTTGTATTACGAAACAACACCGTAATTTATTTTGGAGATACGTTCTAACTCTCTCAAGGATTCTTGTCCAAGAATAAACCCCATGATTTCAATTAATGATGGACACTAGTGAACGAAAGCTTGCTATAATTTGACTGTTAAGATGCTGTCAAGAAAATCAAATGTATATAAAGGCCTGGGATTGAAACGGTGATTAGCTGAGATTGAGGGTGGCTCCCTGCCAAGTATTTAATCTTAGACCCCCAGGGTCAGGGGGGGTCAGTACAGAATAGTTGCCAGCACTGGTTACTTTTTATTTCTCTACTTGAGGAGTCAGTGGCTTTACAGTTGACCTTTCCAAAAATGATGCAAGGCCTTGATTGGTGCATTACTCGAGCCAATGAATGCCTGGGAATTGCAAATGCCACTTGCTACAAGCCAGGATGCGTAATTTCGAAGACACTTAAGCGTTTTTCCAGGCATAAATCAAGTAAGTATTTAAGCTTATGGCATTTTGAATGCATGTGATTGGGGCACCTTTGAAGGTTGTAGACCTTCAACGGAAAAATTCTGGCTTGATTTGTTCAAGAATCAACTTATTTGTTTTCCCATGGACTCACATATTCTTAGAAGCCATATTCATCATTGTTCTGGTTCACCAAAAAGAGACAAAGATCAATACCATATTCTGAACAGTTTTGAAGTCATTCATCGAAATCTGTATTCATACCTTCTTGGTAAAACTTTACATAAAGGGAAAATAAACGTCATGCTAGCTTGGCGTTGAGTATTTACTGAAGCTCCGTAGATACACACCCCCTTGCCCCCACTCTCATTTCCTTGCCTACGGTGACACATCGCTGCCTGTTTAATATTCTTCTTGTTTAATGTAACCGAATTCCCCTTAGTCGTGATTTGCGAAGAGAGATACGTCAAAATGAAGCAGCCCTCTGTTGAACAATGAATAGTAATTGTACCCTTTAATCTTTCTGCTTTAACAAGGTTCATTTTATTTAATGTCCCTGAAGAGTATGGAGCGGATGTTTTATACTGTTGTTCAAATTAAACCGCTGCTTAATTACAGCAAGGTATATTACGGAATGATATTGGTGATGTTCAACGACTGGGTGAAGTCTTTTTGTGTTAGTTAGGGTAATAATGGGTAGCTATTTTATACACACACACTATATGAACAAACGTATTGGGACATACCCCTTAATCATTAAATTCAAGTGTTTCATTCAGACCCAATGACACAGGTGTGTAAAAATCAAGCATTTAGACATGCAGTGAGGTTTACAAACATTTGTGAGCTCAGTGAATTCAAGTATGGTACAGGACACCACCTTTACAATAAGCCAGCTTGTGAAATTTCTTCCCTGTTAGATATTCCACAGTCAACTGTAAGTGGTATTATTGCAAAGCGGAAGCGTTTA
>JAODKE010000146.1:11651817-11663445 GCA_026779605.1 Mormyrus hasselquistii
GCTCGCCGCCACTGGACTCTGGAGCAGTGGAAACATCTGTGGAGTGACGAAACTTCTCTGTCTGGCAGTCTGATGGAGGAACGTTACCTGCCTGACTGCATTGTGCCAAATGTAAAGTTCGGTGGAGGAAGGATAATGGGGTGGGGCTGTTTTTCAGGGGTTGGCTTAAGCCCCTTAGTTCCAGTGAAGGGAAAACTTAATGCTTCAGCATTCCGAGACATTTTGGACAATTCTATGCTTCCACCTATTTTGGGGAAGGTCCTTTTCCATTCCAGTGTGACTGTCCTGCAGCGTACAATCCTTTGGCATCGATTGAAGAGGTTCAATAAAGTTAGTTGGTAAGTTAGTTGAGTTTTATGTGGAACAACTTGACTGGCCCTCACAGAGCCCTGACCTCAACCCCATCGAACCCCTTTTGGGCTGAACTAGAATGGAGATTGAAAGCCTGATCTGACAAACGCTCTTCTGGATGAATGTGCAAAAATTCCCACAGACACTCCAAAATCTTGTGGAAAGTTTATCCCAGAAGAGTGGCAGCTGTTACAGCTGCAAAGAGGGACCAGCTCCATATTGATGCCTGTGGATTTTCCAGCTGTCCCGAACGAGGTTCCACATATGTACTGGTCAGACTCCTACAAAACCTTTTCTGCTGTGTTTAGGTCAGGTAACCAGGTCCTGTGTTGGGCATGTGTTGAGACACAATTACCGTTCTTTGTAGGCAGCTTGGCATGTGCAAATTCTGACAGGTACACATCATATATACGTATGTAAATATATATTTAACTAAGGGAGGCAAAAAGCTGAAAATATAATTGATGATACTATGATGTCGTTATGTCCTACTATGATGTCGTTATGTCCTACTATGATGTTGTTATGTCCTCTATCTTGTTTCTCTTTTTGGCTCAACCCACATCATTGTTTTGTGCCCATATAAAGCCGGCAGACCGTATCAGGCATGTCTCTAGGCTGATGTTTAATGTGGGCTTGTTTGGCTGCTGGCGACGAAACAGCTCGCCACGTCCCGGTCCGCTACCTTGTCTGCCTTTCTCACGGTGCAGCTTTCATTGCTCATTAAACCTCATTGCATCCTGAGTTCATGGTTAAACCCTCGTCTCCGAAAATGAGAACTTCGAACTTGTCCCTGATAAAAAAAAAAAAAAAAAAAAATGTGACAGTATTACCTGCTAAAAATGTTTTGCTTTGGGACATCATTCCAAGATGTCACCTGCAATACAAAGACAGGCCAGCAGATGGGGCAAGGTGTGTGCATTTTCTAGTGTTATACGCACATATCATTATATCTATGCGCAACTTAATTAAGTAAACTATTAAATCTTTATTCCTAAATCTTCTTTTTGCATTGCTTGACTTTTCTTTCTACATCACTTCTATCAATATCAGTACTTTGGTATTTGAGATAGACAGGAACCACGGATCAGTTGCCAACATCGGGAGTGTAAAGGGCACATCATAGACAGACGCAAGTAATTTAAAAGAATGCAAAGGATAACCAAAAAAGTTCAATGTGCAAAAATGTGGCGATTCATGGTTCGGTCCAGGCAGTGCACGGTCGGGGAGGGGGGCTGCTGGAGTATAGAGTCCAATGGCAGCTCTAAGACGGGACCTCTGGTCGCAGTGGATGGCTGTAAACTGAAGCTGCTGCCCTGTTTGAGTGTGGTATGACGGGCGTGAGGCGGTGCCCAGCAAGCTGAGCGTTTCCTACAGAGAGTCCAGCTCAATTCCCAGAGCAGAAGCTGCATTTCTGATAAGTTGATTGGGTTCGTTGGCCTCCCCTGTAGTGATGCTGTTTGCCCCAACAAACTACTACAAGGAAGATTTTACCTCCTGCCACAGACTGATTGAACTGCTGCAACGGGCCCCCCCCCCCCCCCCCCACTGAACCCCAAAGGCCCTGAGCCTGTTCTGGACCTTTTACTGTTAACAGTGCATGCCAGCTTGCAGTCTCAGGGCATGCCTAGGTACCTAGTTTTCTCTATCACCGTCAATTCCTCTCTGTTGATAGTGTGAGAGGACAGGGGATGCCTTTAGGTCTCCTGAAGTCCACCACCATCGCCTTGGTTCTCCAAACGTTGAGCTACAGCTGGTTCTATTAACACCCCTCAACAAGCTCCTGTTTTATGCTTTCCACCTTGATCTCATACACTCCCAGTATTCCCGGCTCACCTGAGAACTACAGATGACACGTCTCAGTCAATGTCGTAGAGGCCGAACAGGAAGGGGACTGAGGCCGTCATGGTTCAAGTCTCATGACCTGTGATCTGTGGCTTAAGGAGTCCAGGACACAATAGATGTGTCCACATGAAGCTTTATCTTCAACAACACAGGTTACTCAATGTAGTAATGTTAAAGTCATTAGTCATTAGATTGTAATTTAAAGTCGTCCTTGAAAACTAGGAGCAGTCATATCTTCTGTCCAAGCCTTTTGTTAAACCTTTTGTGAACGAGTGAGTGACTGCGCAGCCTTTTTATAAGAAAAGCATCGTGCACTAAGTGTCACAACATATAGCCTATTTGCAGATAAAGACCAGTAAAGACAGGTGTGTTTCTCTCTGGAAAAAAAGTTTGAAAAATGTATGACATTGCATTAAAAGAATCTGGTGCTGGTGTTAACGCGTTACAGTATTTGTATAATGGACAGCAGGGAACTTAGTGTCGTCGTCAACAAACGTAATTTTTTTTTGTTTCTGACGCATTAGTATACTTCAGTTTGCTTTGTTTTTCTGCAGATGTGTTCAATTGTGTAACAGTTCTAAGAGCTGTTAACGATCGCAAAATGTCTGACAGTACTTCACAGAGAATTACCTGAAAACTACAGATGATATTAATATAGTTGTCAGTTTTGTAAGAAAAAAAAACTATATCATGCCAGTAGTTCTATAGATGAATTATTCATAACATTTTATTTCCATTTCAAAGCATATATTAAAAGGTTATTAAACATTTGATTTTTTTAATTAGTAAACTATGTTGTAGGCCTACTTCAAAATGATGCGTATTTTTCAGTTTTTTACATTGAAATCATTAATTTTCTCTAACATACACAGATAGCAAGACATTTTTGTCTTGTACTTTTTGGACAGAAACATCAACTTTTTGCATTACATAAGTTAATATTGACATTGAAGTTTGTCAGTAGATGAATATCGAGAAACATGTCGAAAAACGACGCTTTTCTGCAGAATGTTTAGTTTCGGAATTGGTTTCTGGCCACCAAATTCGCCTGCGCCACTCCTTTAAAGTGACAGCATTGTGGCTTACCTATCTGAGATCATTTGCTGAAGGTTTTATAACCGTAGATTTAACTAGTAACTAAAATAATACAGGTTATTTACCAGGTCTGCCGCTGGGGCTGCGGAGGCTGCTATATAGCGCCGCCACGCAAATAAAAAAAAAGTTTTTGCAGCTGCCTTATTTTTGTTTCAGTTCCTGTTTGAAGACTTTCGGCGTTGTGGCATTTGGTTGACATAGTTTGCCTGCGGATTACCTTAACATGGCGCCTATTCAACAGCAATAACAACTTTCAGAAGAAGATTTTTAATTGCATATCGCTTATTAATAAAATTAAACTCACTTTTCCAGGCGCATACGGGTAGAAGAAAGCGCAAGCGCAAGAAGAAAGTATGGATTACGTTCTGTCATTCACCGGGAAGGGCGCCCGGTCCATCCGAGACGCAGTTTCCAGTCGGATCTGGTCTTCGTCACCCAGAGAAGTTTACTTCAAAGACACTTTTGCCGATCGGACAGGTTTGCTTGGAGAAAACGGCCGAGCTCAAGGTCAGATCTGCAGTTATATACAGCCTGTTAATGCTCGTCGTGCCCCGTGCAAACAGACTCTTTAGTGGGTAGTGGCAACGTTGACAACTTTTGGACTGATGACATTCGCTTGCTGCGTGCGGATGGGCGACAATGTCAACTTTTTAAGCGTTTTGCCGTCATGCTTTTCCCCCATACGTGCGCGTGCAGAGGCATGTTGTTCTACACATTTCACTTTTGCCCCCCATGCAGTCCGTTATCTTGCAATTCTCGACTTTCTATATTATTTTTGGGCTTGAAAGGGAGGTAAAAAAAAAGGTGAAACAGATTCGGATTGTTGCCAAGTCGCATACGTGTCGGTAACTGCATGCACTTCGGCTGTTGCGCAGCTTTTGCCTATATGCTTGGGAATCTTGGCGTGGGGCGATCGGTATACACTTTACCCGTCGGGAAGTTTTAAAGAAACGCTGCTAAAAATACAGTGGCTGCAGTGCATTACTTCAGAAGCTGAATTAGCCTACCTTTCCCTCTCTTGACGGCTGCACTCCGCATTTGTCCGCAATAATAGAATAATATCCCTGAAATCCGATAGGCCTGTATTGACTAAGTTGGCTCAGGTTGGGGAAAAGCACCGAACATGCAAGTAAGCGATAGACACGTTATAAACAGATCTGCGTGGCGGGCTGCTTTACTGCAGCCGTCAAAATGGGGTTTTTAAGAGGCAATGTTTGACGATCGAACTGGGTACACATCTGTCCGGCTGCACGGTGTCGCCCAGTGTGTCGCGTCATTGGGCTGTAAGACATCGGGAAACCTGTGATCCTCGAAAAATAATGTTTACCCTTTAGTAATATGTGAATTTAAGACAGTATGAAGTTAGACAAAGTTATCTAAAAAATAAATAGTAATAAACAAACACTATACAGTGTTCCCCGAAACTGGAGACCACAAGTTTTATTACAGAGAAAATTTGTCACGTACGTAACAGGAATAGATACATGTTTCCTGATCAGGATTAAGCAGGTTATTAATATAGAACTCCGTGGAACGTCCACAGTTCTATATTAATAGTTTGTTACTATGATACTATTTATTATGTATGAGGACAGACGTTGACCACGTGGCTATTCTGCTTGCCAAACCGTATGCTTATGAGTGATAACGTGAGCCTTTAAAGGGAGGGGCTCTTTCCCCATCGATTATTTGTAATCAGTTCAAGGACAGAACAACCAAAACAGGTCAGTCATCAGGACAAATTAAAGAGAGAGATTAATAGGATGGCAGAGGCACAGCTGTGAACAGTGCTGACTCATTGCACTAGGGCGCAGAAGCTTCTGGAAGAAACAGACGGGGCTGGGGGGGTCTGCTTAGTGGCACTGGAGCTGAAGCTGCAGCAGAGACCTGCAACTCCCCCCCCCCCACACACACACACACGCACACACACACGAACACACACCCGTTTGTGAGTGATGGAAAAGCGTCGGAGGTAGGGGACACGGAGGGTGGTGTTTATGCTAAAGGGGTTATGAAGGGGCTATATGAGAAACTTGGTTTATTTGGTGCCTTCTGAGTTGTTCCTGTGACAAAGTGAGATTTAAAAATAATGAGCAATGAATATCTGTGCTTTGGGTGATCCTGATATTGCACATTAGCAAAAGTGGTCTCTCTGACCTCGATCGAGATGAGTGGTTAAAGGATGGATGGATGAGTGGGTGGGTTTTGCGTATATTAAATTATTTAGCATTTAGCACTACACACATTCTGTTACATTTTAATGGTAAAGTGATATTCTTGTGCCAAAACTAGGCTGTAATATTCTTCTGCATTCTATTCGCTAGATTTCTCCAAAGAATCATTCTGCGAGTCGCCTTTAGAGTAATTTCAAAGTCTGTCCCTCCAGAGTCTTTTTTTTGTAATGTGAGTCTTCTCTGAGAGTCATTTAAAAAGGACTCTCTCCAGAATCATTTTAATGAGAGCAATTTCAAATGTTTTCTTTCCAGTTATTTTAATGAAGCATCAGTTCAAAAGGACTCTGTCAGAGTCACGTTAGTGAGAGTCTTCTCTGAGATGACTCTTCCCAGAGTCAAATAAATGAGTCATTTCAAAGGTATTCTCACCGGAGTCATTCCAAAAAGAGCCATCAATCTAGAATCTCTAACTTGATACCCCAGAGCCCATTTCTTCTCGAACATTGTCCAAAAGCCAGCTCTGACTGCACCAAAGGCATTACTTGTGGAAGAAGAACTGAGAGCCTGTAATTTTCGAAAACAACCTCAATGGTTTTGCTTCACCAGGCACACAGATGCCTTGTCTCTTGGTGATCTGATCACTTTTACGTCGTGCCTCCGTTTAGGGTTTATATGATCTTTCCTCCAGATTTCATTTGGGATGCGATTTTCATGCCAACAGTGTTAAACTTGAACGGCGCATATTACTATGCATGAAATGCAGAGGACGCAGTCCCCGGGGCGAACGCGAGTTATGTGAATGTCACTTTATGAATGCCATTCATTTGAGCCTCTATTATGCATGTGCAGTTCAACTAAACCGCTGGCAGGAACCTAAAGGAACAAGGCGGGAAAGACAGCAGCTGCCCTGTTAAACCTGCTGGAAACAAGCTTCCCTCAAAGCTACAGATTAAGCGCCAAAATAGGGTTTGTGTTTGCTGGTGCTTTTCACCGACTGTGCAGATTGTAGTATTAAATAATCCTGATGTCATCGTGTCCCTCTTAATTTTCAGGTATCATTTTCCCCAAAGTGCATGTTGTCAACAGGCATGCAGGCTTGCCCCCCCCCCTCCCAAAGGACAGAGTCTGGGAAATTGCCGAGTCAGATCCCTGTCTCCAGTGTAGTCATGCGGACGCAACAGCTGAGACCCCCCTCATTCCGACACTTTTGAGGTCTGGGGGAGTCTGCATTAGCGCGGGCTGTTCCGAAAGCGCATGTCGGGATGAGTAATGCGTGGCTGCGGGGAGGCGATGCCCCTCGTCCAGCCACCTGACGCGTCTGAGCGGGTCGGCGGCGCCGCGGCGATGTGTGGTTGCGCGCGCCAGTCACCGTCAGCGGGATTTTCGCAGTGAGTGGCGTACAAAATACCTGATAAAATACAGGTGTGAATCGAACGCGGCGCTGTGAATGTTTCCCGCCACTCCATATGTTATGGTGTCTCCGGTTACGCATTGATCCATTTGGGGACGCGTTCAGAGACCCTCGCTGTCTCCCCCCACATCTCCCTGACATACTTGCGGTTTTAACGCGAACCTAAGCACAGGCGCCAGGCAGCGTTCGCGAGGGAACAGGGGCCCGCGATCCATCGAGCGGGAGGGAGTGGGCGTTAATGAGGATGACCTCCAGACTCGCTAACTCTGAGCCGAGGTTCAGGGGGTTTGATTAATTGACCTGGAGGGGGTGTTAATGAGGAGGAACGACGGGAACTTCCGGCCAGGCAGACCGCAGTGTGAAGGGCCGCTCTGGGAGCTGGGGGAGAGCCTGAAATGTGCAGCCTCTCCTTGTGCTCTGTTGTTGTTGTTGTTGTTGTTGTTGTTGTTGCTGTTTTTGCAACATGCTGCTGTAACCCTGATATTCATTCCGGTGAGTCTGACTTGCAGCGCCAGTCAATTTGCACATGGGTTCTGAAACTCAACCTCAAATGAACAGTGCCAGACACTGCGATCGCAGCCCCTTTCGTGGTGTTGTGTGTGGGGGAAGGTCCCCTTTATCATTTATCGCAATCATACCTGATTTGGGAGTCCCTGAATGTTTGTCTTTTTTTTTTTTTGTTTTTTACATATTTACAATTTAAATTTTTTTCTTTTTTAACAGATGTGTTTTACCAAAGCAGTGCATGTTTTTGAGAAAGGGGGATCAGCCCTGTGCGTTAAGGGCGTCACTCAAGGGCCTAATGGTCACATCACTTTGCTGACCCTGGGATTTTCACCACCGACCTTCTGATCACAGGCACAGCCCCCCAACCCGCTGAGCTCATGCTACCGCCGCGTATCAGACATCGACGCCTCTTTTTAATGGAGAAAACGTGATTCAGAACCGGACTGTTGATCTTTTAACGTCTTTTAAAGGCTATTTCGGTTATTAAATGACAAGGAGACGCTCTTTAATTTAGTTTGATGCAGCTTGCAGCTAAAAGCGTGTGGCGCGGCCCTGATGCGTCAGAAAGCCGCTCTGCAGCACGCTGACAGCAGCCACGGAGACGGGCATGATTTGAGGCAACGGCACAAGATCGCAGTGTGAAATTTTCTCTTTAAATGGAGCTTGCATATAGCTGGAGAGCGGTCACGTGACTGCAGGCATAGTGCCACAGCTGCCTGTCGCCTCAGCAGCATCGCAGCCCCAGCGCTTATTCCTGCACCCTCTCGTTAGAGACGCGGCGTGTTGCGTAACGCGGAGGGAGCAGCGCACGCTGATTAGTTTCCTGTCTAATTACTTTTTGTTTACAGACTGATGCCAGCAGGCTTGAGTAACTGTTTTTTTTTTTTTTGGTGTGTTTGAAAAGCCCCGCTTCACGTCGCGCTTTGTAGGAAGGGTGTTTCCCGCCCCTTTGGTTGTTGCTTGTGGAACGCTGGCCTCGCTAATCCTTAGTATGATGCTTTGATGCTTGTGGTGTGGAGCTAAACACCTGTGGCTGCAGACGGACGCCATTGTCATGACCCTGACTGGGGCAGTTAGCTAAAAGTGCTTCAGGAAGAATATGCAGACTTGTAGGTTGAGTCTTTTGCTTTCATGGTGCTTTAGCTAATCTGCGTTTGTTTCGGAAACTAATGGCCTTCCTTGTTAGCCATTAGCAGCCCCCCCCCGTCAGAAGCTGCCAATGTGATTTGCACACCACAATCCCAGAATGCATTTTGAACGTATAAATGGCCAGGTCACGCTTTCTGTGGCACTTCTGGCAGAGTGTCTATGAGACCTGGTGGAAGATAATTGGATTATCTCATTCGTGTTTTCTTTGGCTCGAGCCCCTGTCCGCCGTTGGGACTCTGGCAGAGGAAATATGCTATGCTGAAAGCCCCACCCCCCCCCATGCAGAAGTACGTCTGTTCACAAAGCACCTGTTCATTACCAAAGGGACCCTTCCTTTTCCGCCTATCGCAGCAGTGAACGGGGAAGCCTAAAAATAACTATCGAAGCCTGTCGCGGTGAGCAGCGGAACGCCTCTGAGAGGAAATCGCCTCGCTGTGTATTTCTCCACAATATTCCCACTGACATCTCAGTTGGGAGACTCGTCTGAGGAAAATCTGACCCTCCAGTTTCAGACTAACTATTGTATTAATCCCCAATAGCTTGTCTTACAGCGTGTACATGACTTTTTTCTCCCGGGCTATTTTTTCTCAGGAGAAAGTAACGCTTAATTCTTTGACCGTCAGATGTGCTGTGAGTGTCTTTGTGGAGGTGATTTTTTCCCCCCCCCCACCTTAACAGATCGGCTTGTTGTGCCGCAGAGTGAGGATGGGTCCCATTAACATGCGGAAACGGGGTCTGCATTAGCAAAGAGAGCGAGGAAAGGCGCCACATTTCTTTGGGCTTCGGCTCCTCGGGTAGTCCGATGGAATAATTATCGTGAGTAACGGGTGTTTATCAGAGTCCCACCTACCCCTCGCTTTGTGGGCGTCGGCCTCTGGGCCCGAGGTTCACACCTCCCCACTGCGAAATACGACTGGAGGAAGCCAACATCCTTTTTTTTATCGATATTCTTTTCAGGTGCCGGGTGTTCGGTATCGAAAGACTGTACCACCTTTGTTACGGCGGTGTCCGCAGAGAGATTCGATATGGATTTTTGGTGGCCGATGGAAGGAAGTGCGTATTCGATGGCCTGCTCCGGACGTCCAGCATTACCGTATTCCCAAGCTGTGCACCCCTGTGGAAATTAAACCCAATACAGATGACCGATATATTTTTGTTTATATTACCGATAACGGGTTAACCTTTGAGCCGCACAGATCTCGTGAATGTGTGTAGCAGCCAGATCATAATACTGAGGTCGTGAGACACCAGCGAGTCACTGCACATCGCCAAACTGGGAAACTGCCTTGTCGCCTTGTCGACCGTTACGGAAAATGGTTGATCATCCAGTTCAGCCAATATATATATATATATATATATATATATACAGTGCATCCTTAACCTCAAAGCCACTCGTTCTTTTGGTCACAGTAAACTGCCGTGCTGGTGTTGTGAAATTTACCGCATTTTGTGTTCACTTTCGTCGTTATTAGGAAATATTTGGCGCCGGCTGGCCCGATCTCTATTGTCTCAAAACGTTTTGCAAAAAGAAATGGCAAAAGGAAACAGATGTGTTGTGTTTTATTTCCTCATACGGGACGACGATTCCTGACAGAAATGAGCATTTAACAGTAACTTAAAAACAGGTTATGAGGTCTGCTGTGTCTATGTGGATCGTAGTTAGAAGCCCAGATCTCCTCTGGAAGTAAATAAGCTGTATTTATTCACTGAGAGTGGATCTATAGGATTTTTTAACCCGTCTGCTGTTTTTCATATTCAGAGCAGTTCCATCGGCTATCATGTCTTAGATTTTCTGATAAGAATGCTTCACAGGAGCATTTCAACTTGAACTTATCTGTTCGCCGGGCTAACAAAACGCTCAGTGTGCCGCACGACATCGCCGCCAACTTCGCTAACAGGCACGCCCGCTATTTTTTATTAATTCTTTTTTCCCTAAACCACAAAGGGAAGTGACTTGGAGCATGTGAGAGTACGATGTGGTGACGTGACCGTCCGGTTTTACACGGCACCCTCAGTACGGCAGACCTAAAGCACTTAAACATCCAGAACAATCCCAAAAAAACGCAGAATAGGCAGAACAGAAAGTTCTGGGCTAGCTATGCGGGAAAAATCCCCTCTGGGTGTTTAAGGGTGCCACCCCCAGCTCCCTCCATGTCAGCTGTATACCGATCTGAAAAGATATTGTTTAAACACAAAATATGGGCGAGAGGGTGTTGGCCAGAGCTCAGGAAGGCCGAAGGGGAAGGACTTTTAAACGACATTGAATATGTCGGATGTTCGGCCCAGTCCGCTTCTGTTGAGCAGAACCGCGTGTCTGTATCGGCTGTTTTGGCTCGGCGCCGGAAGGGTGGCCTCTTTTCTGGCGGCACAGAACTTGCTGAGGTTTAAATTTAGACCGTTGTTTCCACGGTGGTGCAGCCCCCCCCAGCTGCCGGGCGAGTGGCTCTCCGCGCCGACGTCGCCCGCACAGCATGGCGCCCGGGACTAAGTGCCGAGGCGAGTGGAGAATCACACGGCATCTCCCCCCGCACCTCGTCCCCTAAGCGCCGACATAACCGCTGGTGCATGCAGCTTGTTCGCGATAGCTTTGCGGCGGAGCGCGTGTATTTTACAAGGTAGTTTCACATCCAGCCCCCTAGAGGCTGACAGTAGAACTACTCGATTAAAATGCCATATTACAATTACGTATCAATTACATATCACTGAGCTATCCATGACGATGCCAAATTAGCATCACGTATTAGCCAAAGAAATTAATTGAAACAAACTGCTCGGCAATATTGTAACCATTTTATTATTCTTTTTCTTAATTTCATGTCTAGCCCGTGCATCCATTGCTCTTTTATGTTTTGTTTTTGTTTGCTTAAATGAAAAGATATTAATGGTAATTAGCCGATGAAAAGAAACTGGTCAAATTGGTCTGGTAAAGATGTTTGTTCTCCTTTAGGGGCTGCTTGTGGCTCTGTGGGTTAAGCCTCTTTGTCTGTCATCGGAAGGTCGCCGGTTCAAGTCCCGCCTCAGCAGGGCAGTCATGTGCAGGCCCTTAACACCCACCCCCCCCCCCCCCGCGCCCCCCCGCGCCGACGCCTCAACCTC
>JAODKE010000146.1:11664300-11677832 GCA_026779605.1 Mormyrus hasselquistii
GCTGGTTAGACGTGGAGATTCCTGGGTCTTAAAGGATGAACTTAGGAAGGCATGTCTGCCACATGGTCGCTTGGGTGCCTGGTGCGCCGCAGATTTGATTTGCTTAACAAACCATGGAAGGTCCAGAGGTAGACGCTCACGCGTTATTTTCCCTGTACCTGAAGCTTGCAGAAGGACATAGACTGTCAGACTGAGGCGGCGAGCATGCTAGCGTTTGGTAGCATGTTTGGTAGCATTTTTAGGTCCATGTGTATGTGGTGACCGAGTGTCTGCTCCCCTGGATTCCTGGGCCTGATACTGGCCCTCTGTGGCTTTCCACCGCTCATCTCCCTGGGGGGTCCATCTCTGCTCCGCGATGCTGCCAGGAGTGGGGGGGGAGGGGCTGGAGTAAAAAAAAAACCTCGGTGCTTGTCAGCGTGAGACTTGGAAGGAATAGAGACAGAGTGAGAGAGAGAGAGACACAAACAGAAGAAGGGAGGGAGGGAGAGAGAGGGGGAGAGAGAGAGAGAGGGGGGGGGGAGAGCGAGCGAGGGAGAGAGAGGCTCCGGTGGCTGGGCGACGGGCTGGCTGGATCCCTCGCTCGCTCGCTCGCTCGCTCGCTCGTGCCTCTCTCTTAACGGATGAGGCGTCTGCCCACAAGACCGGCGATCGGCAGCGTGTGACAGGCTGGCCAGAGAGGACCATGAACGTGATGCATGCCTCGCCTCGCTTGCTTTCAGATACCGGCCAGAAGAAGACTCCAGAGAAGAAGGATGTGCGGCGCATGTCGTTCCAGCGACCCAAGGGGACCGTGGAGTATTCCGTAAGTGGCTGGCCGCCGTGCCCGTGGGAATGCGCGCGGGACCTGCCACACATGCACACGTGCGCCACACTCACCCCCTCCCCCCGCCCGGCGCCGTTAGTGTGCGAGCGTGCGGGAGAGCCGAGTCCGCGTCCGCGCTGTGGCGGTACCTCAGCGTGCTCTCCGTCTCCCCTGCTGGCGTTTCCCATTTCCACCCCCCACCAGAACGCATTCCGGCACTTCGCACGCCAGTGACCTTCGGAGCACGTTGTCGCCTGTTTCGATCGCAGCGGGCGAGCATCCCCCCCCCCCCCATTCGCCCCCCCACCCCTCTCGTGCCCCGACCGGCGCCGAGCCCCGTTCTCCGCCTGGCCGCGTTCTTCAAATGACCCTGAGCTCCAGCTGCCGTTGAGGGGCGACGGGAGAGACCAGTGGCGCCCCCTGCACCCTGCTGGTGGATCTGCTTTGGGCTTGCAAGTATCTAGGTCATTTGTGCGTTTATTTATGTTTTGCTGCCCCCTCCCCCCCCATTACCCATGCTGCCTGCCTGTCTTTTTCTGCATTTTTCTCTGGTTTGTTTTTTTTTTTTGTCATTTAATTTTTTTTTTCATCTCAGAGCCTAGTGCCCCCTCCTGCCTGGGCAGGTGTTGTCCTCACCCCAGTGCTACAGGACGGGTGTCATTCTAACACCACCACCACCCATGCCTGACAGGGAGATCGCTGTCATCGATGACAATTGGCCAATCGGGTGGCAGGATGAGGGATGAGGGGCAGTGTGTCACCGGGAAGGAACGGGTCCGGACATCGGCCCGATCTGCCATGCAAGCTGTTCTCTCTCGGTTTTGAGGTGAAGGGGGGGTGTTGGGGGGGAAGACAACAAAGAGGACAAAAGTGAACGCAGATAGCTGGGTCGAGTCGCTTGGACGTGCCCATCCCACCCCGGGGGTATTTTAAAGTCACCCAGCAGTTGTCACATGCAGCTGTACCCCTATTTCATTCTTTGGTCTCCTCCATTTAAATATCTGCCTTATCACGCTCCCCGATTTTGCTGGGGTAGGCTTGTGTTCCCTTTGTATTCTAGCTGTGCCACTTCTGTGGGCCTTTTCCCCTGGAAAGAGAATGCGACGACTTTTATGTGAAGAAAAGCAGCCTGTGAGTTTACGGGGACGGCAGCCTTTCAACAGGCTCTCCTGATAGGCTCAGCCAAACCCCAGTGACAAAAAGGAGCACTGCCTTTAGAGACAGACTGCCGGCCTGCGTCTTCGCGTCTCCAGCACCCTGAGCCAGGAGTTCAAGGCTCCGAATTTATAGCAGGTCACTTTCACATCACAGTTTAATTTGTCCTTTTCTTGTAGAGGAATAACAGGCTTCTGGTTGGTGGGGTTTTTAGGGTTTTTCTGTCAGGGTTTTCGCTACAGTGCTTCTGGTCTGCACAGACATCTCGTTGACACCTTTCCTGAAGACGACTTCTTCCGTACGGAGCCCAGTGCAGAATGTTCCAGATTTGCGACTTTTTTTTTCGAATGATTCACTGAATTACGTGATTTCCTCATCCGCGAGGACCCAGGGGCGGTGCGGGTGGTGTTTACGTCGGGAGATGTAGCTGCAATTAACGCTGTCAGAATCTGGATAGCTGTCAAGCGGCAGGCCTGTTTAAAGAGCCCAGGATTCGCTGCTTTCATGGTTTTAATCGAAGGCTTACCTGCAGACATTGTCATCCTTTATGGTTCTGAGGGTGAAGACCATTGTGATGACGTTTAACGCAAAAGAGCCATGGAAGATTACAGATAGTTTGGCCAGCTGTTTGGTTTATTTTCTGAACTGCAATGGCACAGACCCACGTTCCGCACCGCAAGGATGTCTGAGCTGATACACACGCAGGCATTGTGGGATGGCAACGGGGTGTCGGGTATTCAGTCCCTGGGATGTACAGGTTGATCGATATTAAAAGCTGGCGTATCACGTGACCTCCGCACGGGTCCCGTGTCCCGTTACAGCCGGGCCATATCGCGCTGGCGTGGGGCCAGGAGACGGGAACCATGGTAAACACATCGCAAGGAGTGAGTGCAGAGACAGGGGCCCTCGGGGATACCGTACGCATCCCCGTTTGATGGCGGAGAGGGCGGTTACCACATTTATCTGGCGGCTGAGGTGGGCCGGGTTGGTGGGAGTGCGGAGCAGGTAAAGGACGCGGAGGAGGAGCCATTTACAAAAACAGGAAAAAACAGAGAACGGGGCTAAAAAATAGCAAGGCGGAATGAGCGAGTGAATCATTTGCATGTGACACTCCTGGGCTTCACGGACGGAAATAAAACAAACGCCACTAGACCTCCACCCAAACAGAACCCAGCGAGGGGGGGACTTTCGCTGGCTGCCTGTCACGTTACTCTCGGCTGCTCAGCGCCCTTTAATAGGAATATTTCTGGGCTGCTGGGTGAAGCAGCATCCCAAGCAAACATCCTTCTACAGAGCCTTACCTTGAGTGAAAAGTTTGCTTTGTGAAGTACGTCTGTATCGGGGCTATATGAATCCCAGTCCTCAAGGGCCGTGTACTGCTGATTTTCCAGCTTCCCTTCCCCTGTGAACCAGGTGTGCAGCCTCTGGCCAGTCAGGATCAGTAATTATTAAACTGACTAGCTGGGAAAACTGAAAAACATGGCCTGGATTTGGAATTGAGGTCCAAACGAGTTGAAGAGCCCTGGTCTATATTATGCCAAGTGAATATAAATGACTCCTGGGGGAATTGTTTTTGTTTTACATTATTTACTGGTTGGAATCTAAATTAAATTAACCCCCCCCCCCTTCAGAGAGGTGTACAGTGGTCTGGTCCTCTCTCTCTCTCTCGCTCTCTTTCTCTCTCTCGCTCTCTCTCTCTAACCAATCAGCACAGTCAGCACTTAAGAGTGTGACCCACTGGGGGACTGGGTCATTTGTTATTTCACCCGGGATTGGATGTTGTTTGATGGGGCTGCACCGACGTGCCGGAATGACCCTGCTGGGGGGGGGGGGGGGGCAGGCATGCAGTATCCCACCACCTTCACCCCCAGCTGAAGTCCTACTCCTCATGACATTGACGCTTGAACACGTGAGCATGCTGTAGTTTGCGTTACTGCATTCGGCGCTGCACGTGTGCAGTCACACCGATATCTGTGTGTTTGCCATGTGTTTATTCACATTTGCATTCATTTTCATTTGCTGGTTTAGCTTTGGTCTGAGCCGGAAGTCGGCTGCCGGTGCACGAACGTTAAGAGCTGTCAGTCTCCCACAGAATCGTTCCATAGATCGATCGCCAAGGCAGCACACATTCCAACATGGCGGCGTGGTCCCGCCCGTAGTATACAGAGCTCGCCGGCTACAGCGGTGCGGCTGCCGCTTTGAGACGCGTCCTGCCCTCCCTCGGTGCTGTAATGTCACCTCTACTGGGAGTGACTGTTCTAAAACTAGGGCTTTAAGGGAGCGACGGCGCAGTCAAAGCAGCGCGGGCCGTCGGGGTGGCTGCGATGGGGTTGCCATGGCAACTGCCATGCCAAAGCCCCGTTTCCGTCCTTCCGCCTTGAGCCTCCAGAGTGGCGAAATCTCACGTTACGGGTCGACCCAAGCCACTTCCGACAGGATGACGCAGTTAGGACGCCGTGTCAGACGTCATCCGCAACGTTTACGCATAAGAAGTCCTGTTTTGATATACATTCATGTGTATTTTTTGCCTATTGTCATATAAACTAAGATCTGTGGCAGGAGCCTTTCTGGAAGATACCACTGACGGTTCCTCGAAGTTGAGTCTTGCTCTCCGAGATGCCTGCAGGCCCCTGTTTCAAAGTCACCTTTCAGACTGGCCTCTAAAACGAAGAAACTACCTTCACCCTTCCTGGGACAGATGCCCTTGATCACCTTACACTTGGTGTTTGGTCACTCCAACGTGGGATTCGAGAATCGCAGCCACGCAAGGTTATGTGGGCCAACCCCCGCATTGTTGTGACTAACCGTATCCGAAAACCATTTTCTTCTAGAACTTCTACAATTTATATTTCGACTAATCATACAAGATTCTGTTAATTTGATTTGCTACGTATGGTGACGTGACCGAGGTGTAATGAAGCCTGGGTGTTTTCGATCTGCCCGTGCTGAAGATTTTGTTAAAAGGTGAACTTATACTAGTCAGCTTCCGTACAGCTTCAACACGCCTGTCTCATTCCTCATATTAAATGGTCTTGTGTCACCTGCTGAAATTATACTCTATTGCTAATAGTATTGCAGCCATAAATGTTATCAAACTAATTCTTAAATGCTTTAGATACTTCATTTATTTGCCGTGTGTTTGAGACACATTGGAATTTTTTGGTTTTCACAAACCCTTTGCAGTTTTGCATTAATAGCCAAACTGTGACACGGTTATTCTGGCAGTCACAGGATTTAAATCCACGGCTCTCTGAACACAAACACAGATCACTAATCTGTCAAGCTACACTCTGCTCCTAAATACTCCTAAATGCCTCAGGCAAGGACATAACTTTGTGTTGAGCACTGGGGAGGCTTGAGGTCTCCGCCCATTTAAGGGGGTCCAGGGAGTGGTATTAGCTGGTGGTGATTATTGGGGGGTTACAACCCCCCCCATCCCACTCACAATTTATGCTCATGGCCTCATAAACACACATATAACTTGTAGGTGTAGCCTGTTCATTTTATTAGCATGGAGGTACCTATCGTCGTTTTGCGTGACCGTGACAGTGCTGAACTCTTGACACTTGGCTGATTTGAGCAATTTAGGGGCATTACAGTGAAAGCAAATATACACTCTGGTCTCTAATACAAGTTTTGTTTTTCGTTTGATGAAACCTACATTTGTCCCTTCTCTCATGCCAAGGCCACCTTGCGATTCAAGGCCTTCTGTCCCTGTTGGCACAACAGCCCAGTCGCGCTTATCAATTTGCTTCACATTGCGCTGATAGATGAAGGCCACGGCAAGTCTAACAGCCTTTATCATGTCTTTACAGAAAAATAAAACATTTTATAAGATCCAAACGCCTCAACAGAGTCACTTTAGGGAGGACGGCAAGGTTGTAACTGCCGAGTTGGATAAACACCACAACTGGCTAATAGATATCCTGTAAGGACCCGCCTACTGACATGACAGTTGAGGTACATGCACATCTTGCTGCCCTCAAATGTGCCTGACTAGAATTGTATTAGTAATTACCATGGAAACAAGTGTGGAAAGGAACAGCTTCTTAAAAGAATGAGAGAAATTTATTTAAACACACTGCAATCCCATTAAAGAAACCATTTCAGTAGCAACAGGCTCCAATATAAAGACACTCCCCAAATTGTCTTCAAAGTCTTTCAATGATAACTCTTGCGGTCAATTATCATATGAAACAGTCATTATATGCATGGCTTACATAACAGCAAGCCACTTAGAATATATGCAAAGTAAGTTCTTTAATACATTTACATCTCGTGTAGTTATGTAAATTGGCATTGAATGTAGAAAATCTTTAATGAGCATTTAAGAATTTTGACAGTGGTGTGATTTTATTTATAGACCCTATAAAAATGTTGATTTACAGAGCGGGCGACTAGTCTGTTTGCAGGAATGTAATTGAATGCATCTGAAATTATATTAATTGCTCATACAGTAAAAGAAACATAGTGATACAGTTTTGAATTTTTTTTTAAATTACGCATGTACTGTAGCGGAAGGTTCAAATGTACAAATTTAACTGACCCGTATTATCTAAGAAAAGTGAGTCTTTTGCTTGAGGACTGTTAGTCGGAAGAGACATTCGGAAGGTTCCTAGTTGAAACCCCAGTAAACACAATCACTGTTTTTTTAGAAAAGTATCTAACACAGTTCAATAGCTGTTAACTGACACATATATAAAGTGTCTCGGGGGGCTGGATCTGTGATCAGAAGATCCCTGGGTCAGTGCTGAGCCTCAGCAGAAATGTCACATGTCCACGGACCTTCGAGCGAGGCCCTTAGCCCCCAGCTCCAGGGTGCCGCACATTAGCTTGACCCTACACTGTGACCTGACCCCCCCAAGCTATGGAGAGCAAGATTCCAGAAGAATTCCAATGTACTTGGTAAATCACAAAAAAAAAACAGGATTTAATATTAAAAATTATAAAGCAATTTCTATCATGCAATTTCAAAAAACATCAGCTTTTGCTCAAAAACAGAAGGTGTGACTGTACAATGTTGGAAAATGTACAGTGACCATCAGGTGACCATTTCTTAATGGCTGTGTAGGAAATGACTCCTCCGTTCCCGGTGACCCCTCCTGTTCTCCTTCTTGCTGGATTAGCATGGCCCATGGAGGGCGTCCATCATGCCAGTCGGAGGCATGTTACCGTGACGACTGGAAGGGCAGGGGGTCAATACAGCGAAGTGGCTTATTTTGTTCTAGTCAAAACAAGCTGTTACACCTGTTTCTACTATGGCTTTTTTCTGCTATATATTTACATGGTCTAGGTCAGTTTTATTCATATCCGCAGGCCAGATGTATTCAAATAAAACTGGAGATGCACAAGTCATAGCTTGTTGTTTACATAGTAGCTGTCCATCCATCCATCCATCCATCCATCCATCCAACACCCTAACCCCAACTGGCACAGTATTATCATTCATTCATTTTCCAACCCGCTGTATCCTATTGGGTCGCGGGGCCAGTATTATTATGTACAATAATAATTATTATTATTTTCATGTATTTGTTGATTTGTTTGTTTGCTTATATCTATGATGGTTACTTGTGACCCTGTAGGATCCGGTACGCAATAAATTGTTGGTTATATTAAAGAAAAACTTGAATCACATTTGTGTTCTCTTTTGTTTTTCATCTAAAAACGTCCCAGTGTGTGTTGCTGTTAAAATGTTCACATATTCGACAGCTACTGTAGTTCAAGTTAACAGCTCTAGTAAGGTTTGTGAAGTTTGCAATCTGAATAGCGTCCTTCGGTTGTGGTAAACACCAAGTGTATTGAATAAGGGAAAAGGTTTATGAAGGTTATGAAGAGAGCAGTAAAGAGTTTATTGTGGGTTTTAAAAATGTGGACATTGGTTAGGGGTTGATTTTATACTGTATGTTTGTTGTAGGGCAAACACCATAAACATGTTTACCAACCTTCACATCGCTGTCATTTGTTCTGTCCCCTGGGATGGATGCCGGTGTTTTCCGGACGCCAGCTTGCCGTCATATCAGGTCCTCCTCACAGAGGACAGCGCTGAGATGTTTTGGCTGTGCGGCGCCGCCCTCCTTGACCCCCCCAGCTGCATGCTGCTCCGTCCCACGTGACTCTCTGGGGATCTGAGCTCACGCACAGATATTCTGGTGACTGTCCACAATGTAAACAAGAGGAATTTCACCTGGGAACCGCATAAATATTGAGAAGAACGTTACCTCAGCTTGGGTGCTCTCGGAAATTTCCTTCGTTACGGACTGTGTGTAAATCGTCTCAGACACCTGGCTACAGTGGCCCGCTGAGCTATTTTGACCAGTAAATCGTCTTACTTAAACAAAATGTTTGTTTTTGTTTAAATGCGATGCGTCTGTGACAGTGGCTTATTAAGCCCACCGGTTCTCGTGCTAGTCATCGTATGATTGCAGAATCATCCCGTGCTACTTTATGCAAAATTAATGTAACGTGACATCGAGGTCCCAAAATCACACATGGTGAGACAGCCTCTGTGGGGCGAATACTGTTAGCCAGGGTAAGAATAATAGATTTTGCCCTTTTCCTGATGGGAAACCATTAGCATGTGGCAGGTGCAGATTACCAGCTGGAACGTGGAGGTACTTCAGCGGTCAGCCTTCATTCAAGCCTAGTAATACTGAACTGAGGCCTGTTACACATTCTTAATAGACAAAGATGACCCACCAAACTCCTCTTAATCCTTCTCAGGAGGTGATTCTTACCAACGACATCTCAGTAGCTGTCAATTTGAGGGCTTAACGTCCTGACAGTGTTTCTCTGTCTCTTTCAGGTGGAGTCCCGGGATACGTTGAACAGTATTGCACTGAAGTTCGACACCACGCCCAATGAGCTGGTCCAGCTGAACAAGCTCTTCTCCAGAGCAGTTGTGCCTGGCCAGGTGACAACTTTACGACATCACTTCCTGTCTGCCTGCCCCCAGTCCACTCATTTATATTTTTGACTTGATTAAACGTGTATTGAGCTGCTGAGATGTTTAATAGACTGTCCTCTAGCTCAATTAATATCAATGCAATTAAAAAAAAAATCTGAAAACAAGATATGGAGAACAAACGTATAAACACACAAATACTCTTTTTTAAAAGAGCTCTTCTGCAACTGAACTGACATTGATTTAGATAAGCTTGGAATGTCGTACGGCAAGGAAACATCTAAGAAACAGTGAGTAAACGGCAGTGATGTCCTCCCATGCTTTACTGCCGGTACTGAGCCAGCACAGGCCAGAAGCTGCTATATTTGTCAGGGCTGCAGGAAACAAAATTATACCTTTGGCTATTTTTAAAAGAATCCATTCTCACTGGGGGGGGGGGGCAAAGGGAGTGCGAATATTTTAGTATCAGTAATGGTGTGAGTCCCAAAAAGAACAATTTTGCCTCCGTTTATCTTATTTTGTATTTATAGAATTTCTTTTTTAAAGAGTTATGCAACTGAACGTCGGTGCATCTTAAATACACGGGAAAAGATATCCTGAAACACCGAAGGTGGCGGAGCTTGTGGGGTTGGTGGGGGGGGGAGGGGGGGGTTAGCAGTGCGGCAGTGCGGATCGTCCCCAAAATGGGTGACGTCAGTGCATCCGGGCGTGGCACTTCTGCGGGGGTTTAAAGATGCCAGCCACTCCGAGCCTTAAGCCAGGGCACGGAGATGGGAAAACAGCTGCTCGAAGCCGGGGGGGCGCTCCTGACTGGCACCGCACCCGAGGGACGCATGACTAATCACTTTGACATTTATTATTGTTTATTCTGAAGCCCCATAAAACAGACTGAATACCGCAGTTCCATATGTACAGTAAGACCTCTCGGAAGATCACTGTCTGATCAGTGTTTCACAGTCATTTTCAAATTCACTTTAATGCAATAAATAAACCTTAATGTCATGTAACTCCTTAACCACATGAAATGTAACACAGAACAATGTTTAATGTGTCACTGTCCAGTCGGCTTTGACAACGAAAAGGCTATTTTTTTCCAATGCACTGAAGACAGGCACTGAAAATCAGGTTTGCTAAGCAAACAGCTTCCTGTTAATATGTGGGATTTATCCAAAACCCCAAAATGGCAATATTTTCACCCAGGTAAAGTGGTCATGTCAAGCCACTGTTTTGTAACATTGTAAGATGTTATGTAAGTTATGTAATTGTATAAGTGCATTATTAGTTCTTGTTTCATTATCCTGGTGAGCGCTGCATGTGTGGCTGTGTGTGCACATGCCCGTGTGTGTTTCTGTGTGGTTCTGTTGTCGTGCTTCTCGTGTGTGTTAGTGTGCGTGTATGTGTGCGCGTATGCTTGCGCCATTCCGGGGGGGAAGGGGCACTGTCTCCCTTATAGACTGTCTGTTACTCGCAGGTACTCTATGTTCCGGACCCCGAGTATGTGTCCAGCCTGGGCAGCTCCTCTTCCATCAGTCCCATCAGCCCGCTGTCCCCCTCCTCCTCTGAGGCCGACCTAGAGAAGGTCACAGTAAGTCCGCCCCCCCACGCACGGTTTGCGCACCACTGACAGACTTCAGTGCTGATACCTCTCACGTCTTCTAGCTGGGATGGAGGCAGTGGACATGGTTGCTGCCACTCAGGTCATGCAATAGCTTGCGACTTCCGAGGTCTGTGGCCCCCTGTTGGCCACAAATAGTCACTACACCAAATGTGAAATAAATGCACTCCTTATTTAGAAGATATGTAAGCTGGATGTTCTGCTAACCAGCTACCTAGCTGTGATCGCCCAACAACTCAGTACCTATTTACTATTTTTGAAATGCCTGACAGGGGTCCCTGAGGTGGGTGTTTGAATGGGGCCCAAGAATCGACACCCCAGTCAGTGTAAACCCCACGTTGCTGTTTTGATATATCTACAGTCTATTTTTGGAGCACAGATTCTGATAGTAAGTTGCGGTTTATGAACGATCAGGGTGTCTAATCTCCCAGCATTTCGCTTCTGTGTTCGCGATCGGTCTTCATTAGCCGCTATGCTGCAGAGACCTAACGGGGTCCCCTTTGTTCTGTCACCGACGCAAACAAAATGGTTCCGATGACGGGTGTTCCCTCCTTTCTCTGCAGCAAAATGACACATTTCACACGTCTACTGCGTGCGTCAGCTTCCAAGTACGAGGCTTAAACATAGAGTCGGCAGGACAAGGCAAAGTGCTGCTTCCGAAGCATCCTGCCAAATGCGCTTTTACTGCCAGATCATCTTCTCCACAAACAGTATGTTTCTCTCTAAAGGACATCCCTACATATTTTCTTCTCTAAAATTTTTGTGATAATTTGAAAGAATTGTCTTTGAGAGCTAATGTTTTTAGCCATGGTGGCTAGCAATCCTAGCCTTTTGCACAGCTGTGTAGCTTATTAGCTATACGGGTTACATGCCTTGTCCAAAAGTGTAACGGCGGGGCTCCTGCTCAGATTTAAACCAGTAACTTTCAGTTGTCCTTAACTGTTATGCCCCCTGCTGGCTATTTATTATTTGTGTTCCGAGTTGTTATATTTTAGTTGAAGGTGGGCTCTGAAGTCTGATCAGTTTCAGATATTGACTCTGTCGGTGGTGTGGTCGCTCAGTGGTCACCTCACACCTCCAGGGTTCGAATTATGCACCTGCTCTGTGAGATGGTCGTGGCGTCTCCCCGAGTCGTGTGCATTTCCTCCTGTGGTTATGAGTTTTTCCGAGCTGCCCGTTGTGTGTGAGCCCTGTCAGGGGCTGGCATCCCATCGAGGCAGGTGCCCTTCCTCCATCTCTGTGTTTCCTGGGATGGGCTCCAGGCCTACCCTGAGCTGCAACCGGATCAGGCAAGCGATGGATGTGGGACCCGAAATCCTGCATATTAGTTTTTAGTGGCGACTCTCAGACAGCAGCGGCTGAGACACAATTCTCCTAATAATGACATAATCTGCTCAGCCGATGATCTCAGATCAGTCGATGTTTGGAGTGCATTTCTGGCTTGATAATCACATGCCTGCAGGAGCCCACGCGAATTCGGCCCTGGCGTCAAGGGTCCGTCTGTTACGGGTCTCTGCGGTGAGCTTGGCATCTCCGAGACCGTATTGGATCTATCCCCAAAAAAAAAATAAATAAATAAACTTGGTAGCCAAACTAACTGACTTAGAGCTTTCGGCCCTTATCTATATAGGTCAGACCTTTCAGAATGGGCTTGTATTTTATTTCCATTTATGCGGTGGGGAGATTGGAAGGTGGCAGAGTGAGCAAGAAGAAATTAAGTTTTTAGACAACAAGACATGCTAAGTGGTGTTTAGGAGACCAGCTGAAAGGCAGTCACACTCCTCGGCACACGGAGAATTTATTTCCCATTAAATTGGTTCATTCATTCATTTTCCCCCAAACTATTTAGGGGAAAGAGCATGTACTGTGAATAAAGGGGGAAGCAGTGGACCAAGGGGACTCCAGAGGGACAGTGAGAATAGAGCTTCAGGACACCACAGCACTTTGTTTTAATTGGCTTTTAATTGGGGAGCATTTTGACGGATCTGCACGGGAAGAAGCTCCGATGGGCCTCGGAAGATGAAGTGAGCCGTACATGGTGCAGGTCTACAGGATAATCATGACCCCCGACTGTTTGGTATGTGCAACACGTTTACCAGTACTAGCGGATTTGACGTGTTGATGCTCACCCTTTCATCATTTAAAATCTCAAAGCAATGAACAAATAATTCAGTGGGTATGAGCTCATATCGGGTAGGTCATGGGTGCGAATCCCATGGCCAGCAAAATAATTATTTCGCTGTTGAGCAAAAGAGTGAAGCCCAGCGGTTCTCTGGGCGCAGAGCTCAACCTTTTCTAATTCGTGTGTTGCTTTGGACACTAATTGTCTTCTGAATAAATGTAAACACAGTCCTGTAGACCACCTAAACATGCTGTTTGCATCTCTGACATCTCCTATTGGACATTACTCCGTTTATACTATGATAAATCGCTGATTTTAAACCTTAGTCCCAGGTACCGATTATATATCACATGTTGTGACTGGATTCTCATAAATTAGTTGAGGTCTTTCTTCGGGGCTGTTTACATGCAACGTTCACTTTCATTTTCTGGCAGAATATTTTCTTCGAAGCGAGTCATAGGTGAGTGCAGATAGCGAGTGCATTAAGTGACAGGAGGAGAGCACTGGCGTAACCTCGCAATCGGTAATGCGACGGGGGGAGGGGTAAGCGCAGCGCCGCTGCCTGCGCTGGAGGGGAAAATATTACCGTACGAGACAGCATCAGCGGAAAGGCCGCGCTCTGTTAGGGCACACAGTGAGGATTCCTTAGGCTTGCCTTAAAGCTCAGAGGATAATTACCACTGATGCTACTGTTAATTATTGAATTAGCTAGCTAGTTGTGCACACTGGGCAGGGGTTTGTTTTTGTTGAATCGGGCTGGATCGGTGCAGGGTTATGGACGGCGTGTGTTTATAGGATACGGTTTTCAGTTATTGGTGTTCCATCCGACCACTGGATGGGGCCAATAGTTCAGTGAGCGCGTTTCTTTCTGGGGGGGCGGGTTTCATGTTTGTCCCCCGAGCCTCTGATGTGGCAGCACCACACTTTCTGCCAT
>JAODKE010000146.1:11677965-11689008 GCA_026779605.1 Mormyrus hasselquistii
CCCCGTCGCCCTCAGTTCTCTTCTGTGCAGGATCACTCATAGCGCAGCATTTAAGAGGCTTGTTTTTGGTGTGAAATCGACTGTAAGCGCAAAGACAGCATTAACATCACGGTCTTTTTCCTGCATGAGCTGCATAGTTACACCTCTAATACATATTTATGTCCACCAGGTGGACGGTTTTTGTATTTTAATTTGAGTCTGGTGTGGTTTTACTATTCCCAGAGGTAGATGAGGTTAATGGTAAATAAAAATGACCAGTCAGTGTCTTAATAATATCCTTAAACTGTCCTTAAGGTTGGAATTAACTGATCTGTATGTGTAAGTTCTGTATAAGAATGTAAAGTTAAACTCGACACAGTGTAAATATAACCGGCAAAGTGTACTGGCACAGCTTCTGGGAAAAACAGACTCCGTTGGTTCCTTCCGGATGGCACGCCCTCCCGGTGTGGGCTGCCTGTCCTATTATCCCGTGATCCTCGGCGTGAATCCGGGCGTCCGTCACCTGCTGGGTCGGACCGGACCGCTGCCACGTCCTCGGGCCGGCCTTTCCAGCGCCCACCGGGAGGAGTGGCCAGATGGCCGCCGGTCAGGATGCCAGAGAATCTGCTGAATCCTCCCACTGTGGCTAATGGCCGCCCTCCCCCGCACGGCCACCGGGCGGAACGTGCGTCTCTCCTCGCCTGGACCCCGTGTTGCCTCACGCCTCTGCCGTCCGTCTCCGGGGGTAGGGTTTCCGGACACCCGCTGGGGTTTGGCCGCCGGCGCCGGCTCCGGGGTCCGCGGGGCAGGATTTGTGCGTAAATTCTTACGTAAGACGTAAACACGTTACTGTGTAAATAAGGGCCAGAGGATAAATATGGATGCGTTTTTTATTTTTTTCCACTCCCACTTTGGCAGACTCTGGATGTCTGAATCTCCCACGACTGCTCATTTGAAATCAGTAAAAGCTGTCTGGGAAGACAAAAGGCATTTAAATACATCCATTCGTACGGCAGCGTGAAAATAAATCTCTGAGCATTGATTCAGACCGGATTGATCCTTGATGCAGGCAAGAAACCCATGGAGTTTTATCACTCTGTCTGCTTTGGTGGTGCTGCTGGGGGTGAGTCACCCTGGTGGGGCAGCGAGGAGTTTTTCTAGAATTTCATTTAAGACTGAGCTTGAGAAACGAATGCCTGTATTTGCAGACTGGCCAAAAATAGACGCCTGCACGAAGATATAGAAATGAATAAAAAGCTGTGCTGACTCGATCACACTGTAATTCCAGACAGATTTCCTCCAGGACAGAAGGGCCGGGAACATCTGGATTAATGGCTTGCAGGTATCGTTGAAGCAGCTTGGGAAATTCCTCCGTACAGTGTATTCCTCCAGCAGACGGACGCACTCTCATAAGTGTCTGTGCAGATCCGCTCCGCGCATAATTAGCCGCAGATGAGCATGGTGGCCTCGGTACGAGCTGACGGATCGGCAGATCGACTCAGTAGAATGTCGTCCTTTGCCGGTGTCTGCTTGCCTGGAGCAGAAAGAAGAGGGTCTTTACAGTGACTCAGGAAGGAAGCCTTGTCACAAGCACTGCCCTGCTGCATTCTCCAAAGCAGTGTGTCAGTAGATGCATGAGATAGTGTCAGCGTATTGATAAGTGTGTGTGTGTGTGTGTGTGTGTGTGTGTGTTAGGTTAGGGGTAGATGATCCAGGCTCAGATTAGAGGCAGATTATCCAGGCTCAGGTTAGGGGCACATTGACCAGACTCAGGTTAGGGGTAGATTATTCAGGCTCAGATTATGGGCAGATTATCCAGGCTCAGATTAGGGGCAGATTATCCAGGCTCCAGCTAGGGGCAAATTATCCAGACTCGGGTTAGGGGCAGATTATCCAGGCTCGGGTTAGGGGCAGATTATCCAGGCTTGGGTTAGGGGCAGATTGTCCAGGCTCAGGCTAGGGGCAGATTGTCCAGGCTCAGGTTAGGGGTAGATTATTCAGGCTCAGATTAGGGACAGATTATCCAGGCTCAGATTAGGGGCAGATTATCCAGGATTGGGTTAGGAGCAGATTAACCAAACTCAGACCAGGGGCATATTATCCAGGCTCAGGTCAGCGACAGATTATTCCAGTCCTGGGTTAAGGGCAGATTATCCAGGTTTAGGTTAGGCTTTATTCTGCTTGACTGTGTCCTCCTGCCCTTCACCTCAGAGTGACGCCTCATTCCATGGCCACCGATAGTCTGCTCTCCAAAGTCGTCCGTGCAGAGAGTTTGGGGGGCAGCCTGGCCTGGCCCCAAGCTCTTCAGTTCACTCTCCCCCTATTCTGGTGTAAGATAAGGACAAACTGCAGGAAAGTCAAACTCCTGACGATGGTGCTGTAAGAATGAAGTGCGAGCTGATAGGTTGCATTGTCACGTCAGGTGTGAGGAAGAAGAAGACCAAACACTTCCAGAAGGAGACACAGGAGCTGCAATTGAACAGCAGCTGATCTGACAGGTGTCTCTCTCTCTCTGTTGTAATTTAGGACTCTGATGGGCCCCCCCGGCCAGAAGCCCCGCCTCCCCCCTCCATTGGGCTCCGCCCCACCCGAGTGGTGTCATCCACCTCTGAGGAGGAAGAGGCCCTCACTGAGAAGTTCCTCAAGATCAACTGCAAGTACATCACGGACGGCAAGGCAAGCCCCACGTCCGCTAGACACACATGCACACATGGAGGTGCAGTCTCACACGGCATGCAGTCACACTCACACAGACTCACGGGCAGAGTGACACACATCACGACACACAGTCTCAAATACACACAGCTCAGTCGAATCAATATTCAGTCAGTCGATCAAATTTATCAAAAGATAAATGTGTACTTAGAACTCCTCCGTATTAGACAGGGAGATGGGCTAGTACAATATCCCTTCCGGGGGGAAATCTCAGCACCGCAATGGACTGTCATCTTGGGATTAGCCCAGCCCAGTGCCTTGTCCTGGCTGAGATCGGCTCCAAACCTCACCTGCTATCGATGTTTAGAAGAAAGGGAAAATCGAATCACGATAGATAGATAGACAGACAGACAGAGATTATTGTCCTATAAGGATATTTGTCCTCACGGTCTGTTCCAATACAAACATTACCGGTGTCTAACATTAAGCACGTCGGGCACAAAAACATAAAACGGCACACATAAACATACACACAATGTACACCCAAGTAGTAGCCGAGATTTGATGGGTACAGGGTTAATGTGGCACGTTCAGTGTAGCTTTGGCATTAGGGACGAAACAAACAGAATGTTCCCTGCTACTTATTCTGTGAGAGGGTTTGAAATCCAGCAGTGCTGCATCTACTCATTGATCACCGGTGGAGCAAGCAGCACGTAGCCCTGTCACGCAGTCCCCCCCCCCCAGTCCCCCCCCCAGCTCCTCCATGCTGCTTTACACGGCCTCCTCAGTCCTGCCCTTTCTCACCTTCCCATCACAGCACACATCCCACTTCCAAGGTATCTTTCTCTGTGTTTTAAACTTCCACTTAAAACTTCCCCATATTCTGTTACTCTGCTTCTTTTCCTCCATCCCTCCATTTTTACACTTCTCCCTTTTCTGTTTTTCTCTGACTCCCCCATTCATCTGTCTCATGCTCACTGTTCTGTATCCCTTCCTCCATCTTTCCATGTTTCCTTTTTCAATTTTTCTGTTTTATCCCTTCATCTCTCGCGCTCCCTGTTTTCTTTTCTGTCTTCCTCCACCTTCCCCCCTCTTTCTTTGCTGTTGTCTTTCTTTCTGCCCGTCTTTTCTGTCATCTACCTTGGCATTTCCTCCCTCGTTCCTCTTCGTCCCCCGTCTCCTATCCCCCACTCAGATTTGTGTGTGTGTGTGTCCATCTTCCCTAAAGGGCGTCGTCAGCGGGGTTCTGCTGGTCACTCCCAACAACGTCATGTTCGACCCACACCGGACGGACCCGCTGGTGCTGGAGCGCGGCTGTGAGGAGTACGGCATCATGTGTCCCCTTGAGGAGATCATGTCGGCCGCTGTGTACCGCGAGATAACCGACAGCAAGATCAGAGAGTCCATCCCTCAGTAAGTGCCTCTTGCCCCTTCGTGCCTCTTGCCCCTTCGTGCCTCTTGCCCCTTCGTGCTTCTTGCCCCTTCGTGCTTCTTGCCCCTTCATGGCTCTTTCATACATAAAGTCAGCCCTCACTCTGCTTCTCTCTCTACTTCCTATTACACTGTCCTGTTTGCAGGCCTTTTTTCAGAAGCCTCTCGAAACATTAATGTGACCATTAATAGATGTTCCCTGGGTTATGATGGTCCATATTGCAATATTTACCATGGGTATACCAATTCCATTCTGTTTTTCGTTTTCAGTATATTATTCAATAAATTACATGAGATAGTCAACATTTTATTATAGAGTATGATTTCCATGAATGATTTTGCCCAATTCTAATGTAAGTGTTCTAAGCATGTTTAAGGTAGGCTAGGGGTCTGTGGCACCTCTTGGACTATCTTTTACAAAGAGATGACCGCAGTGTCCCCCTCAGCTTTGACCTTTGTGGTACAGTCCAGTTTCATCTGATCAATAGCAAATAGCAATTATTTTTCATATGAGAATGGTATTTCCCTGTAGGGACCTAGAGCAGTTGTTGGGGAGGGACCCATGTCACCCAAAGAGAATACCGAGGAGTCATGCTGACGAACCAGAGACTCGGGGGCGGGACATGGGTAACGACAGCTCCAGCACAGCCCCCCGCAGCACAGAGGAGTCCTTCTCCGAGGACGTCTTCACCGAGTCGGAGCTGTCGCCCATCCGGGAGGAGCTGGTGTTCTCCGACGAACTGCGGCACGACAAGTCGTCAGGGGCCTCTTCCGAGTCCGTACAGACCGTCAGCCAAGTCGAAGTGGCCGGAAGCCTGGAGGCGATCGCTGACAGCTCCACACCCACGACCCGGCAAGCGGAGGAGCCGATGCTGGTGGCGGAGGCAGGTTCAGGGTGCCAGGGCACTCAGCGTCCTTCCTCCACGGGCTCCAAACATCCCAGCGTGGATGAGGTACCGGGGACGCCGGGCCGGGAGGGGAACAAGTCTTACAGCGCCTCGGATGCACAGGGATCCCCCACCGCGGCCTCCCAGCCCTGCGGTCTAGACAGACCTGGTGGTGCCAGACCGGCCGGGGAGTCCGGCCAGGACGCGGAGGCCGACGTGGAGGAGCTGAGAAAGATGTGGAAGAGTCATACTATGCAACAGACTAAGGAGCAGAGGGAGACAGTGCACATGGACGTGATGGGAGCCAAGGAAGGGCAGATGACGCCAGAAGGTAGGGGGCACTGTAGGGTGGTGCTGGGGGGGCTGTGGGAATAGCAGTACATAAACGAGGCTGTCATTCCTGTAGGGTGTCAGCATGCAGAAGTCGTCCCTGAAAACGTTGTTCAGGATTTTTCTAGTACCTCTTTCTCAATGTATCTGGTTTATTTTCGGCACAGGATCCACAGACAAAAAAAAAAATCTATTTAATATCCGCACAACCAGCAGACATTCCCACTCATGCAGTTCTGAATGTAGATGTCGAATGCGGGGTACTCGCACTGAGGCTCTTTCCAAGCTTCCCAGCGACTTCATTACCTCGCAACTAATTGCGGCAGACTCCCCGAGGATGCGGTAAAGGCATTTAATCCAGGTTCTGGCCCAGAGAGATATGCCGCGATACACACAAGGCAGTATTACCTGACACAGCAGAAATCAGCATCACCGTCGTCTTCAGGGTCCCTCTGAGGGTAAAGACTTTGAGTTAACGCCCAAGAGTCTCAGTGGATTCGGTCCAAACCATTTAGCTTCTTACGTTTAAGTCGGTCGTGATTCATTGAGCCTTTCCTCCCTCTACCTGAGTCGCCGCCGGTTAAACTGGTCCCCAGTGCATTTGGTTTCCCGCTTCAGATTACACAGGTGAGAGTGTCAATCCCCAGTAAAGCTGTAAGAACGTCAAATTTAATCTGTACTTAATAAGTTACACTAGGCGACTGAGTGGACTTCCATGCTATTCCAGTATCTGGGAAGGAGTAGGCTGTTCTTAGGTCTGTCCCAGAAATCTGTGAGCATGTGTACTGTAGATGCATGGAGTCCAGCAAACCAGTTAAGATGCACAGCATGCATAATGCTTCAGTCTGATCTGGGACCAGTAACCTGATGCTGTGAGACTATGACAGTGCCCCCCATGTTTTATACAGCTTCATCCGTTCGTCCATTTTGCCACCAACTGAAGAGCTTGTTTTTGAGACCCAAGTCGGGCTGCTTCATCATATTTTACGGTACTGGAAGCAGAAACTCACTCAGTCCTCATCTAATTCAATGAAGAGCTTTGATATAAATTCCAAAATTCACTAATTCCACAGAATTCCTTTCAGAAACGGGTCCTGTGGACTGAGAGAGCTTCGGGAATTTGCTCCTCCGTTACCCTGAATAGGGTTGCTGACCTAGTGACTGAAGATCCCATTATATGAAGCCCACAGTACTTTCTGGCCTATTTATTATTAGTAATAATTGCTATTCCTTGAAAACAATCCCTTTCTGTTTGATTCATCTTCTAACTGCTTATCCTGCACCGGGGGCCTGGAGCCTGTTCCAGGCGGCATAAGGCCGCGGGGGTGGGGGGGGTTACATCCTGGACACGATGTCTGTCCATGGCAGGTACATCCACACAATGGTGTACTCTCTGCAATTGAGAGGCAGCAGGCAACTATATGTCTTTGGACACAACACGGTAAAACATGTGAACTCGGGACACGAGCCGCAAACCTGGGGGTGCAAAGCCGCCGCACCAGCCTGTGTATGTTTACAAGTGAACATAATTTTTGCTAGTAGGCCATCAGATCTAAGCTAAGCAATCCAAGGCACAGTCAAGTTCACGGTATCACAAGGTCAAAACAAAGGTTTTCCTTTGAATGGTGCCGTACAGGAGAGATAACCTTTTAGTTAGTGCTTTACGGCTCAGTAATGGATAGTGGAATACGAAAAACAGATGGGGGAGGGTTAGGAGTGACTCTTAATCACTGAAGCCTTTGTGGTTTTACCAGAGCCGGAGAGAGACAGATCACTGGCAAACGGAATACAGTATGTCTCTCTGCCTGGCTGCTGTTTCCGGGTCCCCATATGGGAAAACTCTACTTTATAAAAATCCTTGACGGCAATGAAAAAACTAAAAATGCAGAAACTCTTGTATTTTGTTTGGTTACTTGGTTAGGGCACTCACATCCACTGCCATGTTTGCCTCTTAATCAGATCTATACAGACGCCAGGGAAATTCAGTCTTGAAGATATTAACTAGCTTGCGTAATCCAACTTAATTTAAGGGCCCAGTTAGATTTCAGTGGTATGCTAACAATCATAACAATAATGTAATTGTTGGTGTTACATATAATTGTATATAATCATGCATCTTATTCAGTAGGCTGGATACACACAAACACACACACAGTCCTGTAATCATATCTTTTTGGGGTCTGCTCATTCATTTCTATGGGAAAAATGCTAATGCTAACTATGACAACCTTATTAGATGGAGCGTCTTTGGAAAACAGGCTCTAGTTTTCTGTAGGTTTGACCATTACAGTCTGCTTGATTAATTTAGCATCATAGACTGTAAGGGCGTGTTTGAAAGTAGACCAGAGGGAGGAACTCATGGTAAACCCAAACTGGCGTTACGGGTACAGCACTGGCCCTCACCTGGTGCTAACCCTCCAGCACTGGCCCTCACCTGGTGCTAGCCCTCAAGCACTAGCTCTGCCACAGAGCTGACGCTACTCTCACCCTGTGTGTCACAGGACAGGTGGTGCCCAAGGAGAAGCGGAGGCATCGATCACACAAGTTTCTGTGCCTGCGGGTGGGTAAGCCCATGCGGAAGACCTTTGTGTCCCAAGCCAGCGCCTCCATGCAGCAGTATGCCCAGAGGGACAAGAAACATGAGTACTGGTTTGCCGTCCCACAGGAGAGGTGAGACGAAGTGCTTACAGTGCCTCCACAGGATGGGAGGTGTGATGCAACATAATTTAAACAGTCCTGTCAAAGAACTGTCCTTACAGAGATGCTAATGCGTTCCACGAGGCTGGTAAAAAAGCCTCAAATGAGGGTAACGGCAGGAAGGAATCGTAAATTTTAAGCCTTTGTTCCTCGTCAGATTCTATTAAACCGGCCCAGCTTTAAGTTGTTAGTGTATAATATGGAATATCATAAGCCATTACTGGGATTTTCTGCCTTTTGCCAAATGCCATCTTGCAATGGCATAAAGAAAGCACTGTAAAGAACTGATAAGCACATCTGATGGGTGATTGAAGTGGGCTGACACGTCTGCCATCTGCCATTCACGAATGCGGTTTGTTTGACCCCCCCCCCGGTAATGACACTTCTGTGGCCCAAATCCATACCAGTATGACCATTAAATGGAAATTAAATACAAGGAAGCATAACATGTTTTCCACTAAACCCATTGAATATGTGTGTAGCGAATTAATCTAAATGACAAAATTGCCTAAACCGTTAAATTGAATTTGGGAATTTTAAGAAGTCACTGGATTTTTAGCCAGAATGGCAATCGTTTGGACGTGGCTTTATAACACAGACAGACAAAATACAAAAGGGCTTTGTGTAGCCACATAGAGTCACCACTGTCAGAAAAGAAGTACCAATTTGTACCTTTAAGGGTACAGTGACATGGGGCTGTATCCTCAAGGGTCTGTCAGTTGTACTCTTACTGTAGGTAAATGTTCCTTTTAAGGTGCTGAAATTCAACATTTTTGTACCATTGGGGGTAGATTTAATGTTGTTTGTATGCTAGGGAGGCAGTTGCCTGTCTCCTGACAGTGAAATGGGGGGGGCTCATTCAGGCTCATTAACTGCAGTTTTGTTGTTGTTGTTGTTGTTGTGTTATTGTTGTTTTCAGGTCGTGTAATGTTTATTTTTATTGCAAAAATTAAGTTTGTATTCGTCCTTACCAGTTATGTAAAATATGGGAAAAATAGGAAATTTTGTTCATAAACTGTTAAAACTTTATATTTTATAGAAATTTATATTTGGTTTGATCAATAAGCTCTAAAGCCACAGCTTGGGCTCAATTTACTTTGTTCACTGCTTTGTAGTAAATTTATTCTATAATGTTATCATAATATAGCTGGCATATTATTATTATTTTTTTTATTTTTATTTTTTTACTGATGGAATTTATCTAACACTAGTACAGTACATAAGAACCTCTTCTTGAACATCAGTCTTTAGCCTTCAGGTCATGAGATCATGTGTGTAGCCACTTAGGTACCTGCTGCCCTTAAAGTATATATTACATGGCCTCAGTGAAACCTTGCAGGCTTTGGGTTACGCTCCTTTAACTCACCATCTGTAATGTGACTGTCTGAATTGTTGTTAGATCAGGTGACTTCCTGGAGGTAATGTCTTCTGGATCCTCTGACCCATCGCTTCCACCCTTGTCTCCCCAGGTCTGACCACCTATATGTGTTCTTCATCCAGTGGAACCCAGATACATATGGGGAGGGTTTGGGAGCCCCGGGTCGAGACCCAGGGTTTATGGTGGTGAAGATGAACCAGGAGCCAGAGGGCGGTGACGAGCTGTCCTCCACGAATGAGGAGGCCAAGGAGTGGGAGGTAACGTGTGGAGATCAAGGCCTTCCTTCATCTTAGACTCTGCTTCTTGTTATCCTGTTATAGCTTGTACCATGTGACCTCGTCTAGTGTCTAATGCTCTGACATGACATGATTTCCTTCAGTAGGAAAATATGTATCAAATGTGCTCATTTTATAGGGCTGTGAAACTGTGTGTTTATCGTGTGTTTAGCTCTACAGATTGTTTTTTAAACTTGTCTGTTACAGAAACTTTAATTTTGCATGACTGGTCAGTCACACAGTTATTTTGTGAATCTGTCTTTAGCTTCTTTATAGCATTAAACTGCATCAGTTCCACTGAAATTGCAGCTAATGTTTTTTGCGTGATTGCAGGATTGTTTTGTGAAGTGAGGCGTCATGTACACAAAAGCACAAATGATGTTTTTTTGCATGACCCTTCCTGATGTCTCCTGTTTTCTCTCAGATCTTGTTTCAGCATGGTTTTGTTCCCTTCAGACGTAAGCTCATTTTGTTACTTTGAAAGAATGGCATTGAACAGTAAAGTGCGCGGTAAGCTGGACGCGTGGAAGTCTGTGTTGTGTGTGCAGGTACCTTATGAAAGGTGTGGCTTTCTACACCGTGATACTCCACCTGCTAGACTGTAGTCTGTTCTTTACAGAAAAGATTTTTTTCACAGCGATCGCATGATTTGCCCAAAAGTTGCTTGAAAAGAAACAGGGACTCTTTTAGTAGCTGATGTCCCTTCCATAATATACCAGGGGCAGCTTTGTGGTAGAATTCTGGAAGCTCTGCTGTGTCTTGCAGCCAGTCCCTAGCATGTTTTGTGTTGGCCACTGCTCTCCACCTCACAGTATTCAGTTGTTCATTAGAGACCATATTTTGGAATGATTACTTCTTACATATCATGAGTGGCATGGAGAAGGACCATTGATCACGGCCCTGGTTCTTGTGCCAAATCTTGTGTGCATGTTCTCGATGTGTTTGTATGGGTTTTTACCCGGTACTTCAGATTCCTCATGCTTTTCTGGTGAATTGGTGACTGCAAGTTGCCCTTAGTGTTCATAAATGTGAATAAATGTGCTTGTTTGGGGTTTCCTGCAATAGAAAGGGATCCGGTCAAGAGGATTCAAAGTGACGCGCTCTGTGCTCCTCGCGACGGGCCTCACATTACTGTAGCCGCAGCTAGATGAAGGAATTGTTTGTAAACAAGGGTGGATGTACAGGTGAATGAACATCAGGCTATTTCTCAGATGTCTAGGCGGTAGTGAGAGATTTATCTGTAGATGTTTATTTCAGATTGTATCTTCTGTCTTGGGAAGAATATACGTCCATATATACTGCAGAAATACATTATATTATATATATATATATATATATATATATATATATATATATATATATTATATGGGGGGAGGGAGCTTGGGTATGCGCAGTGCCCGTGATTTGGAGG
>JAODKE010000146.1:11703405-11717675 GCA_026779605.1 Mormyrus hasselquistii
CCGGTGGGTGTGCCTTTTTTTTTACATTTGGCAACCGGGTTTGGGTTCCCTCCCCTTTTTATTGAACGCGGGGGTTTGTCCTACCCCCCCCCCCCCCCCCCCCAAATCTGAGTACTTTTTGCTTCTCTGTGGGTGTCGTGAATCATGGCCAACTTTTTGGCAGTAAAGTTTTATAAGGTCTGGAACCTGATACCAGGAAACGGTGTACGTTCATGGGATGGACATCAAATTGGACTGGGAGGAATCCAAACAAGCATCTTCATAGAATACACAGAGAAATCTGGAGTTTGGAATTAAACTCCCAGTCTTGCAGGTGTGAGGTCAGCTATTGCAGCCCCGTGGTGATAGTTTGTTATGACATGATTTGAAATAAATTTACACAACTTCTTAAGTGTGGAAGGATTGCTCTTAGGAATTAATAGCACGCAGCATTTTCGAATTTTCCACCTATTTGCTCCGTTCATTTTTTTTCCAGTAAGCTGATCTGTCACTGCCGAAGGGTACGGAACGCAAGTGTACGTTCTGGCTTACAGGAGCTTAAAAACGCAATGCTGCCACCTTGCGTTGGAGAGTAGAAGTAACTGGCTTTTCTAATGCGTTAGTTGAATCAAAGAACTTTTGAGTGTAATTCTATTGACCAAGCTCATTAAAGAACAAAAAATGCACAATCGATCAGCGCAGGAAATATCCCAGGTTTTTCGCCATGGCTCTAATTTTGGTGCCAAAACATAAAAAAAACACTTGCTGTGTGACTGTAGGTGAGCCCAATTTTACTCTACAGGTGCAAAATATCTTAGGATAATAATTCAGACAGTTACAGGGCGACCACATAATCCATGTCAATGAGGACAGTCTGAGCTAAAACGGGACTTGTAAATTGAAAAAGGTCAATGGATCAAACTTAAGCGCTGAGTTCTCGCTGTGTGCTGATTGGTCAGTCTCCTATCATGCATGTGTCACTAATGTTAATGTGAAATAGCTAGAAATCAGTCAAACCACAAAAAGCACTGAACTTTTTAGGCAAGTATATGAGCCTAAAGTGGTTTGTACAAGCTGAAGTAGCTTTAGTGTCCTGTCTGACATGGATTATCTGGTCACTCTAGGCAGGAAAAGCTTCCGATTTGGAATGTGGAAGTATGAAGGTCACTTCAAACACGTTGCTTCAATAGAAATTAAGCAGCATGATTCAGCAAGAAAGTCTCTTCTGGGGAGACGAAGACTATCAACAAAATATTTGCTGCCAGTTTTGAACACTCATTGCCCCAACAATAATGCAACATGCATTCAATGTAGTACTATCAAACACGCATTTAACAATTTTTTGCTTCCATTTGAAACTCACAAATGTGCTTCCCATTCAGAAATACAATACATGATTGTTTGGCCACATGAAATTGTGTCACTGTCTTATAAAGCCCACTAGCAGGGACTTCCTCTTGGCATGTCACAATTAGGGTTACGTCTCTCAAAGTGAAATGCAATACGAGCGACAAACAGATAATCATCCTCTTTTTATCAAGGCTCCCAGCTGGCATATATTTGTGGTTTTCTTTAACCACATAATGATACAAACAGCATCACAAAGTAAAAATGTCACTACAAACAGTACAAAGTGCTAACTTAAAGCGAAAGGCCAGCGCGTCCGGCTCATTAAAAATACACGACACGTGGGTGAATTTAGAAGTCTGACAAATGCTAGCTTGTAACTTAAGTGAGAAATATGTAGCGATGCATAATGCAAAGTAGAACACCTCAGTACAGTATATCTGACTATCATCGTACAAAACGTTCAGCTTAAATCTTGTTTATTGAAAGATTTTTCTTTGGTAGAAAATGCACAAGTTAAACGTACATGTGTTTTGTATACAAAAGAATGCCAAATTAAATTCTTAAAAAATATTACCAGTTGCCTTAATTTAGGCACTAAGTTTCACTTTAAGGTGGGTGAAATTAATTTGTTTACGACGAGGTTGTGAATACAGGACATATTGAATAAGACTAATCTTAACCATCTGACATCGTTTTTTTCTTCAAATGAATTTTATATACAAATTACAAATTTAGCAGCATAATGGTTTGTCAAGCGCATCAAATTTAACAAACGACAGGAATATCTAATGTGTTAATTTATGGTAACCTTGTGGTATTGGCAAGCTAGCAAATAATGCTACTGACTGTCACGGAAAAAACAAAAAAATATTAAAGGCAAATTTCTTTGTTTTACACTGGTAACGGCATACGGTCCTGGTTAAAAGGCACTGGTGTGTGAGCAGGGTTTGAACTGTCATGGGTGCATGTGGGTACCATCCCCTCTGTGGGGAAAAGACAGAAACCATCCCTTTAAATAGTTCTGTGTCATTGTCACTCACATAAACCAAATTTCATCGTCAGGGACCCCTGAAGGGACCACCCCCTTAAATCCTTCTACAAGTCATAGGTATGTGACTGTGTGTTACATTGGAATCCCTCAGGCTGCTTAAGGGCACCGGATGTCACCGTGTCACTAATAGGGGGGTCATCAGATGTCGAAGGCCGTAAATATGGTGACTTTGATATCTGTGCCAGAGTGTCAGTGGATCAGGTACTTAAACTCCGAGTAAATGAGCGAGAGCATGATGGCGCACGCCCGGTACAGGATGCTGGCGCTCCGCACCAGCGCGCGGGGCTTGGTTAGCCAGGACTCAGAGCAGAAGCTGAAGTAGATGGCGTACAGGGCCACAGCGAAGAAATGCCCGATGAGGGTCATGGGTTTGGGAGAGAGCCTGCGGGGGAAACACACGGGGTAAGGCGCGCAGACGGCCCGGTACAAACTGAGCGTCAGCAAACTGTTCTGCAAGTTGAGATACTCACACTGATAGCAGGCCAATTGGGCCGGCGATGCACTCCCCCCCGAGCCGGAAGTAGTGGAAGCAGGCTTTTCTCAGCTGGTGCAGGGAAGCTAAACCAGGGAAATGGTTCATTTCTAAAAATGTCATATACCAAAAGTGGATATTCATGTGACCCTTGAAGAAAGTACGGCGAATAGACAGCCATTTCAATTTGCTGCAAACTACGGGAAGGATAATTCGAATCATCAAAAATGAATTCAAGAATTAACGTGAGACTTGCTTTATAACATATTAGGAGGTGAGGATCTTTCCCCCACAGCATGTTCCTCAAACTCGCAGGGTGTGACAGTGGGTAGGCCTCGTATTCCGGGAGCGGCCACTATGGGCCGCACTTACCGTCAGTGGCGGCAAACAGCTCGTAAAGAGCCTGCGCCAGCACGTTCACCACGAACGAGTGAGAAGACTTCCTCTCCCAGTGGAATTTCCTTTTAGCCTGCAGATGGAAAAATACCACTTCATGAAGTGGAGCTTTTCATATGAACGACTCAGATTAAATGACTATTTAACTGAAAGAACATGACTTTGGTAGGTTTTTTTCAGTGATATAACTATATTTACTTTTACTAAGAGCAAGTAAACAGTATCATATGTAAGCTTCTGTGATTCATATATGTATATATATACACGAACATACAAGGGCATATCTTGCATTGAGCATTGGGGAGGTTGAGTTTTCCACTCTTTTAAGTGGGTCCAGGAGGTTGTACTTATCTACTGATATATACAGTTTGATTGGTAGCTTGTTTTTTTACCTGCTTCACTGTGTCCTCGTCATAGAGGTCTGGGATGTTCCTCAGCAGCTCTCTCCAAATCCTAACGTCGTTCAGCACCACGCTCATCCCACCCCCAGTCAGAGGGTGCCTCATGTTGTAGGCGTCGCCCAAGAGGAGGACCCCTGGCCACAGAAAAGCAGACGCTATTCAGCCCCCTCAAACCCGCGCTGAATCTCAAAGGCCGCAGTACAGACAGGTTAAGCTGGGGACAAGGCCCCAGCCCGCCTGACTGCAGACTCCACAAAGCAGAGGCCAGTTTAATCACCCATATGCATGTCATGAATGGGCCAGGCGGAGCGGGTTGGATCTCACCTGGTTTGTTTACAGGAGAAGGGGGCAGAAAGCTCGCTGGCATGGTCCTCAAGCGGTCATTCTGCAGCGCGTCAAGGAATGGCTCTTTCATGTGCTCTGAGAGGAGAGAACAAGCGGCCAAGTCAGAGGCCAGCGACAGGCACTAGTCACACATACGCCTCCTGGGCAGAAAATATCAGAGGTGGATAATTCAGGTCCAGAAAGTAAAAATCTAGACCAAGATTTTGTTTCTACCAACAAGTTGAATATTCTGCGACTCTTTATAATCAACCGGTCAAAACAAAATCTTAGCCTGTATTTTTACTTCCTGGGCCTAAACTATCCTTGGGAAAATAGTCTGGTTACTGGTCAATTCCAGTGCAACTAGACCCTAGTGATGGAGGAGTAAGGCTTTGACACCTATGGATAATGGGATTACCCTCCATGGATGGTCACTGCCTAGTTTAACCCAGTAGGACCAGATAAGGTACTGAAGGGGAGGTGGGTTTGAGGCAGCATGAATGTCACTCAAAAAGCCTGATTTCTCCCTTGACTTGTGCTGCTTCTCTCTGTCCTCTTAACCTTCACCTGGCAGCTGAGGATGGATCTTCTCCTGCATGTATTCCACGAGGCTCCTCGGCATCTCGCCTCGGATGTCCACCAGCACCCTGGTTTCCTTGGAGGAGATCTGGTAGATGAGGATGGGGCTGGGGTTTGCCAGCACAAGCTCCGCATGATTGGCCTTGAACTGTGGGGAATCCTGGCGAGGGGGGGGGGGGGGGAATCAGCTCTAACCAGCCGTCCATAGATCTATCCATCGTCTAATCGATTATCCTGATCAAGGTCATGGGAGTTTGAAACAATTGTATCTATTGATTAATAATGAGTCCAGAATAAACAAAAAAATGAAATAACTGAATGTTAATTCATTTCAGTAGTTGTGCACATTCCTGTGAACAAAAGTGTGAATTTGCCTGGAACAATCTTTACCTTCATTATGCATCCAACAAAGTGAGAAGAGATTTTCACTTTATCTGACACGAGGCTTTTTCTAAACTTGGAGAAACAGCCATCTGCAACCACAGTTAGAGGCGCCTGAATCTCCTGTAAAAGATCAAAAAAGTGTAACGTTTTAATTCACCGCTCAAACTCTCAGAAGCCTGTGAAGACGTGGATGAAGGACACAGTCCATGTGCTTAATGTTTGACTTCATTCTCTACAACGCTAAGCTAAGCAGGTATTAATGGAAGTGTTGTGTGTTTTCTGAGCTTCCTCATAATCTGCCTTTTTCTGGTGCTGATTTCACATCAATGTTGAGATAATAGCCCACATACTGTTGGCCAGATCAAACTAAAAACGTGCAGTGGATGATTCCGGAAGACCTTGCCTTAATTTCTCCGGTTTCCTTCAGCCTGTATTGAACCCCTGTGACGCATCCGCTGTTCTCCTCCAAGCTGGTCACCGTGCCTTCGATGAACGTCACGCTTTAAAGAACATCGCACCACGAGTTCAGTGATACAGCAAAGCAGACGTGTTCCACAATGAACAGTTTCCTGCTTGTAAATGGCTGTTATTTCATATAAGAGCCTTTGAAAATTATTTACTTTTTATGCTCAAAGGCAGAAGATGACATGCACAACAAAACATCAGTTAGTAATTAGTTTCTATTGCTGTTTTTTTTCCTGATAAAATTTTGCTTTGGGTTCTAGGTGAACTCTGACAAAGTTGATAATCATTTGTGAGACATTTGGTTGATATCCGGCCTGTTAAAAATAGCGTTAAGAAGTGAAGTGGGTACATAAGGCTTTTAGGTCAAGCTGTCTTTTGTTTGCAAGGATGACAACACTAAGGTCTTACTTTGGCTCAGCCATGGCGGCCCGCCGCAGGCCCATGATGAAGCGGCCATGGTGAAAGGCTCGTCCACACTGAATGGCGCCCCCTGCCTGTGGGTAGGGGATCTCCACCTCCATGTTGCTGTCCAGGTCATGGACCACATAGCCTTTCACGACGTGAGCATCCAGACCCTCGACTGAATCTGAAGCGATGGTGACAGGTGTTTCCAAAACACAGGGAAAATGTAGACGATTGTTCTCACGAACTTTACGTGTGATGAGAGGCTGTTTTATGCATGCAATGCTAGAATATCTCTACATTAACCTGGTGCCTAATTATGGATGTTAATAGACAGTTTTGGCTGAAACCACTAAGCATCTCTCATTTTCTGGATCAATGTCACTCACTAAATTTTTTAATGGCAGCGAAACCTCAGCTGGGACTTGAACCAACAATGAACCTTCAAGTTCATTTCTTATGTAACTGTATTCCTACCTGCTGCTTATTTAATGTTCGTAACTTAGTTTTCATATTTGCTGATGCATGGGTTGGGATACCGATCAGAGAGGTTCTTTTTCTTACTTTCCAGCCCCAAATCCATTAGGGCACGGTACCCCCCCGGTTGCAGCAGCTCCCCCACGATCCTGTCCGGTTCGCGGAGATCCCTCTCGATCACGGTGACTCTCCGGCCGTCTCTCCCCAGCACCGCAGCCATAGCGGAGCCTAGCACCCCGGCACCCACAATAACGACTTCGGGCTCCGGGGCCTCGCTGCTCCCGCCGCCGGACGCGCTCCCGCCCCACTGCGAGTCACTGCGCTCCGCTCTTTGCCTTCGACCGCTTATCTGTCCCCGGAGCGACAGGAAAAACGTGTTATTTTCTGTCCTTCTGGTTCTCCGTCATGTATGTCACTGTCTTTATGTAGAAATAGATCTAAAGGGAAGAATACTTAATTATTTATGCTGTCACTCAAATAGTCAAGTTCCTTAAACTAGCAGCTATTTCATGTTTGGAGTCATGTAAATTACAGATATTAATTATTTAAAAATATGTTTAATTAGAATTAATAGTCATATAATCCATGTGCTTATCCATTTAAACTGATTTTTCAGTTATTTTACATAGGGCCGTTTACAACACACTTGCCCCAAGGCATTTATGGAAAAGAGGAGTTTATGGAAATATATTATTAGTACATAGATAGAAAATTGTTCATGGTGTCGGGACGTAAGCATAAGACGCAGCCTTACCGTTTTAGACTCGGCGCCTTTGGTGCCGGCGCTACGGGACGATGAGCGGCGGAAAAGGCGCTCGATGAAGGGCAGCGACGCCAGCAGTCGGAAGAGCGCGCACAGGCTCCGCGGGGCTCTCAGCGTCAGTCCGCCGCGGTAGCGGACGAAGGACAGCGACAAGCCCGCGACGAGCAGCACCAGCGTCGCCACCACAAGCTCCTTGTTCACGTAAGCGTCGCATTTTTTGTAAACGTAGGTGAAGCTTGCAATTCCGAGAAAGGTCCACATGTTGTGGGTGCAAGTAGTACTTAAAATGAGAATTAAAGAAAAAGTAACAATTTCCAAAGTAAAGAACACTAAAAGTTTGCCTATGCTTTAAAGTGCATGTATTTTTAAATGAACATCATTCGTAATAAATAAGAGTTTCCATTACATAAAAACTTTTAAAGTCAATTATATATTTGTTTTGTTCATTGTCAGCCGGTATCATTTGCAATATATTGTACCTATTATGTCCAGTTCAGTAGGAATTTTTTCCCCTTCTAAATGAAGCGTACTACAATTTCCATTTCATATAAAATACCCTGCAAGAAATTCTACTGCCAGTCTAATATTTCTGGAGGATGCTGAATATTTTATGATAATTAGACCAATCAGCTTCGGTGATGCACCGCCCTTGTCCCGCCTTACATGGTTCCAAATCTACCAATCAGGAGCTGTCTTACGGTGAGCAGAGCTCACGCTATCTGGCCATTGGCCAATCCTGAACTGCTGGTAAAACAGGGATCTATCAGAATGGTAGTATGATGTGATGTCACTGTAAAAGGTAGATGGAAGTCGGATGCCGTGACTATGGCAGTATGTGACAGCCAATGGGTAATCGTTAAATTCGTTTTATATAATGGGCATTTGATTTACACAGCTTTATTTAGAACATTAAAAATAGATTTCAGTGCGAGGATTCATTATTAATTCATACAAAAACATGGATGCAAAGTGTTTGTATTCCTTTCAGGAAAGAAAATCATGTTTAATATACAATACATTTAAACATAGGCATTACATGTGCATCATGTATCATTTTAAACTGTTTTATTATTCATTAAATACTGACGTAATATTTCTTCATCTACATTTTTTTAAGTTAATCAGTTACAGACTTAACGATCACCATAGTGTAGCTTCTGGTAATATTACCCTTAGTGAAATAAGTGAATATGAATGGATGACAGAACTGGTCAAAACAATCACTTTACTTGCACTAGATAAGCAGAAAATGATAGTTAAAAACTACGATTGTAAGAATAAAATAAAAAAAAATATTCGGAGAAGCAACGTGTATTGTGTGCCATGTTTTATGGTCTGTAGAACCATGTGTCGTGACGTGCAAAACATCCATTCATCATCAATCATAACTTTCCAGGTCTTTTATATGTGATAGAACCTGACGTATCACTCACACAAAAATAAAAAGAAAACCAGAGTATGGTTATATGTCCGTTATCTCCACTATACTGTATATGCAGGTTTCTTGTACTGTACGAAAGAAGTTCTACTGACCTACTGCACTATAAAGTGGAAAATAAGCCTACCACAAGGGGGCGCACAAAACCTTGGTATCAAAGCAGATGATAGTACGTAAGCATGAAACGAAAGTATGATACAGTCTGTTAAGAAGCTGCTGAATCTGTGGTGTCATGGATGCCATAGAAAGGTGAGAGTTCAAAGATAATTTTACAGGATGCAGACTTTACCTCCAGCTCCTCCAGAGAGGCCATGCCATTTTCTGCTATTTAAACTCAAATCTAGGCTCACGCAGCAATACTTTGAAACAAAAAACGAAAGCCTTGCAACCCAAGCCAACGTAACCCACTCGGGAACACAACGGACAAAAAAGAACCCTCAATATAACCCAACCATGTGCAATTTTAACAGGAAGTCCTGGCTGTGAATAATGGGGGAAAAAAATTATCGACACACATCATAAAAACTCCTTTGCTATCCTATTGATGACACCCTGATGATAATCTTCACTGTGTTCCTGAAGCAGCTGGCATGCTTTGTATTTTTCATAGTATTATCTAATGCTGAGAAAACAACAGAATATCAAGTGAAAAGAGCTGGAAAATAATAGCCTCACAATATCATAATGACACATCACTCACAGAGTTGCAGCTCAATACAATTCAGATTTATTTATATACCACATTTTCACAATATTACATTGTCTCAAAGCGCTTTACATTATTTCTGCCTAATTGCCCCCAGAGAACAAGCCAGAGGTGACATTGGCAAGGAAAAACTCCAGAGTAGGAAGAAAACTTGGTTAGAACCAAACTCAAAGTGTCATGACCCAATCGTCTGTTCCTTCCGTGTGCCACGCCCCCTCGTTAACCCCGTGTGGATTCCCCGTGTTTACCAGCTGTTTCACGTTGCTGTCATTAGTCTTACGTATTTAAGTCTGCGTAAGGTATGTTTTCCCCAGTCCTGTCAATGAAGTCTGACGTCCTGTCTTGTGCCTCTTGTGTGTTCCTGGTGTTTTTCTACAATAAATCTCTCGTTTACTCGAATCCTCAGTTCTGGCTGCCGCTTACCCACTCCATGTCCGAGCGAACGTGACGCCAAGGGGGAGCCCAACACCCTACACCGTCATAAAAAAGGGTACAGTCCTGGTTCAGTGTTCTACCCCAAGGTACAAACGATATCAGTGTACCCCCAACGATACAAAAATGTTTCTCAGAGTCCATTTCAGTACCTTAAAAGGTACATCTGTCTACAGCGAGGGTACAATTGACAGACCCTTGAGGGTAAAGGCCCAGTAACAATGAATTGTACCCTAAAAGATACAAACTGGTTCTTTTTTGTCTGAAAGTATAGGGGCAGCAAAAGAAGTCCAAAGTAGCAAGCCCAGTTAATATAGTAAAACTGTGTATAGTGCATGTATAACTGCAGTGGGCAGAACGGGAAAGTGAAGAAGCTGCTTCCTTTAGCGTGATGGGGGGGGGGGGGGGCGTGGCTGAGTGGGTTTGGATGCTGGTCGTCATCGGGAGGGCACCGGTGGTCGGCAGAGTGAATTCGCCGTCCCTGGGCAAGGCTTTCACCCCTCATTGGTCCAGGGACTGGCTGCCTCTGTTGTCTTATCATCACTTGCTTTGGACAAAAGCATCTGATAAATAAACGTAACCTGTATTTTTTAGCCCATTCTCCAATAAAAAATATATTGTTATAGACATCAGTTTTAACACCTATTAGCAGTAGTGGGACATGCAACAAATCTACAGGGCAAGATAATTTTGTAAACAGTCGTGCAATGAAGGTGAGGGAAATTCCATATGACATTTTCCTTGACCTATACTGATGTCTACAAGTTGATTTGGGCTTGGGTTCAATATGAAACCTGCAGGTTCAGACCAATCTTTTCTTTGTAAGTTTCAGTGGAGTTAGATGGTCATGCCCTTGAGAAACAATAGTGTACTAAAGTGTATTAACAGTGTGCTTTGATCACTAGAAGTGTAATAAAAATACATTCTCTTTACACACATATTTTTTTTAATACATTGACATTATACTTCTGTGTAGTTTTAGAAAATATATTTTGCATTTAAACATTATTACGTACACTGGAGCACACTTGAAAAGTATGTCTGTAATCAAATACACTTTTTTAGGGATATAACACACTTCAAGATCCTTTATTTGTCACATGGTTACTTATAACTACTACTATAGTTATACAGGTACAACATGCAGTGAAATGTATCCTGATCCGCTCATGCTTTGTGCAAATAAGAAAACTAGAAAATAAATTGTAAAAATATATTGTAAATAGATTATAGAGAGTGCAGAACAGAAAAAAAAGAAAACTTATGAATTTACAGAGAGAGTAAATGCAATTTAACTGGATGAAAAGAAATACTGTGCAAAAAAATGCTTATAGCCAGTTTTAAAGTGCAGTGTGCAGTGTCAGCACTGCAGTGTAAGGTTGAACTTATAACCATAACACTATGACCGGGAGAGTGGAATGTCATGATTGAGGAGTCGAATCGCCCGGGATAGAAACTCCTCCCGAGTCTCTTCGTCTTGGCCATAATGACCCGGAACCTTCTGCCTGAATGCAGGAGTTTGAACAGTCTGTTACTGGGGTGAGACAAGTCCTTGATAGTCCTAGCTGCCCTAGTCTTACATCTCCTGATGTAAATGTCCTGCATGGAGGGGAGATCTAACCTGCAGCAGCGTTCAGCTGCCCGGATAGGCTTTATACTTAATAGGCTTTTTTTACTTAATAGGCTTTGCTGAAAGTATATTTTTTTGTGCTAAGCTTATTTTTAAGTAAATTCTTTAGTACACTATTTTTTCACAAGTGCTGTCCATTCAGACAACAGTTGTAAACAGCTCATGCTCCTGCATCATCCTAGTGAAGTGGATAAGAGTAGATGCAAAGGGGAAGTGTGAAGAACGCCCAATGAAAGCTCCCTGCTCCAGACGTTCTGGCCATCTCCAGTCCTTTCTTCTTCTTTCTCCAGCAGATGGCAGACAGGATTTGTGGAGGCACCAAGCTTGTACTTTGCACTTTATTGGTTTTGGCCGCTGGCAAGCAGCAGATTAACACTATGAAGATAAAATCAGCAAATTTTTTTCCCACACAAGGTGAGAGACCAACCAGTCATTCAACCAAATTTAAATTTGTAAAGATATAGTAAAAACATTTCCATAAACTATATTGACACATATTTGTTCTGGACTCCTGCAACCCTGAATTGGACAAGCGGTAACGGAAAATGGATGTTTGGATAATATGTGTAACACAACCAACAATATAAATAAATAATAAATAAATAAAAGAAAATATAACTTTACAATGTAATTTAAATTTGATGAACGTAGTATTTTCCCAACAGCATTTTCCCCTGACAAGTAACAACTCACGGTAAAATCGCCTGTGAACACTAGTAATATTTGCAATGAACACTGGAATAAGGTAGTGGAAAGGCTAAGTTACTTTACTTACTTTTTAAAGTTACGTAGTATTTTTGTATTGTATTTTTTAGTGAACAGAAATCGTCAACTTGCCCATACATGGACAAACGTGTCCGTGGAAAAAAAACTACGTAGGGATTTTAAATACCATGTTTGGTTAGAATTGCATTTTGATCACAACAGCCGTCACAATTTGCCAAGCCGTGATCCCTGACTAGTAAGTCTGGCATTTTCCACTGTATTGTTTGACTTCGCCGTAGTTTACGAAATTTCCTAGGCATAGTTATACGATGAATGTGCCAAAAATGCCCATATTGCCCAATATTTATATTACACTATCTTTAGTAAATGCGTGTTAAAACAAGGTGCAAAGAGTCCTAATAGAAAAAGGGCGGCGTGTGCGGAGTTAAATTTCAAAGCGTTTTGCTCACTCATTTAATACGAAAAACCCAACGGAAACTTGAACGGGGGCTTTTGACTTCGTTCACCACTGTTTTCTTTTAAATAAGTGCAATATGTACCACGACATGATGGGAGAAAATACATTGCTTTGTACAAAAAGATTACATTTGTAAACTCTAAAGCGTATGCTTTATATGAATGTAGAAATTTTAAAATATATCATAATGCTTTTACCATCAGGATGAAGTACACATTAATCGATTTAAATTTAGTTTCAATAATGTTGTTTATTAGAATCAATGAAATATTACAAAATATCTGATGCATAACTGTCAACACTAAAGTATAAACATAAGACATGGAACACATCCATAAATACATATTTACATATCAAATGTCACATGATTAATCAGAGCCTTTGGTTCATCATACCGAATGGGAAAATCAAGTTGGAGCAGAAATATCCCTTATTTATAAAGCCCTGTGTTCCCCCAAGTCTAATACAGTACGCAGTGCACCTCCCATAACACACAAACAAGTGAATGAAAGGTATTTCTTTAGGTATTTATTTATGTTGCTGCTTTAACTGTAGTTGCTGCTGCTTTTTAGAAACAGCGATATATATACACATATGTATACATACATTTCTTTTTGCATAATAAAATGGAAGGTAAAACAGAAGTTGACCACCGTTTAAAACAGGCACTGCGAGAGGAGGCACTTGTGCACCTAACATGACAGGTTTGGCATAGAGCATGGACATTGGCACACGGGTCTGGGGGACAGGGAGGGGGCGCGGACGGGGGTAGCCGTTTATACAGTGGACTCCGGCAGGCCCGGATCCTTCTTCTTCTTCTTGCGCTTCTTCTTGCCGCGGCACGGGTTGCAGATGCAGCACATGACGCAGGGCGAGGCCAGCAGGAGGAGCGGCGATGTCACCAGCACGATGACGCTGACGCCCACCAGGATGCCGACCACCTGCCGAGAGAGACGCGCGATTCGCTAGTGAGCACGCATGGCTACGGGGGGCGGGGGCGGGACAAAACATTCTGGTACATTTAAAGTATTACATATGCAAAACGATTTATACAGCAGCACGGAAAGAAAATATACCAGTAATAAGTGTGGACACACCTAACCACAAAAAGGTTTATTTGTACTATTCTCTAGATTTTAGAATAATTATAAAGACATCTCAGAAATTTGATGACTTGTGACTCGACTTGGCAAAAATGATGGAAAGACTTCGACTTGAGGACAGATACTCAAGACTTAGATCCAAATTGGATCCTCTGACTCGACAAGATTTGAGGTTGTAGTTCCCTTCTGGATACTATAATGTTAATTTTATAATTTCAATGTATATTAATTCTCCGCTGTCTGCATTTCCAGTTGGCTGAATGCAAGGTCTCCTGAGATAGTTTGTTGGAAAGATGCATCACTCTCTGCATGTACACGGATGAAAAAACGGTATGAGGACGACCGTGAGTGGACACTCTCTTTTTAACCTACCTCTGCCTATGAATAACGTGTCCTATGATGTGTACTGTGTGCGGCAGTAAGTGTTAATCAATAAAGGTAAAAAACTGATGGGAGTCAAGTTACATGGCTCACAACTTGACTTGGAAAATTTGATGACGTGTGACTTGACAGTAAAAAATGATGGAAAGACTTGGATTTGACCTGGACTTGAGGGCAAATGACTTGAGACTTAACTCGGACATGCGATGTTTTGACTCAAAACTTGACTTGGACTCACCAAGGAATGACATGTTTCTGTCCATGTTATGCCCTGACCAAAAAAAGTATTAAAAATGTCTGGGGGGGGGGGGGGGGGGCCCTGGGGGGGTGGAACCAGGGGGGCCGGTGGGCAAA
>JAODKE010000146.1:11717775-11731200 GCA_026779605.1 Mormyrus hasselquistii
AAGAGGCGGGAGGGGGGGGGGGGGGGGGGGGAGGGGGGACTCTGTGGGTTGGAACTCAGAGAGCCGCTAGTTCAAATCAGCAGACTGATCCCACCGTTAAGTCCTTGAGCAAGGCCCTTAACCCCAATTGCTCCAGAAGACCCTACTATCTCTACTACGCCAGTTTCATGAGGTGGCCTCCTGAGATGCTTTTCCAACTGTCCTGAAGTAGGTCCCACATATATGCTGAGCACTCATTGGCCGCTTTTCCTTCACTCTATGGTCAAACTCCTCGAAAACCATCTCTACTGCATTTAGGTCAGGTGGCCTGGTCATGTGACTTGACACTATCACTCTCCTTTGTAGGCGGCTTGGCGTGTCCTGGTACTGGGTACAAATGATAAAAGTCCTATTCTGTAGTGAAATCTGAGCAAACTAACTGATTATTCTTTGGGAAACACACATCATCTGCTGCTAATTCTCAAAAAAAGGCAAGAAACTAGATATTTGGAACTGCCAAGGGTTACAGACTGACATTATTCATTCTAAAATAATAGTTGATGTATTATTTTCTTATTAGTAATTTAAATTACTGATCGTTTTACAGCCAGTGCTGTAATTTAGGAATTTTCACTGCTAGCCAACTGGGTAGTGCAACGTGCAATTGTTTTATTATCCAGTCAGCTAATGTTCATGTTTGTGTACTTGCCTCAGGCAAGTGGGTGAGCCCTGAGTGCAGCCCCAACAGCGACGACCTTAAATGTAGATTACATCTGATTGCTATCGGATGTCACGTGTTTTCGTTGGGTCAGGTTAGGAAATCGGTTGATTCATTGCAGTGAGCAAAACGGAAAATCCCAGCACAGATGGGAATGGGGGTGCGTGCTCCTAGGAGTGACAGCCAGCAGTGAAGAGTAGCACGGTCATCCTGTCACCTGCGTCCTGTTCCACATGACGGATGCCCGTGAGTGACCCAGCTTATTCCTGCATGGTCCCTTGTCATAGTGACGCAGGAATATGTCCCCCTGCAAGACAGCCACCGAAGAGCACATCAGCGCATACAACCCTCATTTGCATTTTTCTCACTTGCTGCTAGGCTTGAATGAACGGCTTTCATTAAAGGACTTTCATCACTGTCCTGGCAGAATATACGCTACTCTATCAGCACAGGTGAGAACTACATAAACACACACATGAGTAAGACATCAAATCAGTGTACATCAGTATATGCATAACAAAAAGGTACCACTGGGTCTTACATCCAAGTTCTGGAGGCAGTACCAACAGAAAGTGTGCTTGCAGCTCTTGCAGAGCATCTGGGCGCAGCCCTGGTTCCGCTCGATGTAGACGCCGCACATAGGGCACCGCTTTATGGACCCGTCCACCTCTGTGCTCGAGTGGACGCTGCAGACACAAGAAGCGGCGTCAGGCTCCACCTCAACAGTCACTTGGAGACGGTCTACTTCGTCCGGAACGTTAAATGGCAAACTTTCAAAGCAAACATAAACACAGCCACCCCCAGGCCCTCGGGGGATGTCTGACTGCTCGTATTTTGCAAAGAAGTCTAAGCAAATGCTAGCATATGAACCACAAGTGCTCATAGCATTAAAGTAAAAGACGGTTTCCGGCTTCCGTGCACGCTGGCGGGGCTGGGCCCAAGGCTTATGCGGGCAACGCAACTGCTTAGAGCCCAGTGGCCACCAGGGGCTGATAAGTGCACCAGAATGGCAAGGAAGATAAGAAATGACAACTAGGTTAATCACATTTTGCTTAGGGCCGAGAAAAGTGCTGGGCTCAGTGAGTAACCGAGAAGACAATTAGAAAAATAAATCAGAAAGGGCAGCACAGAGGAACAAGGACAGAGCTGGATAGTGGCGCGAGCTGACCTGCCGGGCTGAGATGGGGAGGCCAGGGGCCGGTGCTCTGTGCAGGTGTGGCCCTCCTCCCAGGGGCCCCTACACAGAGAACAGAAGACAGCATGGCAGGCTGGGCAGGGCACGGACGTGGGCTCGCCCTCGGCACTGGGCCGCACACGGCACACAGCCTGACACTCCAATACTGGGCACCAGGTTTTACTGGGGTCCAGCTGCACACCTGTGAAGGGAAAATGGTGCTCAGTCATGGAAACTGACACCCGCAAAGAGGCCGGCGGCTGCTCCGTGGCTACGGGCAAGTGCTCTCCGTTTGTCCACGCAAAACCCAAAATTATCCAGTAACTAAGATATCAACAGCGTAAACCAAGCGATGGGTTCCTTGATTTTCTTCAGAATCTCCTCATGCACTGGGTTCAGATTTCCAGGAACCAGACATATTTCACTACAGCCCATTTTGCCAAGGACACGCTACTGGACAATACCTCTTTCGAACTTCAGCCGCTGGTAGAGTTGAACTTGGTCTGCGGAAGCAAAGCTGGCAATCTGCGAGGACACAGGGTGAAGGGTGCGACGCAGTCAATGGCTTATTATTAGATTCAAGAAAAACATGGAACAATTCATGGAACAAACCTTTTTTGGACCACGGAATTACAGTCACTGCACAAGTGTTTTAAATAATCAATAAGCTTTGTGTACATACAGTACTGTCATATCTCAAGTGGTCGTACGTGACATCAGGCAACGTGTCTGCGAGGCAAGTCTCGGAATACAGAAATAAGTAACCCAGCCATAAAGTGGAGTGTTGTCAAAATAGCCAAACCGTGACGTATTGACCACTGAGGGAAATGTTTTTGTCAAACTCTAACCAAAGTCAAACGGGTGGGCCTCAACCAGGCTTCCTAAAAAGGGATCCTTACACAATCGTCATGGAAACGGCATATTTCTTTTATAGACTTTAACTGGCCTGCGTGAATAAGGAGGAAAAACAAAAATCAAGCATTCCTGACTTATCTGGAGCTAGTCAGTGTTACAGACATCAAGCTACAATGTGCAGCAGGAGGACAGACGGCGAGAGAGTGACATCTCAGCAGACAGCAGACATAACATGCTTTTCTCAGCGATAATGAATTTATGAATTTGCCCCCCCCCGATAGACTACCTCAGAGTCTAAGAGGGCCCCGCTCTTCAGGCAAGCCATGTCAGGGCAGGTAATGGAAGCTCCCCCACCCTCACGGATTGCCAGCTGTACATATTGCTGCAGGCACTGGAAAGTGGAACCAACATCATTTGACAAATATTAGTCTTTAAGGCGTGTTACCTGTCTGACGTTTACCTTGGGTCTAACGGCAGGTGCTGAGTTATACGTAAGGTAATGGAAAAAAAAAAAAACATTTTGAGACAAGGCGACCTTTGTAAGCATTACGACATTTATGGGTTTGATGTACTAATTGCACTCGGCAGGGAAATTACTTTCACGGTTGCAATCGAAGGGGCGAGCTTCCTACTCGGGGCGCTACGAGAAACCTGATCTTTGTGTAAATAGCAGATATGCCTCACCAAGCAAAGCCAGAGCTCAAGCATGTTATTGCCAAAGGTCTTACGAGGTCCTTTTGTGATATGTTTACAGTGGCCTGGGTGTCTGATTACCTGAGACCGGGCTTGAAAGCTGTGAAGTATCTTATATCAAGCACGTTTAAATCACAGCTTCAGCAGGTAAAATGTGTTGCACAGACTCGTGAAACTGCAGCCAAGTTTTATAGATAACGTGACAAATGGTTTTAAAAAACCTATTCTGAAGCAGGAATCTCCAATCTGAATACTCAATCCACAAGATGAATAAGGTCAAATAAAATCTATAAAATTGAGCAAGGCTCGCTCATTTTTTGATTACGCAGCTGGCTAAAATAAGCATTTTAGAGTGTCTTAAATTACACAGCTTGCACAGTAATTCTAGATTTTCACCCACTGATTTGGCAGTTTTTATTGAATCTAAAGGGCTCCCCCTCAGCAGTCCAACAGAGACACTTCCTAGGGATTTTCGGCAAATTTTACATGAAATCCGACTTCCTGAAATCACCAGCGTTACTTTCTGCTCGGTTACAGGTGAGGCCAGTTGAGGCTTGATCTATAATGCACAAACAGTGTTCAAGCACCTTCACGGGACCACGCAGCCAGGACCCACCCAGGTGCAGAAAACGCAGTCGCAGGTCTGCAGTCTGCTCATCGCAGCTGACGGGCAGTCGGCGAGGCACAGCCTGCAGAACATCTGAGCCGGCGAGGTGCCGGGGTCTGCCGCGGACACGCTGCTGATTTCTGGGGCGGGATCCATCTCGTGTGCCTCTTGTTTTAGCTCGGCAGACGCAAATGTAGGGAAGGCGTACACTCCATATTTCTGCCAGGAACAGAAAGGTCGCCCCCAATTGTTAGGGGACAGCCACTGCAATCTCTCACACACAAAAAAAAATAGGTTCCCTGTTTCTTACAAGCACGAATCAGGTCTAGGAACAGGAAACTGCAGAATATTGGTGATGCTAAGATGTTGGCCTTTCCTTCCTCTGTGCAGAAGCCACCTGTTGCTCAATGTGAACCAAGCTCATCTGCGATTAATCAAATACATTGGGGTAGATCTAAAACCAGTGAAATTCAACAGTGTAATTGGGTTTCTTTTAGCAAACACCTAAAGTGTATTTACATTTTATTATCAAATAATATAATTCTGTATCACACACTCTTGGCCTTGGGTGGTGGAGAATGTAACATAAAAAGCTTTGGGTTCTAGAGAAATGAAGCCACAATATTATGGTTTTCATTGCACAGGTGAGTTTAGTGACTTGTTAAATGAATTACTGGTTTTATTTTCCTTGAAACAGTAAAGAATGTAATGATTTCAGAACCATTTGGGCTTTAGTGGATCCTAAGTAAACCGTGTTAATCCTAGATAAACTAATCTTCAGGTGGGCCTAAGTGTGCCCGTACAGATGGGTCAGTACACCTTCAATGACGCACTTCACAGAATGACCCACGCTGTCCTGCGCGCCCCCAGGGAACACTCTGATCGGCGCTGGGCAGATAAATCACCGCACTAACCGTGCATAGAGACAATTACGATGAGAATCAATCCCATACAATCCGGTCAAAAAAACTAAGCCGAGCCGAGCCGAGGTCTAATCTCGGATCAAAGCGGATTATGCTGATGAAAATTGCGAAGGTAAAAGACAGCTCCCTCCCCGGCGACTGGAAACCTGCTGATCGCATGTTACCGGTATCTCCACTGCATTACTTCCGGCAGTTTAATAAAGGGGGGAATTAATGATCGGATGGTGGGTTAGGACACCCCCGCGAATGTGCATATTGATTTCTGCACTGTCATTGTCCTGCGGTGCAAACGGCTGAATGCGACGCCGAGCGCACAGTGTCCCAGCAGGACCGCACGATTCACCGCAAACGACCCGATCCATCAATGCAGCGACGCGCCGTATAGTCCCCGGCTTCAGGGTCATTTGTATTCAGGGAAGAAAGGTCAAGTGCAATTTGAGAACACTTATTATATCATAGGCTAGCAGATAGGACAAAAGCTGGATCTGATCCAAAGCAGGGCCCACTTGCCACCCAGAAATTTACAACCGCAGTATTATAGAGCAAAGCTATGAGATAAAACCAACACAAAACAAACATCAACCGGAAAAACAAAGAGTGCCGTGCAGATCTTATATGGAACAACAAACGGTTTTTAAAAATTAAATTCCACATTAAAATAAAAGGGCATTTAATGTCCATTTAATGAAATTTTAACTGTATCCCGGAAGGCGGTTGGTCATCACACATGAATTAAATGAAATTGTGCAGATAACTCTACTAAGAATACAGTTCACACTGATTTATAAAATGCAACAGCTATAGTAACATCTGAGAGCTATGGGTCATTTCTAAGTCACAGAAGAAACATGCCTGCCCTCCCCCCAACTTTTAACAAAAACTGATCAAAACAACCAGAACAGTAGAGAAACATTTTTTTGCAGCCCCAATGCCCCAATCCATTTCTGATATGTGAAGATTATGCCAGATTTCGTCCTTTTCGTTATAAAACACCTCATTTTAAAATGCGAACACCCGTTTTAAATTAAAACGCCCATCTGATTATGATTAAGCGTGCACGAAAATGCTGCACTGCTAGGTTTCGCGACCTTCCAGCAAATGGATAATGCCGCGTATGGAAGACGATAAGGGGTAACCAGACATCCAGGATGCACCGGGTGAAAAAAACCAAGCTTCTGTCGATACAGCGATAGGATAAATAGTGCGGATCGCCCTCACCTAACCGCGCTCGGCAGCCGCTCCTTGCCCGTCCCGCCGCCGCAGTGCTGGCGCATCGGGATGTCTGCAGACGCGCACGCCAGCCGACGCCAACGCACACCTACCGAACACGGCCGCGGCCACCTCCAGCCACCCGACGCCGAGAGCCGCAAACCCGCTCCCCTGTAGTCAGGGCGCCTATGCTGTAAATACCCCCAGCCCCGATCTCGGCGCCAGGGTAAAATAGAGCACTTCCTACTTCCTCATTCAGCATCGAAGCCAAGCTGCTTTTTTCTTTTAACTCCTTGTGTATTGATGCACCATAACACAGATGGGTGATAAAGCCTTATAATTATAGACTACATGCAAATATATACTGTTATAATTTTTAAACGTCTCGTTTGTTTGTTTTGTATAATATACGAGCTACATATTATTGACCTATATATACTAATATGGTCAAACCAGAGCAAAATGATCAACATCATGAATAATAAACTCTCCTAATAGTAGCATTTTGAAAGAAGATTAATACCATTATATTTACTTTATAGGAATAGTTAAAAACTGTAGTATCTGTTGCATCTGAGAAATCTCTAATTCTTATGTTCTCGCGTGTTTTTGTGTAAATAGGGTTTATGGTGAAAAGTCATTATATTCGTATGTATTAGGAATTAATATAATGATTTACCTGTTGTGTCCCGATAATGTGCTGGGTAAGTCCATTCTTTGTCGATGCTGTCCTTAGAATATATCACGGTGACCCGACAGGTGGCATTGTTCAAAACAGGGAATTACCGCCCCCTGTGAGAGACGCCTCCTTCCTCACCTCGCTGCTTAATTAGTCATTTTTTGGGGGTTTCTGATACATTGTTGTGTATTTTTATTCTGTACAATTTGTAGGAGTATAGTTATTAATCATTCTGTAAAATAGGCCTAATATATGAAGTCCAGTGTAGGAGAAAGGCCTAACTGTTAAATAAAGAAGAATGACCTTACAGTAATGACGTTAATAGGATAAATCGGTCATTGAAATATTGATACGTTTGGAGGCAATGTAATATAATGTTAGAGTTAAGCCGAAGGTTAAAAGGTTTAACGTATGTGGCCTTATGTACTTAGGTTTTTTAGGCAGGGCAGGATCATAGCTATAAAAGCAATTGCACCCCCTACTGGTCAGACAAAAATTCTATTTCAACATATTAAGTGTAATAAGATGTAATTATATTGTAAAGTTTTATTTGAAATTTTGGCATGTTAGTCATAACAATTTATTGTATTTACTATTCTTTACAAATATATTTATCTTGAAGAATGACTGGTTGGGCTCTTTAACCTCTCACCCCCTGGGAAAAAATCCTAGAGTTGCCTATCATAAGAATATTGTTAGTCTACTAATTTATTTATGGAATACATACATAATGCTATAGAGTGTGTCTTTTTAATATAATTGTTCAACAAAATCTACAGAATTATTTCATTGAAATAAAGACGATCAAATATTGCCTACTGTACTTTACTGAGACATAATGTTATCATGTATTTTATAAGCACTTAATTTTACACCATTATCAGTTTAGATTTTAAAAAAGTTATTTGGAAAAATTAAAGTTACTCTGTTTTCAGAAGCAAAACAATCCATTCTACTGAATAGGAAAACAAAATGTTGAGCACTTTTTAATATGCTTTCCAATAAAAACATAACCTTTTCTTTTTCAATAGCAAGCATTTATCTTCATTTATATCCCAGCGTCTCCATGGTTGTCTTCCATTCTCCGTTTTTTTCTCCTTCCTTCCTGGAAAAGCACAGTCACTCTATCCACGACGGATGAAAGCCGTCTCCCTGAGGCAGCAGTATCGCAGTCTGATGTTTGGCTCCAGCACCTACGAAGCATGTTTGGATTACAGCTGACACTGACGAGAGCGAGAGCTTCTTGCTGACCGGAAAGTTACCCGCTGTGGGCCTGCTTCCTGCCAACTTAAGAGCTTTTTTTTATGGGCCTGAGAGAAAAGCGGAAAAAATAAGATTAAAAAAATTGAAACGCAGCCTATTTAAATAACATATTGATTGTAAACCTTTTGACATAATAGAATTATATATATACACAGCGTTTACTTCCCAGCTGATATCTAATTTCCCACACCTGTCCAGGTTTAATCAACACACTGTCGCTGTTCTAATGAAATGGCAAAGATGAAGATTGTTATCTATTGTACCGAATTTTATTTGAAGTTTTATTGTTGGTTGCCGTTTACACCATTACAGTTAGCACACAGACAGGGGCGTGGGGTGTGGGGGGGTATCTGGCAGGGAGGTAGAACATATAGTTCCAAATATTTAATTTTAATTTGGTCTCTTGAATACCCCAGAATAAATAGATGTTTTTACATAAATTATTAAGTTGCCCCCCCCCCCCCCCCTATGTCGTTGCAAACAGATCTGGAAATGAGGAATAGTATAGATCTGACACCTGGCAGGAAAAGCAGCACTTTTAAAGGATGTTGTTTGCAAATTAAATCAATGGGGGGGGGGGGGCTGGTCTTCTTTGACACACTGCATAATGTCCCATATTTATAACGAGCAAAAGCTGCAAGGCGAGATATATCTATACCCCCTTCTGAATTTTCATCTGATGCAACAATTCCCCACGGTAACCAATGATGCTGCATTCATCAGAGGATACAGTTACCAAGAACGTGGTTGTTATGGTCCAGAGTAGTTGATTGGGCATCTGTTTCCTGGGCAATGTTGATTTGGCCCTGACCTTGCAATCTGACTCTTCCACTTGTGCTGAATGATCCAAAAGAATTCCCTGGCCAGCCTTGGACGTTCCGCGGTTTTTAAAGAGGCCGCTTATCTCATCAAAACGTCCCAGTCTTTTCCATTTATTACTCCGGAGCTTCAGCAGTATACTCTGCGATGATGTCACCACTCCCCCAGGATTAATTACGGGTTAGCTGAGGTGATACTGGGATCTAAAGCGATCCTGGTTTTTCAGATTATCAGATCCTAAGATGCATGAACAGCTCTGTGTAATGATCAGTGTAGATCCAGGTACCATGAACACTGTCACAAAAAGCCTCATATACTCTGAGTTAGTACTATCGAGATAAATGTATACCTATCTTTTAAAAATGTGCAAAAAAAATACTTCTGAAAATGTAAAAAGATAAATTTTTGCAGTGATCTACAAAACAATGAACAGGACTAGTATATAAATCTGTTGCATAATTATAACGAACACCAGCTAATTCCTGTGGCATGCGGTCTTATAATGACCCATAACAATTACGCTCGCCTTCATCTATCCAGTCTAAAAAAGAAACACCGTGTTTGTACATCCCAAACAAATTCATCCACACCGGACAACAAGGTGAATTCTGGTTCTAATGATGACAGCCATGATGAACATTTTAAATAATAGACAGATGCGCAAAGTTCAACCCAGAAAGAAAACACAACTCAATAGTGGTCTGTGGTTGATAGAGAGAATCAAAACTGCAGGAAAAAAATATATTTAGCCCTGGGGAACCCACAGGGTCATATACGACCCTTCCTTTTATTTCTGCCTTACATTCAACCCACTCATCAAAGTAAAGTATTTTTTTTTTTTGCTTTACAGCCCATTGTACCATGTACGACCTAGTATCAGTGACATTTAGTGATTACTGACTGAATTAATCAGATTTTTTCCCACAATAAATATGGCTCCCAACGCATTTTGAGGTTGTTGCTGTACATGCTGCAAAGATTCACCTGTCAAGCTGTGAATAGGTAGGTGGCAGAAATTTTGCATCATCAGTTATAATGTTTAGATGTTATACAACATGTACAACTAGGTTTTGAAACTTTTCTGGCAACTGTGATGATCATGTTCCATGTGCTCAACATCAGCCTGGTGCACCAGACCTTACAACCCACCACAAATAAACTTTCTGTGTGTATAGTTCACCTTTTTGCAGGACATTTCACTTTACCTGTTTCTTGATTGGTTGGCATGTTTGCAGCATGTGTTTCATTGCCAGCACATGGTGAATGACGAAAAGGAAAACTCTATAAATGCATTTTGAAAATATGAATGTTGCAGATATTTGGTTTTTCTATCTTTTCTGTCCTTATTTCATAGGTGAAATTAACAAGTTGGAACAGCATGAACAGTCCAGCGGGTCATACAGTATATGGCACATTTCACAACATGGACTCGGAAAATGTTTTTACAAAATACCTGTTTTTGAGTTCACTGAGTCTGTATGATCATTTTAATGGACATATTTTTTCTATAATAATAAGGCGGTCTGGGTTCCCCAGGGTTAGAAAAATATTGCTTCTAAAGTAACTTGAAAGCTTTCTTTCTACAAGCATGCGTGTGCGCCTATCGTGTAGCACTCGCGGAGCTCACGGTTAAACTGACATGTGGGCGCCCTTTCGGTCTCCGCATCTTGGTTGTAAACCAATCTGTCAGCCGCCATAATGAACATATTTGTCGTCATGCGGTGAAGTAAAAATAGAGTCGTGATCTGATTTAAGAAGGATCGGGAGTATCACGATGAAGTATAGACTACTGTCATCTAGGAGAACACCCAAGAGACTCGACGGGCTTGGGGGTCACTTCCTTCTCCGCCATGAATTGTTTGAGCAGGAAAGAGCATTCCTATCTGGTGAATGCCCACTGCGAGGTAGAGGAAAAGAATGTGGATAAAAAGGAGCGCTGTTATTTTTCCTGGCTGGACCTAGTGATGGAAACAAGACCAGAGCAAAAGTAGGTCTACGTGGTTATCTCCTGCTGCAAGAAATCGGCGCTTTGTCGAGAACCTTTCAGCTTAGCGAAGATATTGGTGTCATTCGTTCTTGATTTAAGTGCTCGAGAAAATGCGGGATATAAATAATGAACATAATGCCACCTGAATATTTTATATAAAAAATATGCTGTGCAGACTAACATTGCAGTTAAATCCGTACACTATACTTAATGTTATAAACGTAAGGTCTCGTCGGTGTCCTGTAATGATAGAGCAAACTGATTCATTTTCAATCACTGATTATAAAACGATCTATGACCGTCGCATATCGTTATAACATCACGTTTTTCCTTTTCTGTTTGTTGTCCTTAGCACAACTTTATCCGAAAATAAGACCTTGCCAAAAGAGAGCTACACTCAGAGGCAAGTGGATCACTTTTTAGTGCAAAGGTCCCTGGACCAAAGGATCCGAATGGGCAGGCTGGGGCAGAGAATGGAAGAGTATCATCTGCCGTACCGGAATGTGCTCCCAGTGCCCATGTTCGTGCCCAGGAATGCGGCATCACTCCGGGACTCGCAGCGCACGCCCACCCCTGAGGAGCTGGAGAGGGGGCGGTCAAGCGGCGTGTGTGCAGACAAGAAAGACGTCTCAGAGATCACAAAAGACATACCCAAAGTCGTCCAGCCAAGCCGGATGGACTTCCGAGCTTCTCTTCTTATCAGCCCTCCAGGAGAGTCCATCGATACACTGCAGAGACGCTAGGGGGCAGCTTGCTGCCGCCTGTAAATTGCGCCCAACACTCTGATTGAGGATCGGGTGAAATTAAATAGGTCTATAAAATGCATAAAATGTCTTTCTGTATTCTAACTAGTACCCAGACTTTATTTTATGGCTTCTGGTTTGAAAGTTTTTTCGTGAAATAGTGAAGCGGACACATTTCTGCGAATCTCACTTCACCAATAATGCATGACACATAATTACAAAAATAGAACAACAATAATAATTTAGATTGTGATTAACATTTTTGCAACACTTTAACAGTTTCATTTTATAAAAAAGATTTAACGCCTAATTTCTGGTAAATATATTTGGTGTCACAGTAGGGGCCGTTTGCCCCCATCCTCAGAATTGGAGTTTAAATCCTTCTTCAGTTTACAGGCTCTGCTTTTGTCTCTGTGAATTTCCGCTGGATTCTCTGGGTTTTCTCCAGCAGCCCAAGCACACACTGGTAGTTAATTGGCATCTTCACTTTGCCGGTACTTTCTGGATGTGCGTACCGCAGTGTGTGTTCAGATGGACCGCCATTCAGCCCAGGATGTGTCCTTGTCTCGCACTGCCTGCTTCAGACTTCAGCAGTCCCAGATCCAGACCTGCAGGATAAGAACTCAGAAGATGGATATTTGCTGCTTGAAATATGGAGCATAACATAATTGTATAAGCATGATACGCCAGATTTATGCTCGTATTATATTTTATGTGACAACGTAGCCAAAGAAACACAATTCAACTATACGGTGTGTAGACCAATCACCACACTGCTACAATCTTAGTATGCTGTAACAGTATATACAGGACTAACTATAGGGGCTTACACGATGCGGGTGAAGATGATTAGCACAATAGGGTTGGCAACGAGAGACGAGGGATCCGGAGGACCAGCAGCAACCTCTGCTGGTAATACTGGGAAATCGTCAGGATGGTTTGTGACAACCCCCCTCTTTTTTGGCAAATATATTTGGAAAATGTTCTAGGAATACCAAATCTCAGCTTTATAAAGACACATTTTAACTGACGAGAACATATAACAAGTTAACCATATCGCTGCTTAAAAAGCAACTACGGGCGCTCGCATTATAATAACTGTTTTAAACAGTAAACATTCAAATCAGCAAATATAGGCTTGTTTATAGGGGGAGAGGATAGTCAATATTAGAAACTCCATAACTGTAGAAGGCGCAGAATGTTTTTGATGCAGCAGACCCACAGAAAAGGCGAGTGGTTGAGTGATTTAAAAAAGGGAGATCACAGCTTTTTAAAAATGAAAACTACTGTCTTAACGACAGCCGCTATTGTTTAATACTAGCAGCGGCACAGACAAATGTGCACAGCTGCATAATTAGTTTGGCTGAATAACCCCTCGGATTATGTCAGGTAATCGTGGACAGCGAGTGGAATCAAAACAAACAAAATTCGCCTCGGGAACCCGCACAGCAGGAGCGCCAAAAGGGTGATATTCTAATACTACATAGTATTACTAAAATGACGTCAATTCTCCGAGCTTGGGGCCATGAGGCAGATAATTTATGCCATTTACTGTTGTACATGTACAAGTATAATGACATTTAAACTCTAATAAGCCTCGAGCGTAAGGTGAACCAGTTGAGATTTTTCTTTTTGAAGAAAAAAAAAAATAGAAAAAAACATTGCGGGCCAATGGGGTAGGTTAGTTCTCAAACTTCTGGGCTGACAACAGCAGAATGGCACATTAATCACTGGATGACTTCTTGAGAATCCTTACTATATGGAGACACTTCTCTA
>JAODKE010000146.1:11745744-11767804 GCA_026779605.1 Mormyrus hasselquistii
TCTTGTGCTGTTCGCTGGTTGTGTTGCTTTCTTGTTACTTTTAGAAAGCTCCTTTTTCCTTGTTCTGTTTTTGACCCTCGTGGTCCCTTAATTTACTGGTTCCCCCTTTATTTTCGGCTTTGTTAATAAACCCTGTTTATTGTGAGCTGCTGCATCGATCGTCCTTCTTCTCCATTGTGATGCCTCGCCATAACAGAATGGAAATATCTTGTATTTGTTAGAGGTGATATCAGGCAAAGGATTTTGTCGACATTGCTTTGTATCTGTTTGCACAACCACCACAATACCACCAACTTATCTAACACACTTTGTTGGCAGCTAAGTTTTATTTGGTTATATAGTTCATTTTCAACTCTTTAAATATTATAAATGTTATTCTTCAATTTTTCTCAAAGCGCAGAATATGTTCATGAAAAAATTGTGTAAGATGATGTGGCTAAGCGACAGGGCTAACCTTTTACAGTAATTACTTTGCTATAGAGAAATTTTAAGAATCAAATTTAGCAGAATGGTTTACAGTCAAAGTGATAACAAAGACTGGTTATGGTACTAAATGGCACATCTATAGCTAACCTCGCCTTATTGGGTGAGTCCATCAAGCCTGAATATCTTTGAGATGAATGTGCACTGCAGTTGTGCTGTGGTGATGTTTAAGTTATGCTTTACAGACAACTTGTGCTTCCACATAGCTGATGGTTTTTGGTTTTTATTTTCATTTTCATCCTCTATCCGCCATCTCCCTTCCGCCATATGGCCGAATAATCAAGGTAGAATTTTAATCGATGCTGTTTAATAATTGATTAATAGTTACAGCACTAGAGGGATGGTTTATAAGTTAGAGGTGAGCAATGATGTACGGAGCAGAGACATGGGTGGTGAAGGTAGCGTAGGAAGAGAAGCTGCATGTGGAAGAAATGAGGACGTCGACATGGATGTGTGCAGTTATAGAAAAGACCATGATTAGAAATGAAAATATCAGAGGTAGAACAACAATATGTGATGTCTAAAGAAAGTGCATGAATGTACATTAAAGTGTCTTTAACTGAAGTTGATTTTCATACAAGGGATGAAGAAAATAAGGGAAACTGCATGAAAATGACTCTACCTTTGAAGTAATAAAACTATAGTTTCAAACTTGGGCTACAAAGATTATTCTCAATAGGCTGAATCCCAATCAGCAGTATGTGTCAGCTATAAAAGAGGTCTGACAGTCAGGGGATTTTTCCATGAGGTTTGCATCATGCAGTTTACAGATAAATACAAGGATACCTTAAACCCAGAATGCTGCTTCTTTTGGGCGACCACCCGAAGGAAGGAAGTGCAAGCTGTGGTACAAACACGTTTACATGCAGAGCTAAATCAAGTAACGGTTAAAGCTCGACTACGCCATTTAATCAGACTACTGTCCTTGTCTGAGTATACATGCATGGGAGGGGAATTGATTTATTGTCCGAAATATGCCGGACTCTATTACAATAGGTGGTGATTTTAGGTGTAGTGTGTGGCTCAGTGGGCTAAGTCTGTATGCTTGTAAGCCACTGGTTCAAACCCAACCTCAGCATGTCTACAGGTCCTTGAGTAAATCCTTTAGTCCCCTAACAAGTGGCTGCCTGTTACGGGCAGCTAACTCTATAAAGAGCAAGTCAAAGGATGTATAAAGACCATTTCCTCACAGGGATCAATAAATGTATTTTTATTGTGGCTCTTTTCAGCTGGATGTGTGGACCAGTTAAGTGACACAAGCTTTATCTGTGATCTGGTCAGAAGAATAGATACAAGAATATCAGCATAGCATAACAAGAAATATAGCATTTTCATGGAAAGCTCTGGAGTGCAGCATCTGCATTAGATGCACTATATGGACAAAAATATTGGGACACCTGGCCATTACACCTACAGGAATTTTTATAACATCCCATCCATAGGCATCAATATGAAGCACCCCCCCCCGCCCCTTTTCAGTCATAACGGGTGCCATTCTTCTGGGAAGGCTTCCCATAAGATTTTGGAGTGTGTCTGTAGGAATTTTCCCCCATTCTTACAGAAACGTATTTGTGGGCTTAGGCACTGATGTTGGATGTGAAGGTCTGGTGAGGTTGAGGTCAGGGCTCTGCAGGCCAGGCAAGTTCTTCCACACCACAATGACCCAATGACATCTTTATGGACCTTGCAGTCATGCTGGAACAGAAAAGGGCCTTCCCAAACTGTTCCCACAAAGTTGGAAGCATAGAATTGTCCAAAATGTCTTGGTATTGTTTTCCCTTCACTGGAACTAAGGGGCTTAACCAACCTCTGAAAAACAACCCCATACCATTATCCCTCCTCCACCAAACTTTACATTTGGCACAGTGCAGTTAGACAGGTAACGTTCTCCTGGCATCTGCCAAACCCAGACTCATCCATCAGACTGCCAGACAGAGAAGTGTGATTTGTCACTCCACAGAACACGTTTCCACTGTATAATTCACCACAGCACAAACCCAACCAGGAATTCTGTTGACATATTGATAACACACAGCTCAAAGGTACAACATCACACCTCTGACATCATCCACATCAGACTTTTGTCTTATTTTAACCAGTTGCAGTTTTGAGTCTGTGTCTAAAAATTCACCTACACTTGTACACAAGTGCTTATTTGCCAGTAGAAGATGCTACCAAGAAGAAGCTAAATGAATCTGAAGCTGCAAATGAGCATCTAAGTTAAGCTGCGTGTGACTTTGCCATCAGTTCGGGAGACATGGGCGACCGTGCGCAAGGAACGGAAGGACAATGGAATCCGTAAACGCCCTGAGAAAATGCAGCCGTGATCCATGGCTCCGCCCACTGCCCGCTCCAATTAACATATTTGCATGTTGTGAACTTGAAAATAAAAAAGCAGAAAATGAAAAGACAAATATGCTTTTTAATTTTATTTTTAATTTTTTCACAAACGGCTCATACATGAGTGGAAAATGATCGTGCAAATGGTGCTATTTCATTTTATTTTTAGTTTTGGCAGGATTTTTGCACACAGACTTTGAAAACTAAATGGAAAAGTGGAGATTGTATTTTTATTTTATCATTTTCATTTTATTCTTTGCAGAAAATACCTCCCATAACAGCCGGTGATCGGGCCGCCAGGGCCTCCCCTTGGCCGCCACCCGATCCACAATGCACCGAACTCCTGACAATCCCCTTGCGGGTGGTGGGCCCACTTGGGGACTGTCTCATTTGCCTTTTTCGGGCTATGCCTGGCCGCTGCTGCTCCATGTCGAAAGGAGCCAGTTGAGGTGGTTGGGACACCTGGCGTGGATGCTCTCCGGCTACCCGGAAAGGTTTTCCGTGCAAGTCCTACAGGGAGGAGGCCCTGGGGCAGACCCAGGACACGCTGGAGGGATTATATCTCTCGGCTGGCCTGGGAACACCTCGGCGTCCCCCCTAAGGAGCTGGTAGAGGTAGCTGGGGATAGGGAGGTCTGGGTATCTCTCCTGAAGCTGCTACCCCCACAACCAGACAAGCGGTAGTTAATGGATGGATGGACCTCTCACAACAAGTCAGCAGAAGCATGTTAAATTAATACGAATATAGAGCCAAATTAAGTTCTGAAGGTAAATGATCCCCCCTACAGGCGCAATCGCGTCATTGCATTCGGCTGCGCAGTATTTAAGGTGGACAGGAAAATACGAATAAGGAGCCAAATTCATCCTCGTAATCAAATTTTTTATTTTATTTATTTATCCCTTAATTTACCAAGAAGGTTCCATTGAGATACAATATCTCTTCTTCCAGGAAGTCCTGGCAGTAAATAAGAAAAAAGACAAAAGTTATATACATACATACAGAGATGATTAAAATGAACACAGACTAAAGGCGGATTTCCTCAGTTCTGTGCGTGTGGTGGGAGCCTAAAGGAGAATTTTAACTGATGAACGGATGCTGTATGTATTAGTGCGGAATGTCAGCAAATTTGCCATTAAAGCCTTTACAATAAAAACCAGGCGATGCATTTTCCTTCTTAGATGTAATGATATCCACTCTACCATCTCATGTAGCTTGCAGTGATGGGTTCTTGCTATTGCACGAGTTATAAACCTCGATGCTGCATGATATATAAGATCTAGTTTCTTCAAATAAGATGAAGGTGCATGCATGTATGTTAAGAACATAAGAACATACAGTAAGAACATAATCTAATACTGATAGGAAGATGCTCTGTATTAGTCTTTTTCTAGCAATGAAGGGAAAACATTTCTTTAAACGGAAATAGAAGCCTAGTTTAGTTTTTTTTTAACAAGCGGTTTATATGGACTCCAAAAGATAACTTGTCAAGCCAGATACCGAGATATTTGTAAGAAGACACCTTCTCTAGATGAGTGCCATCTAGTGTTAAAACAAAGTAATCAAGGGGAGAACATGAATGTGTAAATACCATAAATTTAGATTTCTTGGCATTTAACACCAGTTTTAACTTGATAAGTGACATCTGCAATAAATTAAAATCAGACTCTATTGTTGTTTCTCACAGTGACGAAGCAGTGGTGCAAAGAATTCAAGTATCATCAGCATATAAGTGTATTTTTGCTGGTTCTAACCCTAAACTAATATTGTTTATATAAATAGAGAATAAAACAGGTCCTAAAATAGTACCTTGAGGCACACCAGTTCTTACTATTTGTGAAGTAGAGTTATAATTTTCTATAGCTACACACTGTGTCCTCCCAGTCAAGTAATTGGAGAACCAATTCAATACAATGTCATTAAATCCAATAATCTGTAATCTTTGCAGAAGACGAGCATGATGAACAGTGTCAAATGCTTTTGTTAGATCTATAAAAAGAGCAGTGCATGATTTTTTGTTATCCAAAGCAGTAATTATATAATTTGTAACAGCAGTTATTGCAGTTATGGTACTGTGGCCCTGTCTAAACCCATACTGAGTATTACATAAAATATTATTATCAGATAAACATGCTTTAAGTGGATCATTAACAAAAGATTCAAATAATTTAGCTGTGGCCAACAACCTGGAAATGGGGCGATAATTATCCAAAGAGGAAGAATTACCTCCTTTTAATAGTGGAAAGACAAAGACTGACTTCCAGGAGCTGGAGATTAACCCACTACAGAGACTATGATTAAAAATAGACCAGCAATCACATCTGCCGCTATCTTTAAAAAATAAGGCTCAATCTCATCTGGACTAGCAGCCTTTTTGCAATTCTCTATGGTACCCACATTTATAAAAGTGAAACTTCACTTTAACAACGTGAATCGTTCAGGTACTATCAATGCAGCACAGGTAATGAATTTAATTTAATTCGTATTTACAGGGCGCTTTGTTAACATGTATATGTCTATATATAACTACAAGTGGAATGTTTTGTGTGCTTGTGTGATAAATGTAGTTTTCTGTTAATTTAGTAATTATAACTTGGTGTTAAAATGAGGTTCCAAGCAAATATATTTAAGTATGACTCAATGGATGTTTATATTTCTGTTTATGCAATGAAAAAAATATTTTCATCTGCAGTGAATGGCTCTTGTGTTTTGGGTAAATAAAACATGATAAAATATTTATTTTGTTGCCTTTTTAATGGCACACGAATCCAGCTTTAGCCTGAAGTCCTGTGTTATTTTTTCCTATGGATTTTAATATGCTGTTCTGGCATTTTGAATGACGTCCAAAATAGGTGCTCTTGAACAACACAGAATATTAGTTCCAGTGAAGGGAACGCTTAATGCTTCAGAGTATCAAGACATTTTGGACAGTTCTATGGTTGACGGATGGACGAGCTGGAAAAGGTAGCTGCGGAGGACGACGTCTGGGCATCACACTGCTGGCCCTGCAGCCCGGACCCGGAAGAGCAGCGGATGATGGATGAATGGATTTTGTTTATTGTTTTTCTCTTTTACTGCTTCTGTGCATTATGTTGTTATAATATTACATCCATTTCAGCAATTTAAGCATCATGACACTTTCTAAAAAGCAGATGTTTGTATTGTTAAAAATGACACCGATCATATTACAACTAATGATCACCTCAGTTTTGCCTTGGAAAACACAGGGATTTTTATTTAGACACCAGTTTCTTGCCCATTGCTGATAAATATTGTATTTAATTTCATGGGAAGTATAACATTGGTGCAGATTTCCTCCAATCTATCGCGATGGCTTAGATAAAGCGTTATTTTTTTGTTGTCAAAAGTCAATATAGAGCTGAACCATAAGGTCCAAAACACAAGCAGATCAGGACGTCAGGCTGAACCAGGACGGCCGCTTCCTTTTCGTCTCAACGATGCGCTTTGCCCCATCGGCTTCTCCAGGATTCTCACTCTCGTACAGGACCACGGTCTCCGCCGCTGGGTCCTTCAGCGGCCCCCCCTCCATGGCCTGGATCTGTCCTCGGATCAGAGCCGTTTCCCGACGGACTCTCTCGTAGCAGAATCCACACAGGATGTGCTTCTGCTTCAGGTGTCCACACTCTGGACAGGGAACTATGTTGTTCTGGAAATAAACATCTAACTTAGAAGGTCTACATCTACCTTAGGTCCATCAGTACTATTAGCACAATGTAATTACTTAAATAGCAGATGTATGCTCAATTTATATAGACAATTAACTGCTGAGAATTTAGTCGCCCATGTTTATGATACAAAAAGACAACAAACGTAGAAAAAAATTACAATTTCACTAGACATTGCATTAGCTCCAGTACCTTAACGGGAATAAGTTTGTGTTCGTTTCGTCTTCGGCAGCGGTTGATCTCTATAGTGCGTCTTTTCTTGGGGGCTGCCATCCACAGTACGCTGTCCAGCAAAGTGCTCTGGCCGCACACTTCACTCTCAGACTGGGGCAGTTTCAGAAGACCGGGTCCCTGCACAGCCAAAGCTGGAGCTTTGAGGGAAGACAGAGACAAAGTGGAGCAACTTTAATGCCATTATTCATAATGAACCCTATATCATCACACATGACAAAGATTCTTTTAGCAAGCTGTGGGATTTATTGCGTCCTCATGCAAATGTGGAAGAAAAAAAAAATACTTCCAAACGCCTCATATTTCCAAACAGAAAAATAATAGTCTGTGACTCAAAATTGGTTAAGGTAAAATCTTCTTTATTAGTGAGAAGATGCAGATCAGCATCATCTGTATACCTGGGCTGCTTACACACCGAACAAAGAAAAAATGCACCGTTATATACTTTTTCCAACACCCCTTTATAAGGTGTTCTTTGACTGGATTGGTTACCATATAGCAAATCCAGCACTTGATTTATTCATTTCTCACCACCTTTGCCCTTGTTTATCACATTTAGGTATTATAACCATTTAACCTACCACTTAACTCGTGTATTTCCTATTGTTCCATTGTTACATGTTGATTATACTGACAGTAATTATGCAGTTGTACCTGTGTTATCATATAATGACTTTAATTGCTGCATATTATTAGCTCAGACTAACGCAAATAGGACTTCTCGCATTTTTTTACTTAAGTCTTCGACATCCAAGTGTTGAAAACGGTATTATTCACGATGTGTGAAATTTTAATAAACTGCAGCCAGGAAATAATGTTTTATTTTAATTTTAACTTAAAATTATCAAATATTTCAAGAGCAATGCTACCTATGTAGCAAGCGATTAAGTAGATCACACCAAGAGCTTCGCAAGGGACCCCGTGAAGAGTACTGCTACCACAACCATGACCTCAACCAGTATCACCTTTAAAATTAAATTAGGGTTGTGTGTTAACAAATGTAACAGTACAGGAATGACCACGTAAACTGATAATCAAATTTAAAAAGTAGCCGTATTCTTACCGGTACATGCTAAGATCGACTTTAAACGGGGGTGATCAGTAACTAGAAGAAGGCTTTAACTACTGCCATAGTTTATATAAAATATGAAAGTGTAGCTATAGAAGTACAGTTGTAGATTTGCTCTATGCAAAACACGTGAATGCATGCTTTTCAGGACGCAAACAAGCAAAACAGATACAAACTCACCGAATTGCCTATCAAAGCTTGCAGCCAGGGCAATTCTATATTCCAGGTGCATCAGTGAACGTCGCAGGAAACCAATAAAATTTGATATTTTCATATTTACAGTACAATTCAGCTAGATACGATATAAATTGTCAGCAGAGATCACGGTCACCAATGTCAGTGAACTGCGACGTTGAGCGAAATGGCTCATGGGGAAACTCCTCAAGTGATGCTGGGAATTGTAGTTTACGGAGGAACGTAAGGGGTCCACAAGTCATTTTTCCCGACAGGACTTCATCTTTAGTGTCACGGTTAAATATTGATGTGAAGCCGTTCACTTTCTAGATATTTATTTTCCAACTGTAATCTGAAAACGTACTTTTACATACCGTGCATGGATGGGTACTGTGGACTAGGAGGTACAAGATATCCCAGCAGGCACTGCGAGTTGGCAGCTCTCAGCCAATGGAAATGATTGGTCCGAGGTGCGTGTGTTTCACCGGCAAGAAAAAATGGCAGAAAGAGGCTACAGTTTCTCCCTGACCACTTTCAGGTAGCTGTATTTTTTTTGTTCGCGTAATATATAGATGAGATAGCGGTTACCAGTAGTAGTTGGGCAGGCGTTATGTTTTGTTTTTGTTTTAGTTGAGGAGGCATCATATCAGGGCAGTAAAGCGAAGAGAATCGGAGAGCTGCACCGTCAGCGCTGGCCTGTTTAGCCCGTTGTCGTGTTTTATGCAGGCTAACAAGCCGCCTCTCAAAACCTCGCAGCTTTAATATTACTGTGAAATATCAGAACATATGCGTATAATGCCGAACTTGTTTTATGTTTATGTTTTATGGTCGTAGTTTCTCTTACGCTGTACATTCGAGCGTAGCTGATCTGATCCATTGCTGATCACACAGATGATTTTTCTACACTTTTTTCTACATTGAATTATTCGGAAATTATAATAATTATAATAATTAATTACATAACTAATGACCTGAACCATAAGGCTAAGTTATTTCGTAATTAATATTTAAAAGTAACTTGTACGTGTATTTTAAGCTCAAGCGAGGGCCGAAGTCAGACTTTGGGGCGGGGGGGGCATAGCTTTATAATTTAAATAAAGTCTAATTTTTTTGAGAGGGGGTGAATGAAGCCAAATTAAATATTAGGGGGTACGCGTCCCCACCCCCTATGTTCCTGTGCTGTTGCCTGTAGCTTGTTACTTGGCAGAATTAGGTTTAAAACGTCTATTGGATGCTTGGTTAGTTAGGTACACTGGTTAAGGAAAGACAGCCTTTCATCCTGGTGCTTTCTTCCACAGCCCATCTGGCAAACTAGTCCAAATCGAATATGCCCTGGCAGCTGTAGCTGCTGGTGCCCCATCTGTTGGAATTAAAGGTAAAACTCCATCCATCCATCCATCCATCCATCCATCATCTGCTGCTTAGGGACCTGGGATCAGGTCGCAGGGGCAGCAGTCTAAGCAGGGTTGCCCAGACCTCCCTCTCACCAGCCAATTCCTCCAGTTCCCCTGGGTGAATCCCAAGGCTTTCCCAGCCCAGCTGAGCGATATACTGTCTCCAGCATGTCCTGGGTCTGTCCCGGGGTCTCCTCCGTGTGGGACTTGCCCAAAGCACCTCCTCATGAGGCTTCCTAGATAGATACCTGATCCACCTCAAGTGTCTCCTTTCCATGCAGGAAAGCAACAGCTTTACCCTGAGCTCTTTAACTCTTTAAGGCTGAGGCAAGACAGCCTGTGAAGGAAGCACATTTCTGCCTCTTGAGCCGCTCTCTCATTCTTTCAGTCATACCCAGAGCTCATGAACGTGGGTATGCTATTGAAATATTAATGACAGGTGCATTGTGCTGCCTAGAATTTACTAATCTGTATAAGTGTTGCGCGTCCTTATTGTTATTAAATTTGCGTAGCTGAGCTACATGCTATTATTTTGGCATATCTTGGAAGCGATAAGTGCTGAAGAAAATGACAGATGAACGGCCACATCTGTTTAAAGAGGATATATTGTAGATAAGGTACGTGGGTAGTGTGGTGTTTACTAAACACGGGATTATGCTGTATTTATACAGATTGACAACTTTTGGGCATCACAATATATGTCATCAATATTTTAGGAGTACTGCTAATCTGCTTATCAAATCGTGAGCATAATTCACACCTAGCAAACCCTTTTTGTGTTATATCTCCCACTATAATGAGATTTTATATGTCATTTTCATGTATACAAACAGCATGTAAGGAGCCCATGTAATACGTATGACATCATCACCTTGATCCTCATGAATGTTTTGCTGACCTGTGAGACTTGCGGGGGGGGGGGGCTACCAGTCTGCCCCTGATCTAAACCTCTGGATATTCCAATTATTTTATTATTTTATTATTACTTTTGGCTGCGATAATCGTGCAGTGAAAATCTGATATGACAGCCCTAACTGAGACTGATTGTTAATCACAATTTAGCTTTGAGGAAAAAAATTTAAGACTTTGTAAAAACTTTATCCTTGGGTATTTTGCCTTTTTGAGGTTTCTTTTATTCTCAGTACGGTAGTCATGCATTTAGAAATATTTTTTTCTGAATTTCCAATTCCGTATGATGTAATGATGTATAGTTTGTCATGCTCTTTCGAAGAATTACTGTAGATATTTGTTTGTACTCTTACTTCATTAATACACACTCAGCGTCTTAAACCCCGCCACCTTGTCTCGCACTGTCCTGTGTTTTTACACTTGTAAATAATCATGAATTCTGCCCTTTGCTGCGTCTTGCCATCTGCCTGTCACGCTGTGGTCCTTGGGAAGTGTTCTCGTCACACTTTATGTTTGTGCCTATATATGGTGTGATGATGAAGCCCCACTTGACTTGTGTGGTCTTGTGACTCAGCTTCGAACGGCGTCGTCCTGGCGACGGAAAAGAAGCAGAAGTCGGTGCTGTACGACGAGACGAGCGTGCACAAGGTGGAGCCCGTGACGAAGCACATAGGGATGGTCTACAGTGGAATGGGTCCCGATTACAGGTAGCGGCTCCACTCGCCACTGCGCCCCACTGCGCCTCACTGCGCCACCATCGCCTTGCGGTAATGCTCCCGTCCTCCCGCTCTCAGAGTGCTGGTACGACGGGCCCGCAAGTTGGCTCAGCAGTACTCCCTGGTCTACCAGGAGCCCATTCCCACGGCACAGCTCGTCCAGAGGGTCGCGTCCGTCATGCAGGAATACACGCAGTCTGGGTTCGTTTACTGTCCGTCCAAGCTGTTGCCGGGTGACCAAGAATGCCAGAAAATGACTAAAATCAATATTGTTACTGTTTGTCGGTAGGGGCGTACGTCCCTTTGGGGTTTCACTGCTGATCGCTGGTTGGGATGAAGGTCGTCCGTACCTTTTCCAGTCAGACCCTTCGGTAAGTAACGTGCTCATAGGTTCATTTTCATATTCATAGTCGTCCTATTATAGCTTGTCAGTAAAAGCCTTCGGTGGCCAGGATGCATGATAATTATCTCGTTCCTTTGGTTTCTGATGATGTTTGATGATGCTCTTAGAGGTAGTTTTGAAATGGTATCATATAGTGCTGGGTGATATGATGATATTACCGGTAATATATATATATATAACCTTTGTCAGGAAAGTAGGCTTAGGCTACACACAAAGAAAGGTAAAACAGATTTATGATTTGGCTTTTAGTTCAGCCTACAAGTCAAAGCTTCTCGTTGAGCTGTCATTATCGATTATATTAATAATTGAGCCAGTTCTGCTACAATGTGACTGATGCATTCTTGGAAAAGCCGCATTTACTAAAATCATGTACTAAAATACACATATTCAATCAGAAAAATCGAGCGAATGCAAATGTGATTCTGTGTTGTATTGGACTTGGGTACTGATATGTCAATCGTGTTACAACAGATTCGCAATTAGTTGATATAGACGATGACTATGTTGAAAAGGAGTTGACACCAATATTTAAATCAATGCGCTTTCCAAATTTTATTTTAAAATTATTTTACTAAAATTACTTTTATGATTTCTAAAACACTTCAGTTAATTATAACAAGTAAGGAAAAGGATGGATCACTAGCCTCTGGTGATAAATGGGGAAGTTGTGGAGAGGGTGTCAACATTCAGGTTCCTGGGCACATACTTATCAGAGGAGAGGGTGTCAACATTCAGGTTCCTGGGCACATACATATCCGAGGACCTCACGGCACAACTTGTCCAGAGCGAAGACTGTAATTCCTGAGAGTTCTCAGGAAAATCAACCTGGCAAAACATCTACTGTTGTCTATCGCTGCTCTATCGAGCGTGTCCTGACTTATAGTATCTTAGTGAGTTACAGCAGTAGCTCTGCAGCTGACAGAAATACCCTGCAGAGAGTAATCAAAACTGCAGAGAAAATAACCAACACACACCTACCTACCTTGGAAAATATCTTCACCTCCCGTTGCCTCCACAAAACAAGAAATATCATAAAAGACTCATCCCACTCTGCCCACAATCTCTTCCAACTTTTGCCTTTTGACAGACGATACAAGACAATAGAAACACAGACCACAAGACTCCTGAACACTCTTTATACAAAGGCCATCACCACCCTGAATGATGCTGTGAAGTCGCTAAAAAGGCTTATTTATTACTCTTTATTCATTCATTTATTTAATGACAATTAAAGGAAGCTGCATCTATTTTCCTTTATCACATTGTAATTATGGAAGGAGTTCAAATTCTCAGAAAATAAAAAGATGCAAAGATTTAATGGAAAAAATCGTTCTTGGGAATTTATTACTCCGTATCGGATTATGCAAATGAAGATCTATTTGAATCAGGAAGCTGTTATTTTTAAAAAAAAACCTAGCTCTAACTCTTATTGTCACATTACACATTCCAGTTCACTTAATTTGCCTGTTTTTTTTCCCCTGCATGCACTGACTTCCTTCTGCCATAATCAAGAAGGAAATGTTTAGTGGATGCTTTTAATAACCAAGCAACCATGACAGTTCCAGTTTCCTATACAATAAAATAATGCATTGCTATTATTTTCTAATTGCGTTGCGAATGTGACAGTATCAGCTTATGTAAGCGTTGGTTACAATGGTGGCACGCATCTACGGCTTACCTTAAGTTTGGGGACATCTAGAATGTCAGTGACATTTTCATAATTCTTATAATGGTAGTTAATTTGACTGATCGATTGTTTTTCACGGACACTAAAAAATGATTTCCCAACGCTCCCCCTCCCCCCCCAGCTTGGCGAGTTTTAATAACGCTTGTTTAGCCGATTATCCGTGTATCATTTTCATGCTTTCACACTTTTCTTTCAGCTAAAGAAAGGGGGACGACTCAGTTTAATCATTTATCTCCCATTATTTATTAGATATCACCCAGCCATAGTATCATAAGTCTGTTTTTATACCTTGTTTCACACATCATTACCACACCCTGTTGACTTGTTACTAAGTGTATGTCATGTGACTGTTCTTGTATAGGGGGCGTATTTCGCCTGGAAAGCAACTGCAATGGGAAAGAACTACGTCAATGGAAAAACGTTCCTTGAAAAGAGGTAATCAGGAATTGCATCACATTTAAGTTTAGTGGTTGAAAATGAGGTGGTGTTGCTACTGTTTGTGTAGTTAGTTGGTTCTTGTTTTTCAGGATCAGAGTAAATGCGAATGATATTTGCATGTTGTGCTGTTTTCCCTGTAGATCTGGCATGACAACCTGTAAATGTATTTTTATTTACAGGTACAATGAGGATCTTGAGCTTGAAGATGCAATTCACACCGCAATCCTGACTTTGAAAGTGAGTTTAACCTGCCATCACAGTTTGAGGAGTCAGGGAGCTCAGTGGTACTTTGTGCCATTTAATTACATTATTCAATTTGTTTGTGTGCCAAGAGTAAAGGTATAAAGCTGAACATATTATGCAATGGCTAACACTACACTCTGGTATAAACACTCTGGTATAAACACTCTGGTATAAACACTCTGGTATAAACACTCTGGTATAAACACTCTGGTATACATGGAGCAAAATAATGTGGCCTGAGGTTCCTGGGGTTCACTTAGGTAAGACGTTGTCATATAAACATATAAACTTTGAAATGTTGTCTTTGTTATAGGAGAGTTTTGAGGGTCAGATGACAGAAGACAACATTGAAGTGGGGATATGCAATGAGGCTGGGTTCAAGCGACTCACTCCAGCGGAAGTCAAGGATTACCTGGCAGCCATTGCCTGAAGTGACCCCCCTGCACTCTTCTCAAAGTGCACTTTTGTTTTGCTGTCTGAAATCAGATTTTTTTTTTTTTCTTCTCCAAAAGAATGTTTATTATTTGTACTCATCTCTGTTGTACAAACTAACAATAAATTCTGGTAATTACGTATCCTTTTCTCCTGTCCCATTCTGGATGATTGTGTATTCCAATTCATTATGTTTATTTGTTGGTTAATTCTATATCCTTATTATTGTATATCTATATATATTCTTTTTTTTATATTTATTTTTATGTTGAGGTATTTTAAGTAAAGACATTTCAGTAATGTTAGAAGCTTCCCCTATAGCTAGATTACTATATAGCTTCTGGTTGCGCTGATTTTTAGTGTAAAATATTCTTGTTACGTGAATGGTCCTGAAATGCAGTGCCGGTGTGCAGGCCAGCGATTTATGGATTTGGGTCCATGTCCAGAAAGTCGTTGGTTCGAATTCTGTGCCTGGCAAAGTAATCCTGTCACTGGTGGGTCCTTTAATCCCAGTTGTTCTGGAGAACACCGGATGAGCCTGCTCTCTGATCCCACTTGTAGGTTTCCCTGGCTGTAAGGCTGTGGTAAAAAGGTAAAGGGTTAGTGCCGAACAAGCTGTGCTTTGCGTGCTTTCAAATGCTTGGCTGCAGTAGCTACGAAGTAACTGAGGCGAAGTGGAATGCATTTAAAAACATGACATGCCTGGCTTGGAGTGCGTTGACCCCCATACACCAGAGTTGGCACACATTTGGTTTACAGATTTGTACTTGCAGACATTTTCACATTTATGAACCAAAAACACATTTAGTAGAAGAACTACTATTTGGGCTGTAGAGGCATACTGCTATTTTTCCTTTTAAAGAAATTGTATCTCAGGGGGACCTTCCCCCCGCTTTATTTTCAAAATACCAGAATAGCATTGCTTTTTAAAATACTGTCAAAATACCATATACCACAGTGTAATGACTGGACATTATGGAAAATGAGATACACCCCGAGTCTACTGTTAAACACTCTGCTTACATATGACTGAAGCCACCACATTTAATCGAAAATGTCTTGCTAAGACCAATACAGACGCACCTCTACTTACAAACTTTCAACTTCCACAATTTCAAACATACGAACAAAGAATTGTGTTCGTTGGGAATAATTTTTTTTCTGCACGTCAATTCCGCCTCGTACGACTTCTGGACGCTACTCCTGCCACGCAGCAGCGTAGCGTGCGGGATCCCAGCATCCTGGTTCTTAGTACTTGCGTATGCCCTTAAAATGATGTTGAATAACAACTTACGAACATATCAAGTTACGAACATTTGAAGGTTTTGGCGTAACTTTAAACAAGGAACTAAACAAAGGTAAAGGAAGTATTTGTAAATGATAATGTATACTGTTATGTATATCATTTTAAAAGGTATACTTGTCACCAAAAGATTAACCTAACAAAATTAATTGGAATATATTAAGATCCCTTGTTCGTAATACTCTTAGTCTTCTTGCAATACGTTACTAATCCAATGCTACTTTTAAGACTTTAGAATCAAGAACTGGGAAACTTGCTGTCTGGAACCAAGCCTTGAAACTGACTCCATTGATTCCCAACTCTTGGAATTAGAATCAGAATGGAAACATTTTTTTTTGGACTGTAATTCAATTTTTCAATTCAATTCAATTTATTTTTAAATAGCGCCATTCACAACAGAGCTGTCCCAAAGCCCTTCATGTTGATGTGTTGTGATACCTAAAACATCATTACAGAGGAAACTTACCACTACTTATGAAGGAAATACATTAAATAAAGAAAGCCAGAAGACATGGCAGGAGAGGAACCAAATATAAGGAGAAAAAAAACCCTCTGGGGTTCAAGGTCAACTGGCTGCCTAACTGTATATGGAATTTCTGTAATACTGCACAAGACTTGCTAGAAATCAGTCTGCTTGTTAAGTCTGACGTAACACATGACACAGAAGTGGAGGAGCCTGTTACATGTCACTGTAACTTCTTTCTTGATCATCGTTCAGGGTGAAAAGGGCTAACTTAGAATTGAATTTAGAACAGGCTACTTCCCATTTCTGAATTACTCTACAGATGTGATTATGGAATCCGTGGCTCCAAAATTTCAGAACTATGACAATGATTATAGTGATATATCAGGAGCCATTTAATGATGCAAAAATCACCTTAACCCACGCGTTGATGTAGCTTGGATGACAGTGTGCTGTTTTGAATAAATAAACTTTGGAAAACGTCTAGCCAGTCCAGCTGTTATCAGTAGCAGTAAATGTAAATGTGCAGCTTGCTGTCTGAAGTGCAGAATGGAAGATGGTATTTCACACGTAGCCTAGCAAAACTCTGTTAATTGGCAAGAAACTTTCGTAATAATGAACGTAACTAAATGAAATACATGACATGCCTAGGCCAAAATAAAACAAGCGGAGTGTTGTACAATTAGGGTTTGGCTAATGTTTTTGTTCTTCTTCTTGCTCAGGAATATACCTGTTATACATATCAATGTACAGGTTTTTCAGGTGTCAGGAACACGGCATGGTGACAGCAGCACAGAATGGGACATAGTGTTTCACGTGCACAACAATAAAAACTTCATTCGAAATGTTCTGTCTTAATTTTACCGGAGTGTATCCAGTGCATGAGCCAAACAAACGTGTAAGTGTGCGATTGTGAGGTAACGCATTCCTCTGCTATACCGCCCCCCCCCCCCCCCCCCCCCCCCCCCCCCCCCCCCCCCCCACCCCCCCCCACACACCTTAACATTACCAGACATAACCACGTGTTCAGTTTCAATTTAACCTGACTGTGCCTCCTATCTTCAGTAATCCTCGCATGCGCTTACAATCTATCATCCCCTACAACACGCTGAAGTAAGTACCATGCTAAATTAACTATATAGCATCAAATTACTACTATGTATACTTTCAGGAAATACAATTGTTTTGCCTTCCTGACATATTTATGGGCATTTCAACAGGTAATCGAAGCCATGAGTGTAAACAACTTCACCAAGGGGAGTACAAGGTACGTGGAATCGTCACTCTTCATTACACTTGCATTTAAAAACAAAAGTCATGGTGCGAAGCTAATAATTTGTAATCAAGTGATTCTTGAAAAATCAGTATTCAATTAGAAAAAAAAACTTCACTGTACAAAGCAACAAAATTTTAGGTATAAAACCATATATCAACTTCATATTTAGTTAGGTTCAAAATATATGTGGAATTTAAAATAAAACGTTTGGGGCGAGCTCCCTGATATCCTGAGTTTCAGCATCATTCCTTTTACAAATTACATGTTTTTCAAGTATGTAGTAGATTTGAAACAACATCAGAACTAAAAAAAGGAAAGTGTATTACGCTTAAGAATATTATTCAAAACATATGTTGTGTAACTATAACACAATCATCTTTATTACTTTGGAATTGGATTGTCACGTTTTTAAATTTATTAAGATGACTGTTTTTGTTGCCTTGTGACTCGTTACTTTACTACCTGTCTTCATGTCTGGTTGGGGGCAAAAAAAATTCAAAGTGGATTCATACCCTTAATTTCAATAAATGTCTATGTGCTTTTTAGATAAAACGTCTGACAGCTGGTGAGTGATTGGTAGCGATAGAAACACTTAGATTCCAACTTGAATGTCATATTTAGTGAAAATCGAGTAACAAATAAAATTATTGTAGGTCAGTCTCTTGTGTCTTTAAAAAGGTGCTATTCATAACTGTCACATTCCAACAAAATAACAGAACATACTTTACAGAAAATAGCTTATTTCAGACTACGTAAATGAACTATTTAAATTTTTCAGAAGACGACCAGCAAGAAATTGAGATCATGAAACTTAATAGGCATATTTTAGCAATGAGTCGTCTATCCGCATTTTCGTTCCGCTGGGTTTCTTAGATGATACAGTAGATTGTGATTAAGAATTTGGTAGCAATTCACTGCATGTTCCTGCATGCCTTTATCTGATATATTTGCTGCATGCTGGTGCTTGCATATTCTGCTTATAAGGGTTTATCAGATATATGATATATTTGCTGTGCGCTGGTGGTTGCACAAGCGGGTGAGAAGGGTTCAAACATGAAGCCACACAATCAGATAAGGGGTCTGAATCCCCCTGAATTTTTTTGTTACCCATTGGGCATGGTGGCAGGTAGTAATTTTAATAATTTGAACCCCCCTGAAAATATACTTCGGCCCCCCGGTTGCCGATATCTACGGCGGGACCCCCCCCCCCCTTAGTCAGCAAAATATACTGAGACACTGGGACCCACTGGTAGGGCTGCTGGTCGTCCTACAAAATTTATTTCTGGCTGTGGGCCTATAAGAGTTTCATCAGTTTAAGCAGAATATCTTCAAATGCAGTGAGGCAAACACCCTTTGTTCCTTGTTTTTGGTGGAAATGTTCAGTTGGCCCCAGTGGATGCAATTAGAAAAACTTGTACATCTAGATGTTCTGCATCAACCATTGTGACCATGGCAGACCGCCAGTTTGTGTGATACATAATGGTGAGGCAGTCTTCATCCTGAATGCTACTTGGAACTCTCAGTTCCTCCAGGTCCTCTTATTAAGGTTCCTTTTCATGGTCTTCATTAGAAGTGCCAGAGTAGTTTTATTTGTGGCCTCGGAAATGGCGGTGCAGCTTCCATCAGTCTGCTGGGTGTAACTATGACTACACTATGACTGATGGGCAAAAAACACTGGTATATGAGTGATTCACTGCAGAATCAGTCAGAAACTGCCTGCAGTGAATACTGTTCCTCTCTGGTAATTCACTGCTTCTGATTCATGATTTTGAGTGGGTACCTGAGAAATGTGCCATATGTCAGAAACAGTGCTTCAGAAATGAAGAGTAGATGGACACCATGAAGACTGTGGGACACCTTCTCATGAAAGATCTCACCATCCACTGGGTCATTTCCACTTTACTGTTGCCCCAATGTTGCCTGGGGCATCTTTACCGTGTGAAGTGGGACAGAAATTGCACATCACTTTCTGAGAACCAAGACTTGCGGGAGCAGCAGACAGAAGAATTCATTTTCTTGCTTTTATACTGTCTACTTTGAACATTATACCAAAAATGAAAACATAATGTCTGGAAATACAGTATGAATGTCTCAGAGGATCAGATTGATATGACCCTGCTGCACCGTGAGAGTGTATCTATAACCTTTAAAACACAAAAGAGGTAAAAAAAAACAACTGCTGCTGTTGAACTACACTGCAAAAAATGACCTTTTGAATGTTGTGCAATTAGGGGTTGACCCATTGCTGTTTGCCTAACAGCGCACATTACGCTACAAATTAACATACACTCATGGTTTGTCACCGGGCCCTTTGCTGACTGGCCCTGCAGCATCACAGTGTTTTCTTTAGAAAAAACATGCTTTGGTTGCATTATGTCACCATGTGCCATATCAGTCGAAAATCCTGACTTTGATGATATCTGATGGATGGATGGATGTTAAATTTAACTCAATTATTGTAAGCACGACCTATCCTGTTTTTCAGCAGTTACTGACTGCTGCCGTTGTGTACTTTAAGCTCGTAATTTATATTATAAACTCTACATACTGTACATTTTATACTTAACAAAATATGGAGTTGATATATTATGAGAATCACCACCAAATCTTATATGTGTGAAAATTTTTAAAAGAGCAACTTGATGCCCTGAAATGAGGGATAAACAAGAAGGTCCTCAGAATTAAAAAATTTTAAAGAAATGTTACAAATATCTGACAGTGTTGACAAAAGGGTTGTGTGATAAATCGAGAGCTTCACCTTCCAGCTCCGCTCCCTCTTTGCCACGATAAGCCTCCTCCTCTTCCTCACAGGCCACTTGAAGAGCATATGTATTTATGTCCTAAAGTTTTGAGACGCAACATAAATGAATTCAGGTGTTCCAATCACTTCCATAGCCACAGGTGTATAAAATCAAGCACCTAGACATGCAGGCTGCTTCTACAAACATTTGTAAAAGAATTGTTCACTCTCAGGAGCTCAGTGAATTCAAGCATGGTACTGTGATAGGATGCAACCTGTGCAATAAGTCCATTTGTGAAATTTCCTGTCAACCTGTATTATAACAAAGTGGAAGCAATTGGGAACAATAGCAACTCAGAAAAGGCCACATAAAATCAGTGAAGGAACAACGCATGCTGAAGTCGCCAGCTGTCTGCGGATTCAATGGCTACAGACATCCAAACTTTGTGTGGCCTTCAGATTAGCTCAAGAACAGTGCGTAGAGAACTTCATGGAATGGGTTTCCATGGCAGAGCAGCTGCATCCAAGCCTTACATCACCAAGTGCAATGCAATGTTTTGGGTGCAGTGGTGTAAAGCACACTGCCACTGTACTCTAGAGCAGTGGAGACTCTAGAGCACTGTACTCTAGAGCAGTGGAGTTCTCTGGAGTGATGAATCACGCTTCTCTGTCTGGCAATCCAGTGGAGAAGTCTGGGTTTGGCAGATGCCAGGAGAACGGTACTTGCCTGACTGCATTGTGCCAAGTGTAAAGTTTGGCGGAGGAGGGATTATGGTGTGGGGTTGTTTTTCAGGGGTTGGGTTTGGCCCCTTAGTTCCAGTAAAAGGAACAATTAATGCTGCAGCAATGAGAGCCATTTTGGACAATTTCATACTGCCAACTTTGTGGGAACAGTTTGGGGACGGCCCCTTCCTGTACCAACATGACTCTGCACCAGTGCACAAATCAAGGTCAATAAGGACATGGATGAGTGACTCTGGTGTGGAGGAATTTGACTGGCCTGCACAGAGCCCTGACCTATGGAACCGCTTCTGGATGAAGTGGCTGAGGAGAGGGAAGTCTGAGTATCCCTGCTTAGATTACTGCTCCTGTGACCCGACCTGGAAAAGCGGTAGATAATGGATGAATGGATGGATGGATGGGATATACTAAATTTCTTTTGTGTTATATTTTACAGTAACCACAATTCTACCATTGTTGACTTTTGAAATTTTGGACCTTGTAATAAGGAGTCGGAAGTTATTCTACAGGGAGAGTTGTTGAAAAGAGTTGGTAAGTTTAAATATCTAGGATCAGTAGTAGCCTAAGGTGGATACTGAATGCAGTGAGGCTGGAACAATTGGAAGAAGGTATCAAGAGAATTGTAGGATTGTGGAATCAAGGTGAGGATAAAAGGCAAGGTTTCTATATTAGGGGTGAGACAGCAATGATGTACGGAGCAGAGACAAGGGTGATGAAGAGATGGCAGGAAGAGAAGCTGCATGTGGAAGAAATGAGGAGGTTATGCATGTGTGTGCAGTTATTAAATGTCTCCATGGCCAAATGTAATCATCGATAAACCTTCAAGGGAAGTCCTGGAGTGCAAAGTCTGAAGTAGATGTCTATCTATTCTAAAAACCTGAAGGGTATTCTTTGTGAAAACTGGTCCAATAGCCCACCACACACAGCTGAGGACTTCCATCACAACACTCCCAGAAGGAATGAATCTGTTCTGAAGGCAAAGAACTGCCTTATTCTTTGCTGGGCCCATGATGTTAAATCAAGAGGCATTTCTGTTATTCTGTAAAACCGTTGTTTATCCACTGTTAAGTTTTGATGGTACTGATCAACAATTTATTTTTATTTTTAAGTCAAATCAGATTTTGCTTGAATTTTACATTTTGAGTTGTACCGAATTTGTTAATTCTTTTACATTATATTTTACAATAACCGCAGTTCCAACAATGATGACATCTATGACTTGGAGGATTTTGGACCATGCAAGTATGAGAAACACAGCGCTGTGTTCCTGCCTGTGTTTTATTCCCTGCTCTTCGTGTTCGGGGTGACCAGCAATGGCCTCGTCATGTGGGTCAT
>JAODKE010000146.1:11799341-11811802 GCA_026779605.1 Mormyrus hasselquistii
GCTAACGAGGGAATAAATCCTAAATGAATATGCGCTTGAAAATCCAAAATGAAAACACTACAATTCTGTTATTGAGGCACATTTGTTGGCACATTTTAGCTGCAGTGAGAATTCTTGCAGTGACATTCTGTACCAGTTGCAGACACCTTAGCTAACTATTTGTACAAAAGATAGTAGAACAGTACAGTGATCTCATCTCGAAGCCCTAAACACACTGAATCGCTTTTTCACATTTTGCAGTGGCAGCATTTCTCAGACTTCACTGGCACGAGTTATCCTGCATCAACTGCAAGACGTAAAATATGTTTCTGAAAATAAGGCATTCCAGTGATCTGTCATCCCAAGGCTTGTAGCAGCAGCAATAATACAGGAGTCATTTCCTTTCGTACATGTGGCACACAACTGGAAATTTTTCATGCCAGGTGTGTTCACACCTACTACAAATACTCTGTTGGTTTAGACGAGGGGTAGCGCTTGTGTGTATGCAGGAGGCAGGACATGATGCTAAAAGTATGCTGCAGAAAACCAAGTGTCTTGTTTAGATTAAACACTATGCTGTGCCTCAGCCCGGATTACACCATGATCACGTAGGCGGGGTCGCCTGTAGGCGGCTGTCTCCTTCGTAACGTTGACCTGAGGAGCCACACCTGTTGCTTGTTGCTCTTCGTTAATCTTCACTTCACTAACCTTACCCGTTTGTCCCCTCAGCCCGCGTCCAGTCATTGATGTCACTCCTCTTCTCAGCCCATGTCCTTCCCCGTACTGACCTCACCTTTCAGTTAAATATAGCCCCTTTTTGTTTTCTTGACACTTGCCCTCAGTCCTTTGATTTTGTGATATGACAAACGGTTTGTAATCTGATCATACTCAACAGACTCTCTTGCTGTTCCTTAGACTGTTGGATGATTTCGGCGATGGCCTTTCCTGACAGTCTTTTCTGCCTGTTTGTTTTCTTTCGTCTTCATGTCAGTCACAGGACAGAAACGTCTTCAGTATACCCCCCCTTCACAGTGAATTCTCTGGAAAAATTTCCTCGGCCATTAACACATGGGGGTTGATCGGAAATTGCCCAGGCTTTGTACTAGGAAACTAGCAGGCATTTGAATTCATGCATACAGCCCCTCTGAGTAACATCTAGGAAAGTTGAGGCTATCAGTGCATGACTGATGGGGGCATTATGACTGTCAGTACATTGGCCATCTACTGTTGGAGCAAAGTTAAATATTTTCAAATGGTTATTGCAATTGGAGTCAGATTAGGTGCCAAAGCCAGACCTTTTTATGGATGCTGACATCTGTGCTATTGTCCTGTCTGTTACTGGCAGCAGTGTGTGATTGCATAGACACTGCTGACTGCTGCTGTATTGTTACCTAAATATCTTATTTAGGTCGGAATGTAAAGCTGTGACAAAAATAGGGTTAAATTACCTTCCAAAATGAGAATATCCACTGGATAATGATGAATGATGCAACGTCCCTGCATGCAGCAACTTTATCTTGCGTTTTTCTGACTGTTCCTTTGCGTGTTTGTGATTGTTCATTGAAAGGTGAGCGAGCTGGGGGGTCTGCCCAAATGTATTTATGACGTTTGGGAAATTCTTGGGAAACCTGAAGACTGCAGGTACACATGGGACACCACAACCAATGACAGCAAACGCACAACCGGGCCCGCAAGGATGCGATTCGATCGTATTTTCCTGCGACCGGCCAGAGACGGGGCATCGCTGATGCCTGAGAGCGTAGCGCTGGCCGGGCTAGACAGGCTTTGCTGTGGATTATTCACAAGCAGCCATTGGGGCATCCTGTGTGGCTTCAGCATCGGGTCACAGGACGTCGCAAATAAACGTGATGGGTAAGCGAACCGTGTCATTCATTCAACAGTGGATTCATTAAGAACTGAGACTCCTCTTTACATTATCATAAGTTTATTACTACATATGTAGGTTTATCACTATGTGCAGCTATGATATATTTGTGGACTCTTTCGACTAGATCAGGGGTGGCCAATCTTATCTGCAAAGGGCCGCTGTGTATGCGTGTTTTTGCAGCAACTCCCTAGTGAGATTACTAATTAGAGGACTGATTGGCTGAAGAGTCCTCACACCTGGGTTTAAACGGCTGACATACAGGTTATCCCAAAAACCTGCAAACACACCGGCCCTTTGCGGATAAGATTGGCCGCCCCTGGACTAGATTGTCTGGATTGATTTCTGATTTATTGATTTATGATCTGATCTTAAATAAATACAGTCATGCGCCACATGACGAGGTTTTGCTCAAAGACAGACCACATTTACGGCAATAGTCCCATAAGATTATAATGGGATTTTAATAAATTCCTATTGCCTGGCGTCACTGTAACGGCGTAACGTTATCGTGCACCATTATTCACGCGTTTGTGGTGATCCTGGTGTAAACAACCTTACTGTGCCATGCAAAGTACATAATGCTTGATAATGATAATAATGAACTGTGTTACTGGTTTATGTATTTTCTGTAGTTTTAATCGTTATTCAGGTTGTACCATGTTGCCTAGGTGAGTAGTGGGCTGTATCATCTGTGTTGGTGTAAGTCACAACACTTTTCTCAGAAGGTAGCTCCGTCATTAAGAGACGCATGACTGTACAGCCATATTGAACATGTACTTTTTACATTGCCATATCTTTATTGAACAAATCCTTTAAACATTCAAGGTCATTGACGGAAAAAGTATGTAAACATATTTACTAACTAGTGAAACCTCCTTTTTGCCTGTAACCTCAACCAAATGCTTTCTATAGCTGCAGACCAAATCTGTGCAGCAGTTAGAAGGTACTTTGGCCCTTTCGTCCTATACAAAACAAAACAAATGATTGGATAAATAAGAGCCTTTTCAGCTGTATTATTATACTATGTAAGAATTTTCTCACAGCTGTAAGTTTTGTTCTACACTGTGAAGGGTGGTGAAGTGAGACAGTCAGGAGCATGAGCTGCAGGAAAGCAATTTCCAGTCAGTCACTGGGGAAGAAAATTACAATCTCAACTTCATTGTAAGTCTTGCTGTGTTGGCTGGATGATTTCACCGTTGGGTTCTTGAGTAAAGCCCTTAGACCTTGAATGATTTTCCTTTCTCAACTGCATATTGCTTTAGGTGAAGTATCTGCTCAGTATACTAAGCCTTGTTGGGTAGAGGATGTAGTGGTTGAACAATGAGTTTTCTGATATTCCTAAAGGGACCAAAGTAGTTTTGGCAGCGCAGAGCCAGCAGGAGCAGAAGGAGGCCTGACTACTGAAATGCTGAGAGTGGAAGTAAACAGACGCCCCCAGGGCCCACAGGCAGACAGGGTAGAAGTAGAAAAGAAGAAGGTTGGGGAAGAAATGAAGATGGAGGAGAATCAAACACTGAAGATCAAGTCCAGCCATAAGCAGAGGAGCTGCAAACTTGCCCAGTATGAGGCCCCGCTTGGGGAATCTCCCCTGGATCCAACCCAACACTGCGAAGCTTTGCCAGTTCCGAGTTTCCTGGAAGAGGTGGAGAATGAGAAGAGGCTGACTGTGCTCACCTGGAACCTTCAGGGGCAAGATAAAGACATGAGACAGAGCGCCCAGGGGCTTTCCTCCAACATTCTAAAGTAAGGGAGGAGTCTCTGAATACGTGCATAAAAATAATCCAGCAGCATGTTTGAGTGCTCTGCTAAATTCCCTGTGACAGAGACGAAATAAGCAACATAACTCACCCTCATGATTAGTAGAAAACAGACATGATTTTTCTTTTCATTCAACAGACACCACGCAGATGTTGTGTTCCTGCAAGAATTAACTCCACCATATCTGACAGTCTTAAAGCAACATTTTGGGAATTACGAGTTTCTCCAAGGTATGCAAATCAATGATGAAAAATCTGCAAAAATAAATTCCATCACCGAGACATCATTTAAAATGGAGTGTTTCTAATGTAATTTAAAATCCATTCAGTATATTTGGTTAAAATGTGCACATTTTACAGGTTTGGATTTAATTATGATTGTTTAATGTTCACATAGTTTTCAAATAAGTTTAGAATACTCAAATGCTTAGGGTGGCACAGTGGTCGCCTCACATCCCTGGGACCCAGGTTCGAGTCCCTTCTAGGTTCCGTGTGTGTGGAGTTTGCATCCTTTTTTTCTCCGGCCACTTCAGTTTCCCCCCTTAGGACCAAAAGATGTGTGACTGTGCCCTGTGGTGGCTTGGTGCCCCACCCTGGCCTGTTCCCTTCATGCACTAGTAGCCTTCTGGCCAGGCTCTGCACCCCCGCAACCACAAATAGGACAAGCACTTACAGAAAATGGATTGATACTTAAAAAAAAACTTAAGCTACAGTATCCCTAAAAATCAGTCAAATGTGGCACAAATGCATGGTTGATCAATTTAGTGGGTTAAGTAATTCACATTTGTCAAATTCAGGAAGTGATCGTTTTTCCTTCACTTGCATCATGCTGAGAAAAAAACGAGTGCAACTTCTACGCAGCGACATCGTTAATTACCCCACGACGGAGATGAGGAGGCGCTTACTCATGGCACACGTAAGCTTTCTCTGCTCTTAAGGCCCCCGGTGTGACTGCATATGACTTAATGCCCTCGATTTAGATGCCATTCCACCCACATGTGCGGCCTGCGTGTATTTTATTTATTTTTTTACGACTTGTCATAGATTTGAATAACTGGAAAAAGTTTAAATCACTGACAGGAATTCGTTCATTAACATGACATACGGGAAGCTGAAGAAGGTGAATAAATGTCCCTTTTACAGTATTGTCTCCCCTACTTGAAGGTGAACTTCTATGGCCGTGAGCTGTGTGTGATGACCTCTCACTTAGAGAGTGGTAAGGAGAACTCCCAGGAGCGGATGAACCAGCTCAGGAGGGTCTGGAAGAGGATGAGGGAGGCAGGAGACAATGTCACCGTAATATTCGGAGGAGACACCAACTTGAGAGACTGGGAGGTCAAGACTCAGTAGATTCCTCTCCCTTCCTCTCCGTTCACTGTTTTGGATGAAATTCATTTTAAAGACTGCAGAAATGAATTTTAGTGGAAAATAATATTCCCAATATATTTTATAATATCTAGATTGAAATCATTTTCCTGAACTTTGTTAGACTGTTCCAGGCACTAGGGAGCGTGACTGGATACCAGTCCATCACATGGGCAACTCTTTCTTTGGGCTACAGTAGGAATCCTGCCCAACACTGGAAGAATGTGCAAACACACACAGAGTGAAGACAGGATTCAGCCCCCCCCCAGCAGCAGAACACGCTGCAATCATATTATGAATTTGTGGGTTATGCCCTCACACATATGGCGGTTGAGGGACTGCTTCCTTGACAAACATGCAAATATATCTTTCTCTTCACAGAAGTAAGGTGGCACAATGGCCTCACCTTTTGAATCCCACCTCTGCTCATGTGCGCGTGGAGGTCGCATGTTCTCCCCATTTCATGCCGATTTCCTTCTGCAGCCCCAAAACACAGGCCCGTTGGTAGCTTTAAATTGCCTGTAGTGTGTGTGTGTCCTGAGATGGACTAAAATCCTGCTCAGGGTGTTCCCCTGCCTTGGAGCCCATGTAACCCTGTCCAGTATCTGCAGTTGGAATATGGATGTAAATTTTGTTGTAGGTTTAACCTGAGCACGCTAATCAGAGTGCAAGCAGTCTCTATGAGACGTCATAGATTTTCATCAAATGTGTCTGTGTGTGTATGGACAGGTGACAAAGCTGGGAGGGCTGCCGGTGGAAATTCTGGATGTTTGGGAGACACTGGGAAAACCAGAAGACTGCAGCTACACATGGATTTCCCCAGCCAGGGACGACAGGTACCCCGCAAGGATGCGCTTTGATCGCATTTTCCTGCGGCCACCCAGAGATGGAGCTCCACTGATGCCTGAGAACATGTCACTGGCTGTCCTGGGGAGGCCCCAGTGTCCTGCATCTGGCAGCGCTCACTGGGGAGTCCTGTGTGACTTTGCTGCCGGCCCATAGCAAAGCCAATCGGAGTGTTTCAGCTGGGAAAACACAAGACGACTTCTTAGCTACATTATAAATACTGTAATGATCAAATCATTAACATATATTCTGCCCTGTAAAATAACTGGAACTAATTAAGCAGTGCAAGTTTAGATCTCTTACCTTCTTCTGAACTCACAGACTCCAGTTTATTAACGACCTTACCGAGCTTGATTAGTCTGTTAACGGTCGTAATACTACTCATAACTGTATTGGGTATTCAGTTACACTCTTCTGATAAATTCATAAAACATTTAATTTCCTTTGTACTTTCTGTAACCTGATTAGGAAGAAGAATGTTATATCTGAGAGTTCTGAGATTTTAACACTGTAAGAGTCCATGTTATTGGTTCGTGTTACTTATTTGTTTTGACATAACCGTACGGGCCACATATTAGTAGTCTTATATTTATATTAATACTGGGTTTCTGCTCTTTATTTGAATTTGACAAACTGACATAATCAGATCAGCCAGTAAAGCATATTTAAAACTCTCTCTAATTTTTGACAATATAATATTATATCAGCGAGTTCTGTTGATTAACAGAATTTTCCTCATTAAAATCTATTATATTGCAGACAAATATTTCATATTGGTTGAGCCCTAATATAAACCTACATTAAAGTTTAAATGATGAGCTGATGTTTGAGTACTTTGCCTGTGGAAAATTGGAGGTCAGTAGTCTAATTTGGTGCTCTGTAAAAATTCATACCATACAGGATTTTCTTCCAGAACTTTAGATTGTGAGATTTTCCAACTGCTTTATGCTGGATTTACTTTAATAGTTTAATAGATTTACTTTAACAGTTCATACCTAGTTTGTACCAGCTGTTAGTGGACTGTCTGTTTTCCCAGTGATATCATCTCCCAGTTTAATGGCCTTTAATGACTCTGTCATGTTTCTACTTCTTACAAATATTATATATTTTTTTCTCAGTTTGAAATACATATTTCTCCAAAAAAGAAACACACACTTCATGTACACCCCCCCTCTTCCCCCCCCCACCAAATACCAAAATGTGTGACATGAATGATGGTGTAAGAAATGCTAATGGCCTGTTCCTCTGCACTAACGAGTGAGGTATTTGCCCATTGTCTACCTGAAAGTTTACATATTGGTGTCTTGGGTTTAGTTACTGTGGTCTCGCATACCCCCATATTAGGGGTGACTAGTTCGTAATTGTGCTGTGTGTAGCCTGACACATGCAAACTGAGGAGTTTGTAAACTTGGTGTTAGGACTGTTATGACCTGACTTCCCTTCGGTTTTCATGGACTTAAGCTTTACTTTCCTGAGATGATTAAGCCGCGGGCTCAACATTGAGGTGCACCCCCCCAATTAGATATGCCTGATGTTACACATTGACAAGCGGCTCAATGGGGGGGGTTATGATTTCTTGTTTTAAGCATGTACATACCAGGCTTGGTGATTTGAAGCACATCCTGAACAGTGTAAGTATGACCACACAAAGATATACATGTTTATTTGTGGACTTTCTGCTATTTTTGTTTTTATCTATTATTTGGTTATTTGTTTTGCTTTTGTTTATGGAATTTATCCAGTTTTGTGCTGTTTTTTTTTTTTTTTTTTTTTGACTCTCACTTTCCTTTATAAAGTTACTATTTATTACAAAGTTGTACATATCCGACGGTGAGTTGAGCTGAGATACCAGTAAAACACGAGTACTGGTCCGGGTGGCGAAAGGTTACATTTTCATTATTTTCCTAGTTTCACAACAATGCACCAGCTATGAACTAATTGCAGCATTAGAATAAAGTGCCCTCTATGGTTGAGTTAGATATGGTTTATGAACTAGAACTAAAATAATCGGGGTCTAGTATTACCCCAAGGCAAGAAATACCCCCGTCTTGTTCCACTACAACACCATCATCTGTCACAATCGGTTCTACTTCTTTTTTCCATCCACTAGAGGGTGCTCAGAACACAGGAACGTTTACTACAAGGCTAGCGCCACTAGAAGCAGTTAGCGATGACCTCAACACAACCGTGGTGTCCATGGGCAAACGCATGCAGTGCTGTGGCGGTCCCCAAAGGGCACGGACCCCATGCGTGGTGCGGTACTATGTTGAAGCGCTCCTCGGGGGCCGCCCCCCTCCCTTTGCGCGACACGGTCTTTGTGGCTCTCAGCCTGTCAGCACGTGGAACCGACAAAATCCGCGAGCTGCGATGCACGACCCCGTTGCTAATATGAACCTTGTCTGCGTCTGCATGCTTTACTGCCAAACAATTTCTAAATGTACAAATCAATAAAATTATTTTTAATTGCCTCACTTAAGCTAGACGTAGCTTAGAAAGGAAGCATCGACCCTTTTGGTCTTTGTTGCCAGCGATACGTTAAATAAATGCAGTTCATTTAATTGAATTAATTGATATACATATAGTGTTATTGTAATCCATTGTGTGAATCATCCATCTCAATGCTGGTAGAAAATAAGTGTGTAACTTAATCCTCGTTTTTGTCGCACTGCCCACCCGCCGCGAGTGGGGGGGGCAGTTACTTGTGTTTTTCCTCTGCTTCTACAAGGTAATGATCAAGCAACTGAGTACAAGAATTATGTCTGTTACTCCATATTATTCATGCTTGTTTTCTCGTGCTTTTCAGGCTTTGCTGATTTCTGTGGGAGTGACTGTTTAGTTCCTTTGCAAAGAGCAGCGCTCACGTCGCTCATCAGTTTGATAGGAAAACGTGCTTCTCGAAAAAACACATTGTGAGCAAAGTCCTGTGTTTTCATTTAGAAAATTGATTTAGGGGCTATTTTCTCAGCTGTTTAATACAAGCAAAATGGAAATATGCCTACTCAGTCTGCTGGAAATTAGGAGAAATGGCCCGCTGTCAACAAGAATAATTATTTGTTATTGGCAAGGTTTGGGTTCTGGGTGAGCACCAGTATGTATAATGCAGAACCTCACATTCCCCATTAAGGATCAGGATGAAATCTGTCAGTAAACTGGAGTCAAAATAGCTTGTAGCAAAAGTATTAAAGGTGCTTTCAGAGGGGGGCTGGAAGGTGCCTGTTTTATATTATCATTATGCACACAGGTACTTTAGCACACCTGACAGTACTATGTCTGACTTGCATTTGTCCTTAAATAAAATAATATAAAGCAGAAGATAGCACTGTTTTTCAGAACACAGAACCACACCTTGTAGGGCACCATCTTCTTCCAGTTCTAGCACATGTGAAGAGAATATTTTATTCCAATTGCTCTAATAAAACATCTGGCTATAGAAATGAAAAAAAAAAAATAATAATAAATTAATGTTTTATTTGGTCTTGGTGTTTTACAAACAAATAGCATGTACTACATATAAAAAACAGCTATGATTCTTGTTACCACAATAAAAACAAGTTACTTTTACAATCATCCTTTGCTGATATTGTCAGAATCAGCTCCTGTTGTTCCCAGTCTTTCGTGTCCCTTCCCCGTTTGGCCAGCAGGTGTCGCTGGCCATCCTGTCTCTCCTGTCAGTTTTTGCGTGTTCCCTTGCTCCCTGTCAGCCGCATGGCTCAACATGATGCACATGTGGCTACCTGCAAATGCCTTTGTCATGTGTTCAACTCCCACTCTCTCTGCTTTTGTATTTTGTTTCATTGGTTTCATCAGATTTTCTAGTTTTCTGTGATTTTGTGGTTTGTTTTCTGTTTTGATTTCTTGCTTTGTGCTTTGGTTGAGTTTTACCTGTCTTTCTTATCCCCCCGTGTTAGATTATGATTTCTTGTTTCTGTCAGTGTCATGTGGGAATAAGGTGGTTCCCCGTCCTTTACTGATGTTCTGATATAGCCTTTGTGGTGCCCGAGACTGGCACAAAGTAGCCTGTGAATCAAACAGCTTACATGGAAGGTTGTGTATCCTACTAAGGCTGATGGATACTCAAGTCAAAGGCCAGTAAGCCTCACCCTGCCCTGAGAATCTATATGGAAAAGAAAGATGTGGCAGGAGTTGAAACCACTGGCCCATGTTAGCATAGAGTGACTTCAGAGTCCCAAAATGTTGACTTGTTATGAATCTTAGAGCTTCGCTGGTGCTGCGCACAGAGAGGGAAGATTTCAGCACCATGGACAGCAGTGATTCTGTAAGGGGGAGGAGCTAAAACCAGAGGGGGGGAGGGGTGTAATTTAATCTTCAGCCTCAACCAGCTGCCGCCCAGGACCTGAGTGGGGACTCTTAGAAATGTTTTTAAATGAATTTTTCCTCATTCAGAGCACATGATGATGTGTAGAGATTCTCGCCTGAGATACTCCACAGACATTCTCGGTCAGTTTGTAATTATCCAGCCGTTGAATGCAAGTCCCCCCTCCCTTATACATCATTGACCTTGTCTTTCACCAGTAGCTCCAGTGTAAGACCTAAAGAGTAGATTTCTTTGTAAAATGGACAAAGGACCTACCATTCACTCAAAGACGTTATTTAATTATTTTTAATGTATTATACAGGGTCATCTAAAGGGAACAGAAACTGGATTATTACATTTTTATTTTAAGCATAGTAGGTCATTTACATAAATATAGGAGATAAAATATTAAACCTGTATTGCAGGGAGGAGGCCTCACATGCGTATTTAAGCCCCTTTACCATGTCAGATGAGTATTTACGGAGTCTAAAAGATTCTCGCGTCCTACCAGTGAACTATGGATTTAGGAGGAAAAGCAAAATTCACCATCACCTGCATAAGCTGTGCTTTAATTTACCTGCCACGGTCAGACTAAGTGTGAAGGTGAGACTGAACTGAGCCGCAGAAGCTGCTTCTGCCGCCGTAATTATTATCATCATCACCACAATCTGTTCCACCCTCAGATCTGCAATTAATGATGGCTACATGATTGGAGTCTGCGTTTACCTTCCCAGTGAGAGGCTAAATTGATACTATCATCTGCCATTACATTTGGCCTCCCATTGTTTACTATTTCCCAGAAGATAAATCATCCTCCTGTACTATAAATACAACCTTTGGTCTGTTCCCACTGCTGCATTGCTTCTTCCAGTACTTCCAGTAATGGTTGGACAGCAGCAAATCCATCGTACCTCCTTACAAACTATTGTTTTACAAATCACTATCGCTTCCCTAAATATGAAGGAAATCTTTTATGTAGCAGGAAAGTACGTGCAAACACAGGAAGAGCCCATCACATGAATCACAACATTATTGAACAGTGGTGACCTGTTAACAATTCAAGCAAATTGATATGGACTGAATGAGCTCATGTAAGCTATTGTCCTGCCTCACATTTATTTCTAAGTAAGAAAATAGCAAGAAGGTCAAGTTTCTCACTCAGCACATCACTGACCCTGGAACAGATGCTGACCAAGCATTTCCCACAGCCCTAGGTCTCCATCTTTCCTAATGTCTTGATGACAATGGTCGTTGGCAAATATGCTAATGAAATGCAAGGTCAATGCATTCTGGAATACTTCCATTGCGAAAGTGTTCTGGCATCAACTTGAATTTATGTGATAACACACCGGCAAACGGTCCTACAGTAGGCATAAACAAGCCTTCTTGCGCGTCTGCCACCCCAGGACTGTAATATCCAACTCGCTTCTCTTCCTTTCTTTTTCTAAATCTCGATCCTTGGGGTCTGTTTCTTCCTTTATCCTTCCGAGATCTCTCTCCCTCTGTGTTGAATCTGTGTTGTCGCACTAATGACCAAAAACTCCGGAAAACCCACGTTGCTTTTGGCCCCAGATGCAAAATAAAATCCAAGATTATTGAATATTTCCTCAGGACTGATCCCAGTGACATTTTATTGGAAGGTGTGGGACCCCGAACAAAACCCGAACAAAACTCGAACAAAACTCGAACAAAATGAGCAATAATATGAAGCATCTAAAATAGCTTTGAGGTCCTTTGGGAGCTGAGTGCTTTAGATCGCCTCCTAGTGGGTGCCAGTATAATGCACTTGTTTTTGCTTTCAACACTTGCCATGTTCTTGTGAAGTGCAAACCTTCTCCAGCAGACACATTAATCTGCCATAGCTTTAACACCGCAGCAGGGAGACCCCACGCTTGTGCCACAAACAGCCAACACACCCAATCAGCTGATGCAACTGGAATCGCTGGGTGTCAGATTTTAATACCTCGCTTGTGCAGCAGGATGCCGCGCTCCGGGATGACACCCTGAAAGGTTTCTGTTCTGTTCCCGAGAACGTGAGCTGTATTGTATCCCGGGCTTCAAGGTGAGATGCTATTGCAGTTAGAAGGGCGACTGTCATTGTTCTGCCAGGTTTTTGAAGGTCTTTCATTTCATTTCCACCTCAGTCAAACTCCAGTGACCGTCAAATGGTGCCAAACATCAGGTCCCTTTCGACTGTCCCCAGGAAGAGCAATGCCACCTCAGTCAAACTCCAATGACCGTCAAATGGTGCCAAACATCAGGTCCCTTTCGACTGTCCCCAGGTAGAGCAATGCCACCTCAGTCAAACTCC
>JAODKE010000146.1:11823972-11834786 GCA_026779605.1 Mormyrus hasselquistii
TATAGACAGCAAGACAGTAGACTAGACGAGACAGGAGTAGCAAAGCAGGGAAGATAAGGGGAGGGAGAGGGAAAAAGTGCGTCCACCTCCGCCGAGAGCCAAGTACTTATCTCAATCTACTCCAGTAAAACTCCAGTAAAACTTCTGTTTCCATGGAACTTCCATAGGATGTTCGACATTTCCCCAGGAAATATTCATACTGTATGGAAAACATGGCACTACTTTCAACATAATAGTATTCATTGTATATGCAATATTGTTTAACTGTTTGCCAAGTCAACGCCCCCTCAGAAGTTGGCGTCCTAAGTGGCTGCCTGTTTTGCCTTATGGGTTGACCAGTGCTGAGTGGTTTTTCTACTAATTTAATCTCTGGCAAAAAAAAAAATCCACAAATGAGCCCTAATTCACAAAGGTTCCTTTTGCAAATTAATGCTGTGCGAAGGTAAAATGTCAAGTCTGACATGTTACTGCTCTGCAAATGTTCTCTTTTACAAATCATATGCACCATGACATTTTAAAGCCTGGTTGCCGGTTCTAACCCTCAGATCAGACGATGACCCAGCTCTGCGTGCAGGTTCCAGATGGTTCCAGATTCCACTTTTCAGAACCACACTGACATTACGGTGAAGTTTATTTGTTCCCCAGCAGAATTACAAGTACGCAGACTAGGGATCGGTCCATTCTCATTTCAGACCACCTGCAGTTTGAGATCCTCATCTCGTGATCTTCATCGCTTGATCACCACCGCTGTCGGCCTGCTCCCACACTTTAACTTTGTGGTTCCTGCATGTTCCCAGACTGTGACCTTATCTGCTGTAAAAGCCGCCATTGAACATTTGTGCAGCTTTACTGAAGCCTTTACATGCCTTTGGCAGGTGGTGTATTCGGCGGATGATTCATGGAGCTGTTACTGCAGCCATGTCTCTCTCTCTCTAGGCTTTCACTCTTGACCTTTGACCCGAAGTAGAGCTGGATAAATGAAATGTATTTATTAAGAGCGTAACAAAGCCAGGTGGCCTTCTGACCCTCTGATCTCCAACTTTCACCTTCTCTTGGGGGGCACTTCTGTTTTTTTTTCCTCTTCTTTTGAGTAATCACTTTCCAGAGGAACTGGCAAGCGTTAGTATCACATGGTTATCAGTGGTTTTAATTGAATTATGTGCCTGTTTGTTTGTCTAATGGGGCCCTAACATGCAATTACAGCTGATACAATAACCGTGATAAAGTATCAGTGTTCAGATGTGTAATTGCTTTACTATTGCCGGTCGCACGATAATCGATCACTTTGCAGGGTGATGCCCGGTGAGACTTTGAGTGATTATGTGGGAAAGTGTGAACAGATCCAAGGGAGGGATGTAGAGGCGGATGATGCTCAGTGAACCATGCAACATGCAAATGGACAATTTGCCCCATAAATTAAACAAGCCAGACCCAGAGAGCCAGTTCATTGCTCCCCACTTTATACATGCATCCCTTGCTTGCCCCCCCCTCCGAAGTTTCACATTAGATACTGCGACAAACTGTTTTTCTCTCATCGTGTATCCTAAAGGTGGATTTTAACAATATCTGGTAACTCAGCTTGACAGACGGGAATCTCCGTGAGACACACTTTGCGATAATAACAGGTGTATCCCATTTTTAACTTACCATGTACTATTAAAATAACAAATACAACAATTTCTGGCGTTAAAGAACAAATGAAGTGATACAATAAATAAAATATCAGCAAAAATGTAATTTCCAAACTCACGGTTTAATTAAACTGAGGTGGTGCCTACAGCAGGTGATTAATGAAGCTCTTACTGTGGCCATGTTCACAAACGGGGGTGTCCCCAAAAACGTCCTGCGCAGGGGCTTACGCCGCTGGAAACTTCTTAAATTATGCGTCCAACTCGCCTTAGATTCATTGTATTCAGGAATATCTAACTCTGTCCAGTTTATAAATTAATTATAGGACCCAAGTGCAAAACACATTATAAAGAAATGCATTTAAATAATATTGAATTGTAATGAATGTGTTTAGAAACTCAGTGAATACTCTGTATTTCGCATAAAGATTCTGACATCAGTACTAAGTTAACGGCATAAGCCTGTTCAGTTCCTTGTCACTCACTCTGCGCTGCCGCCTTGGACCCCCCCTGTGTATCAGAGAGGACTGTTTGCCCATAATTAAGTGACAGGTGGACTGGTCCATTTAGGTGGCAGCAGGTGGCTGGGGTGTGACCTCATTGTTCAGGTGTCTGTTCCCGAGTTCAGCAACTTTCCAAATTAAAAACATAAAGAAAAAACAAGCAGTGATACAGATTAGTGCAGCTTTCAAAGAGTAATGTAGATGCTTACAGACCAGGGCTCCTATGCTATTGTTTAAAAGGGAAGTGTGAGTGGAGTCATTTGAAGGCACTGGACATTAAAAAGAATTACAGTGACGTATTCATTTTAGAATATAAACTTTGTATCATCTTGCAAATCTGTCCAGAATAATAGATTGGAAGAGAATTAATTGGTGGATATTTGTACCTGACATTTGTACCTGACGTTTGTACCTGATGTTTGTACGTTTGCTCCTCTACATCTCTACCAATTCCTGCTGGAAAGACCATGTTCCACTGGAATCTGCTAACCAAAAATGATTTTTGTGAAGCTGTTATTAAGGGAAAGAATTGCTTTTGTGAAAAATTCAACATTCAGCTGGTTGAAGACTCTTCGTATATTATGATGTGTTACATTTCATTTTTAAGTATTTAAAGAAAAACACACATGATGATAAAATGGGGGAAATAATCATTTCCAGGAAGTAAGATGAATAAAAGCCTCTGTTCCTGTTCTATACAGCTTATCAGGATCATGGTGATTAAATTTATTCACCCAATTTAAATTTGTCATTGAAGAAAGAACAGCTATACGTATTTCATAATATATATGTATTAGATAATATTAATGAGTAATTATGCAAACATTAATTATTAGTGGGTGTATACTGGCTCTCGGGCACCTCTGGGCACTTTCATATTTGCTATCCCTATAGCAGCTGGTGAAGTTTAACCTTCTGCAGGGTCTTCTCAGAAGAATGATGTAGCTGCTTCGGTTGCTGCTCGTACAGTCAAACTCCAGGCTCATCTTCAGCTGGACCAGTGACACCTCTCTTTGAGAGGCACAATGCAGAGTCGATCTTCCCGACGACGGTACGTTACTCACAGGACCGGCCTTTAATGCCAAACCCCTCCTCTTCCTCATGTGATCACTGCTCAGCAAGCGCCACACGTCTGCCCTGACAGGCTGGCGTGAGTGTTTGTGTAAGAGGTATTACTTTCCAAAGAAAGCACACAGCTTCACACTGCTCAGGAGAACAGGTCGTTTGCATGGCTTATTAATTAAATCAGGTGGGAGCAGATGCTGCTCCAAACATTATGGGTGGATAAACCCCCTCCCTCTCCCAGTGCTCTCTGCCCCCCCCCCAGCTGCCACAACCCACAGCGCACTGGGTCTCACACAAAATTATGTACAAACTGGCTCATGAACATGGAGCTCAGCCTTGCTGAGTGTATATAGTCCCAGGTCTGATCCATAATTGGAGGGAGGTCTGGTCCATAATGGGAGGGAGGTCTGGTCCATAATGGGAGGGAGGTCTGATCCATAATGGGAGGGAGGTCTGGTCCATAATAGGCGGGCACTGGGAAGAAGGAGGGTTAGGTTCCCCCTCCCAGTTGAGAATACAGGCCTAAATAATATATAAATTAGAGGATGAATACAGAGAAAACTTCTCTTCTGAGCATAGCTATATCACCCTGAAAGTCACTCTGGCAACCAGGGATGGTAAGATTCACCGATTTGCACTGGTGCACCAGCAAAGATGTGACACCCCCGATTAAAAAAGTATGAACTGGATACAATTTGGGATGAACTCAGGAAGCATAATTTCTAACAGATTTGCATCTATAAAATCTGATTTATTAATATATAACTATGAGTATTTTCTTGTTATTTTATAACCTTCTGTCTATCTGTACCTCACTGACTCGTATGGCATCACATTCTTTTGCATGGGCATCATATCGTATCAAACTGCATTATATTGAAACAAATTCTGTCGAATCGTATTGCATCACAATAGGGTTGAAATGCATCACATTAGTAGTTGCTTCACATGTACCTTTGAAGTACTGGATCGTCAGCAATGCAGTGGGATGTGTATCGCACATGTGTCTCATTGATGGAGATCCACATCCCTCCTGGGAGCAGTTTTAATGGCGTACAAGCAGAGCACGAAGAAACACACACATTCCTCCAGCATCAGGCGGCGGAGTCGAGGAGGCTGAAGAAAGGGAGTGTTACAGGATGAACTACACAATGGACTTCGAGATGGCGCCCCCCCACCTCACTGGGGAGTGTAATCTCAGCATGTTTTTACTTACAGCAGGAAGCCAGAATCGCTTTTGACGGTTCCTGCATACATTTTCTTGCTCTTTCATCTATTCATTGTGCACATCCACCTATTTGGTGGCGGGAAACTCCAAGAAGACCATGCAGACTCCAGCCCCGCAGAGCCAGAGGTGGGACTCAAACCCAGAACCTTGGTGATGTGAGGGTACAGTCTCACAACCCACTGGCCGACCATAAATAGTCCAGATACACCAAGCAGACAGGAAATGCATGAGTGGCCAAAATTGCAGAAACATTTCCAGTTTAGCTTGTAGAATTATATGAGGCCACTGCTCCAGTTACTTATTCAATCATCCAATACATGATATTTGTAACATTCTTTGATTGCTTATAAACAATTCCACCAATATCCATATTTTTAAGTAATTTTTAAAGAACAATACAAAAAATGCTATCGTGTTTCCACAATATTGCTCACTGGTGTACGTCCCAGTTATGCATCACAGCTGAAGCCGCGCAGAAAGCCTGCGTCGCATTCATGTCGATGCGTCTTGGCATTCTCGCGGCTGTGTCATGAGCCGCGTCACCGCCAGAATTCCTGCGAGATGCTCACCTCATGGTTTGCGGGGTCGTTGAAGACATGCGTGACGTCTCACGGCCTGCGTGAGCAGAGATGAAGCCTCATGCTGCAATCCGATGACGCTCGCTGTCCCTCTCAAGCATGACAGCATCACAGTGTCTAAGGCTGAGTGGTTAATAGCCGACGTACAGGATATTTTTAAAATTGCTGTATCATTTATCAGTTGCTGTATTAATGTTCTGTAGAGTATTTTTCCAATTAGAACAGGAACATGTTGCCTAGTAAGTCCAACCTACAGGACTGTGAATGTCAACAGACAACAAGGGATTTGTGCCTACATAGAGCAAGTTGGGGGGGGGGGCGTCTGGAAAATTTTCCATGGGGATCAAAAAATCTATCAATATATATACAAAAATACCAGCTAAGCCATGTCTGACTGGACTGTCTTCCCAAAGAAGAGCTGAACTGCTGGACTGACCACCGACATCCATTCCATAAATCCTGCAGTAACTTCTCTACACTCTTTGCTTTGGCGCCTCTAAAAATCAACAATCCAAAATCTACAAGGTACCTGCTGGGGTGTTGGTCGTCCTGCACAGCCGTGGTTCCATACAGGCTTGGTCGTCCTGCACAGCCGTGGTTCCATGCAGGCTCGGTCGTCCTGCATAGCCGTGGTTCCATGGAGGTGTGGTCGTCCTGCACAGCCGTGGTTCCATGCAGGCTCAATCGTCCTGCACAGCCGTGGTTCCATGCAGGCTCGGTCGTCCTGCACAGCCGTGGTTTCATGGAGGCGTGGTCGTCCTGCACAGCTGTGGTTCCATGGAGGCGTGGTCGTCCTGCATAGCCGTGGTTCCATGGAGGCGTGGTCGTCCTGCATAGCCGTGGTTCCATGCAGGCTCGGTCGTTCTGCACAGCCGTGGTTCCATGCAGGCGTGGTCGTCCTGCACAGCCGTGGCTCCAGCCTGTCATCACACACTTCTGTGGTTTCGTCATACCTGCTCAGTCATGCTGGTCTGGCTTTCAGGATTTGAATATGTTGATTATCTTTTGGTCCTCTGGTTCCTTCTTAGGTTTTGCTGAGCATCTTGGTTCTCAGTTGCCACTTGAGTGGTCCAGTTTCGCTCCCTGACCTCGTCTTTGACTTTACCCATTTCGGCTTGACACTTGAGTCGCTCTCACTCACTACAGCTGGGTACCTTGCAGTCAGCGGCCGTGTGTGCGGAGGCTCACCTGCCCAAGACAAAGCGACCAAGGGCAGAGCAGCAGATGGAGGCTTGTGGTTTGGTGTATTTATGGTAGGCCTGTGCTGCAGTACCCTGCTTTGCATTTAATCGTCATGGTACCGTGTTTGGGAACAGCCTACAGCACAGCTTACCCTGGTAACTGCTTTTTCTCTTTACTCGGGATGTGCAGGGCCTATTGACATGCTAAACAAAAGAGAAAAACAGCTGGACTTTGGATGTTTACATGTTTTTCCATGTCCTCTGTGGGGAAAAAATTGAATTAATGAAATTAGCTTCCAATGTGAAGAAGAGTTTATGGTTTCAATAACTGCCATCCGCAATGTCTTTAAGGAAAATGGGCTGGAGGACAATCACAACGGTTCAGGGCTGAACTGCAATCTACAGTCTGACCCTTAACTTCTCTTAACACTATGACTGTCGCGTAAGCGGCGAGGTCAATAGTACCGTGTCAGGGCCTCTTAATTACAAAGACTTATCAGTCCGCAGGCATTACAGTACAGAAGCAAAAGATACACCGTAATAAATCCAAGTTAATATCACCTCAACTAAACAAAATCAATGTCAGTTCTGACTGACAATATTTCTTTCAAATAATCAAAGCAGCAGAATTCTGAACAAGTTAACAGCAACATGTTTCTACACCCTTTTTAAAATTCTCATTTAAGGCATCTTAAAACTGAAATCTGTCTAATATATGTTTCCTTACAGCTTCCACTTTCCCGTGCAGTTTCTTTTCATACAGTATCATCACCATGTTTCTCTTTCCTGAATATAATGGACCTTTATGGGACTCGTCTGCATGCAAAATGAAACCAAAGCCAGCAGAGGGCTTATGCACAGCGACGCTCATCGGGGGTTTTATTGCCACGTTTCTATTTGCCTATCTAACTTTTTAATTAATGTCTCTTTTGTTTTCTGGTTGTACAAAGTCATGTGCATACAAGCAAACCAAGCTGCCATCATTAAAATGTTAATGTTCCTCTTCCTGCGTGTTTTATGAAGTAAATAATTCTGGACGGCTCCCACAGCTGGGGTCCCGTCCATCAGAGCCAGCTGCGGAGAGACTCTGGACTCCTCCAACGCACACCAGTGATTATCCAACCTCGTTACACGACAAACAAACCTCAGCAGTCTGCATTAAATTTGCATGATTTTTAACCTCTGGGCCTAGTGCTGCCTTCTCAGTTCACCCAGATCACAGACATTCGGAAGAGGCTCTGGGGGCAAGTTGTTGGACCTCTTCACCAGCACAGACATTCGAAGGGGGCTCGAGGGTCAAGTTGTTGGACCTCCTCACCAGCACAGACATTCGGAGGAGGCTCTGAGGTCAAGTTGTTGGACCTCCTCACCAGCTCAGACATTCGGAGGGGGCTCGGGGGGCAGGTTGTTGGACCTCCTCACCAGCACAGACATTCGGAGGGGGCTCTGAGGTCAAGTTGTTGGACCTCCTCACCAGCACAGACATTCGGAGGGAGCTCGGGGGTCTGATTGTTGGACCTCCTCACCAGCACAGACATTCGAAGGGGGCTCGGGGGGCAGGTTGTTGGACCTCCTCACCAGCACAGACATTCGGAGGGGGCTCGGGGGGCAAGTTGTTGGACCTCCTCACCAGCACAGACATTCGGAGGGGGCTCGGGGGTCTGATTGTTGGACCTCCTCACAAGCGTTCTTTTGCTCCTCACAAGCCTTCCTTCCCGCTCCTTCTTTCAGCTGAGCTGTTTCACAGAATGTATTCATGTTCCGAATATCAAAGGCCTGGAGCCGCGTTCCGTCTCTGCACTGGATGGGTGCAGTGTTGCCGTGGTGCTTTAGAAACCGGCTCATGCGCTTCTGTGTGCTGCCTTTCCTGGGCCTCATTGCTGATTCCCGAGAAACAGCCTTCATTAAAGCTTCCCTGATAAATCCATTCGTTTTCATTAACTGCTGATCCAGGGTGAAGGCGATTCCATGGCCTCCACTGGATCCGAAGGCGGGATCGCCCTCGACAAGACTTCACACACACTAAGGGTAACCAGTTTTTTTGGATTATTTGGATATTATTGGTGGTAATTTTTCTGGTTAGAACCTCCACACTCCAAATGACTTCTCAGACCCCCCCAAAATATTGGTGAGGTTTGCTCAGGGCTCCATAATATGTCATAAGGCCGACACCCCTGCTCACGGAATACAATGGGGTCCTGATTCCATGGCGATCATACACGGGATGTGTCTAGGAAACTGGCCTTTTAGGAAATGCAAAAATGTACACATACATAAAGGAATATGGACAGAGAAGAATCTTCTGTCTTTGTTTCCAAAGTCAGGCATGATTAAGAAGGTGTCAGGAGCAGGTTCTACTACAGGTATGAGCTGAATAAAATGAGCAGAACTGACATTAGTGGATAAATAAGGCTCTTACCGCAGCATCAGAAAAGAGCCCAACGGCCCGTGACCTGTCTGCGTTTCCGGATCTCCTTCTTTGTCTGGGCCGTGAAGCGACGACCGGCTTTCAGGAATTCCTGAGCTGGGGGGGGGGTTACCTTCCGGAAAGCCGCTGGTTGTGTAACATGAGCTTGTGGGACATCGCCTGAGATATTCCGTCTCCCTCCCGTGCTACTCGTGATGACGCTAATCCTCTTCTGGAAGCGTCTAAGCACTCCAGAATACTTAAACGGCAGCTACAGCCTCTGGTGCCAGCGAGAGATGCACTCCGTTTATTTCTTATTTTACACAATTCGGCGTAGAGGGGGGGCCGCCGGCAATCCGCTGTCAGCCCTGGCAGATTGCTTTTCCTGTAGCTCTCATTTGTAACCGTTAAGTACAAAGAAGCTGGCTGTGTATCTACGAGCTCATCAGCTGTAGAAGGGCACCGCCCCCCCCCCACGGACTGCAGCACCGCTTCCGGCAGCCTGTTCCTGCGCCCCCACAAGGACGAGCGAATTCATGGGGAAAAAAAAAATACATTGGATTTGTAAAACAGAGAAGACTTGACATTCCTGCATGGCCTATTAATTTGCACAGCCAAGGTCGGGAACTGCAGTGCATGAAGGTGACGACTGAGGACAGAGATGCCAGATCCAAACGCATGCAACTGCAGCAGGACCTAAGTCTGCATGAGCGTTTATCTGCGTGTCTAAGGTCCTGCCTAAAATTTAAGCATTTCTTCTGCATATAAGCTTAAACTTAATACCTGAAATATGAGTTCAAGTCCCATCATGATCTATTTGTGGCGCTCGCTAACCGCTAAGCCGCTACAGTGAGTCTGTGTTCTCTCAGGTGAATCCGCCAGCCCTTCAGACAGGGATTTGTGAAAACAATGAGTTACAGATGTTTTCTGGATTGTCTGCTGGGCTATTAAGTACATGAATTAAGCAACTGTGCATTTTAATTAACATACATGCTAGGAAGTGTGGACCCACTGGCAACGTCATTCGCTTGTTTTGTTAATTCAATGCTTGGGGAAATCAATCCCATTTGCTCATTTACCGTTTAAACTACATGAAAGTGTGAATTAGCTCACCATTGTCCTGGTCGGTCTTCCTGATCTTGATCTGATGTGCACAGCCATCTATTGCCTGGACATATTCACCTGTATGTAGAGGTGGACATTGGACAGGTTCAATCTGGACCAAGATTTTGTTTCAACCAACCAGTTGAGTATTCTGTGACTGTGACTCTGTGACTGTAACTCTGTGACTGTGACTCTGTGCAAAAACTGGTTGGTTGAAACAAAATCTTGGTCTGGATTTTTACTTTTGGGGGCTGAAATTGCCACCTTTGCCTGTATGCACGTGTGCGTTAGGGGAACACAAGGGGACATGACACTCGATATGTGGGTTAATCAGCCAGAGCAAAGCATCCTCAAGACACACGTAAGAAAACATGTGAGGTTCATTAACACTGGACTTTACACACCAACACCACAGTGAACAGAAAACTTCTGGCAATACAAGCCCACTGAGGGAACACCTGACTGGAATGAGCGAAAATAGGCAACTACATGAGATTTTTGATGACATATGAACACAACAGCAAAATTAGACATGAATACACATTTATGCTTATTACAGACGCCGCACCTTCAGTGTATCAGTCTCAGGGAGGAGTTCAAGGGACACTTAGGTGGGAGGTCTGGCTAGGTTTGGGATTATGGTAATACCGTAGATTTGTTGACTGCAGGATGCTGGTGGTATAAAAGTGGGGCTAGAGGGTGACGGTAAAATTTGCTGACCGGGTGGGTCAGGATAGCAGGGGAAGGACTTCCAGTCAGCTAATTTTACCATTGCTGAATAGCGGAAAGACAGATTTCCAGGACATTGTGCATCTTTGGTTGGTGTCGGGGAGCTCCTGGAGACTTCTGGAATTCCAAGCAGAGGGATGTCTGATTTTAGAATGTTTAAACTGTAGCACAGGGTGAGGGATGTCTGATATTAGAATGTTTACACTGTAGCACAGGGTGAGGGATGTCTGATTTTAGAATGTTTAAACTGTAGCACAGGGTGAGGGATGTCTGATATTAGAATGTTTACACTGTAGCACAGGGTGAGGGATGTTTGATATTAGAATGTTTACACTGTAGCACAGGGTGAGGGATGTCTGATATTAGAATGTTTACACTGTAGCACAGGGTG
>JAODKE010000146.1:11834886-11852276 GCA_026779605.1 Mormyrus hasselquistii
GCACAGGGTGAGGGATGTCTGATTTTAGAATGTTTACACTGTAGCACAGGGTGAGGGATGTCTGATATTAGAATGTTCACACTGTAGCACAAGGTGAGGGATGTTTGATATTAAGCTGCAAGCCATCCTTCGTGACTCCTGCCACTGGGGGGTCCCGGCACAGCAAAACCACCCCATTAGCTGTTAAAATCTTATCTAGGTCTGATTTAAAGGAACCCAGAGTTTTAGCTTGTAGTACACTAACAGGAAGACTATTCCATACTTTAACCATACGCTGCGTAAAGAAGTGCATTCACTCCATGAAAGAACTTTTTGCTACAACACAAATGACAGAAAAAAGGCAAATGTATGACAACAGAAATAACCTATTAAACTACAGTATACTAAATTCTCATCGTGGATACAAAGAATGTATGATGAAATAAGTTAAATAATGTTTTAAAATCATCAATACAACTGCTGGATGCCGTCATTGGTTTATGTCCTGGAAATGGTTTGGTCCAGTGACTTGAGGGGCTCATAGGGGCCGAGGTAGGAGACCCCCAGGGATGCCCCACTCTGTCACCACGGCGACTTGACCGAGCTCCCTGCCCTTTTGTCTGTCAGGCAAAGGCAAAAAGAATCGATCTCTGATAAATTTATCCGAGGCGCTGGCACGCCAATCCCGCCTGGCTCACGCCTGCTGTGGCCCACAGATCTCCTGGTCATACAATCGGCCCATGAGACCCACAAGCTCCCCACTGGTTGAACGATGCTTTTCCAAGTTAATAAGACGATCAGTCGGTACTCCTGAAATATCTATATGTTGGGTTTATCAAGTGTAGCTCTGCAGAATGATTATATGTCATCTGGGCCCATGTCTTCTCCCACCTGTCTGGACACCGGACTTCATGTAGCCCTGACAAGCTTCACCATCTGAAAAGAGGGGCTTTTAAGGATTAGCTCAGCTATGCCTTTGAGGGGGAAACATTAATTAGGCAGCATTTTTGTCTTTACTAGGTGGCCCAGGGCAGAGGGAGGAGCAGCTGGAAATGTGAGCCGGACACCCAGACCTCTTCAATAATTATTACACCACGGGGCACCGGCACCCATCCAAACCGGAATCTTGCTCAGATGTTTGGCAGGACCTCCTGAATTGTCGCGCCTTGAAAAATAGAACATCTCTGCTCCCTGTCAAATGGACTCATTCTAACCAGGAATGGCATCTCAGATGGAGTCGTTTTGTAGCATACGCTTCTCACATGCATTACACATAATATTAAACTGTGAGAGCATCTCCTACTTGCTTCTGTGTGGGTGGGACGCTCCACAAAACCTGAGGGGTGGGGGGGGGACCCTTTGGTAAATGCCAAGCAGTGCAGTCATGTTTGACCCTCAGTTTGTCTTTCAGATGATTCTTCTTTATGGTGTCATGCAGAAATAAAAACAAATACACCACCTCTCTTTCTATCTTTAGATGCCTCACAAATCCTAGTACTAACATTTTTATGCTGTTCCAGCATTAGTGTGCCATACTCCGCACTACCACAGCTGGCTCAATGCCTATTGGTTGATACAGCTTTCCTTGGTTTCCAAGGATACCAAATATTTGGTTTAGTTCATTAGCGGAGAGCACCAAAGAGTGTGTAATTATTCGGCCTTCCTGTAACGGGGTCTGCAAAGGGCTCCCACCAAACCCCATGTTCAACCACTTGTTCCCTGCCTCAAACATTTGCTTGTAGGACACATTTGAGCACAGAGCATTCCGGACACTAGCCTCACGGGCTGATGCTGTCTGGGAGCTGAAAAGTGCCGAGTTGCTGGGGCTTCATGAAACGATCGATTTATCAGATTGCTCCTGGCCATGCAGGAAATAAATATTGGCTGTTTTTCTCACACCGAGCAAGTGTTTGAAAACAAAAGCAAAACATGTCATTCTCTTATTTATGGCGACGGATGCTGACTGCGGGGCTGAAACGTGCCTGACGCTTTGTGGAAGCTGCGTGTGCTGAACTGCCCCAGTAAGCAGTGTAAACCATGTGCATGCTCACTGCAGGAGCCCCCTGCCCCTTTGATGGCCCCCCCACTCCCAGCAGGGATGCGCTGGCCAGCAACATGACTGACAGATGGACTTCCATGTCCTATCTTGACTATCATGACCACCAAAGCCCACATTACCTCACTGAGCAGCTCCTGCTGCCCCGACCTCATGACAAGGGGGGGACATGGCATGGGTGTGGTGGGGCGAGGAGGGCATGGCATGGGTGGGGTGGGGGGGGGCAGTGAGAACAGGCATCCAACCAAAACACCCCAACCGCCGACATTACGGAAACGCAGATTACACAAACACTGGCAGTAATTGCTGTTTTATGATCTCTGTCAATAAAATTGTATCAAACCCAATATTCAGGTTTTAGCCAAGATTACATTCCATTTGTTACTTTGGCAAACTCAAATTTACATTCAGGCCTAAAGTGCAGACTTCTTTGCCTCAAAGACTTAGCTGAACAGAAGGAAACTTGCATTTGACACAGCAGGTAGAGGTGTTTTGTAGAGACAAGGTGCCAAATGGTTTACAATACAAAGGCGAAGGTTCCCTGGACACTTTTGGCCAATGGTGGCTTCCAATCTACAGGTGGGAGCCTGGACATCAGCAGGATGGACATCTCCAGCAACATTGACAGAATCACCAGTAGTCCCATATACAGTAGGAGGCCGGCAGAAGCAGAGGTGTGGCTCCATCAGCGAGGACTGATCAGCAGCTAACCCTAAACCTAACCCTAAGCCTAATCCTAAAACCTAACCCTAAGCCTAACCCTAAAACCTAACCCTAACCACCCCTCCTTCACACAAGCGCCTGTCTTCACCTTCCTGCAATTTACCATAATTCATTCTCTTTTGGACTATTTCACAGGAGTTTCACACAAGGTTCACTTAATTTTCCAGCTTCCTCCACTTAAAAATTGCAGGTTTTAATGCCCCTTGGTTTTAAGATTTTAGGGAAGCTTACTAAAGCAGTTTCCATGTCCTGCTCAGAAATCCGTATCATGCTTATATACAAAGCTGTTCTTTTTTTACACATTAATTAAAACAGATGGATTTTATAACCCCAAATTATTATTGTCAATAGTAATAATTACTTAAAAATATTCATTACCAGACAGAATGGTTTCTTCAAACATGTAATCTCACCGTTCACTCTGTCTCGCACACTATGAGTCACTGTTTTATCTTTTTTTGATAATAATGGTGGGGACGGATTGTGTGTTTTTAATGAGTTTGCCCCTTCTAAGCGCTACTGAGAAAGAAGTCTCAGGCATGTCACTGCAGCTACAAACATCACCTCGCCAGGCTTAACGGTCCAGTGTCATTTAGGAAAGTGACACTTGCTGTGTTAGTTTACAAGGTGCGAATGTCAGACACTGGCTATGTAATAAAGCAGTGTGGTTTAATTGCATTGAGACTGATAAGGAATGGGTTTTGTGTTGAACTCCTGTAGTGCTTTTGACACAGCTTTCCCCAGTCACTGCACTTTTATGAGGGCCTTGCTTTTGGACCACGCTGAATGTTTGAAAGAAAAATGGCAAAAGTTCTAGCTAATCCAGAGCTTTGCAGTGAATCCACAGTGAGCTGTAGAGTTTAACTACATCCTACTGGTGTGAGTTTATCTCTATGCTGCATTATCATCATCACCTTCTTCTCTCTGTGTGGTGAGGTCATCTCTCAGGCTTCTGGAAGGTTCCTGCATTAGTAATTAGTTCCTGCCTACTTTCTGGGCTTGATTGGGTTTCCATCACTGGAACAGGGGAATCGTCACATCGCTGCTGTCCACAGATTCCCATGAAGCCAAATACAGAGCAACAGAAGGCAAATTTAGATATGAAGAGGATTTCCCTGACTTATGATACAAAGAAAAGTCATTTCAAGGAAAGTGAGCTGACTCAAGGGCTATCAAATTCAACAAAAACTACATAAAGGCAAATGAATTTTACAGAAGACTGGTGGTGGAGTGAAGGTTCCCTCGTTGTGTAGACCAAATGGGGATGGATGCCTCCTGTAACACAATACTTCTTCATACAATATTTATTAGCATCCTAGAACAAATCTAACAGAAATATTACAAAGAGCCAGGAGCAGAGTAGGAGCAGAAGATGAGGCAGGAACACAAAACCTAGAGAACCTGCATGGTGCTAGACATGAACTTCACAGGCATTTGGACAATTACTCTTAAAATAATTGACTTAATTGCTACCAATAGTTGGCAGAGTGTCTGCAGTTAACAGCACAGTGTTAGTCTTGTTGTGGATTATGGGAACCTTGTAACACAGATTAGCAAAAACCTGACTATGGGACCAAACATGTGTGCAGGCATGTGTGTGTGGGGCAGCATGTGGCTCTGCAGGTCAAGTGTCTGTGACCATGATAAGAAGCTTGCCAGTCTGAGCCCGACCTCGAAAGAACAGCTACATGTGCGTGGGTGTGTGTGTGGCTACATGTGCATGGGTGTGTGTGTGCGTGGCTACATGTGCATGGATCTTTGAACAAGGCCTTTAACCCCCAGCTACATGGGGACGACTCACTGATGAGTTGCCTGTCTCTTACATGCATTTTATGGGCAAAAAGAGAATTTCCGTGTGGTGAAGAATCATGCTTCACTACTGTTATTAATGGTGGGCTAATACTCATGGGTTAATGTGGGATTGAGCAGGTGGGGGACCCCAAAGATCTGATGTAGCGAAGCAGTGATCCACACAGCTGTTTTCACATAGCTTACAAAAGCATTTCCATACCCACTGAAACTATCAGCCTGCATTGGCTGCATTGCCACTGCTGATCAGTACATTAGTTTGTTTTTGCACAAATACGCAGCAATCACACCGGGTAACACATTAAGTACATTAAGTAGATACATACAAGTTAGCAACAGTTAAAATGCCATTTAGAGCAGCATACAAAAAATGAACTTGCTTGATATTATTATGCATGAAACTGCAAATCAGATTCCAGATTGTTTCAGGCCACTTCAACCCCTGCTAATAGTTCTACATTGCAGAGGAAGAGGTTAAAAATCTTGACCACTGCTTCATAGCATTAACAGGACGATACAGGCATGAGCCTGGATTCAGTACATGCGTGTTTGTGTGTGCATGTGTGTGTGTGTGTGTGTGTGTGTTCCCTCAGTGGCCATCTCAGTGTGGCCCAACCCAGCACAGCAGCTCTCGAGACCGTGCTGACCCCTCTCTAAATCAGTAATGCAAAGCCACACACACTCTGCAAGTGCTCCACTGCCCCCCCCCCAAATCACTAACACGAGATCGACAGCAAGCTACAGAACAACGTGACCCAACCATAACCCACAGTAAATTACAGACACAGGATCGCAGGCATACTGAGAACGCCAAGCACCCCCGATCAGTGACATTTTTATTTACACATTCTAGCCTGATACTAATGTAATTTATTTGCTCAGCTGGGATTCGGCTTAAGGGTATTTTATAAATGGCAGCTAATTCAGTTTTTGCCGCTTTATATTATTTAATGAAATACATTTTCCTTTTTAGTGCCTACATACAGTATAGACTTGGCACACCCTGTACAAACAGTGGTGGTTAATGGTTAGGGGCGCTCACTTGTAATCGAAAGATTGCAGGTTTGAATCCATGACCGGCAAGGCACCACTGAGGTACCCTGAGCAAAGCATTAGCATTAGTTGTGCACTGTGGTGTGTGAACAATGACAATTGATCACAATCAGTACCACAGCCAAACAGAGCATCGTGACTGGCCAATATCAGCACCGTTACCAACCAATCTGTTGAAGATCCCAGAGACAGTGTTTGCTGATACATCCACTACATTGGGTCACCTATCCTGCCTCCCTCTCTGAGCCCGTTTATCTCACTGAGTATCATTAAGACAATGAGATTGGAATGAATATCAGTATAGCTGTTGGGTGGCACATATGGCAAATGCAGCAGAATCACACTCGCTTCGTGTAAAGGATGAGCTTCAGCCTTGCAATCACACCTGCAATAAAATAGCTTTATAAACCTGCACAGCAGAGGATTGGGGGGTGGGGGCACCTTGTCGGCTCAGTATCAGAAATGGTTTCTCAGTTGCCCGTGTGGATCTGGAAACTCTTCTGGAAGAGGGCAGCTTGTGTGGGGGTGATAGAATTGTTAAGTAGCTTCTTTCCCCTCTAAGATGCAGAAAAGTAAATCCGGCCTCCTGTCCACACAATAGTCAGCAAATAATTGCTCTGGCAGCTCTGAGCAGATGACAAATCCAGTGATGCACCAGAGATGGGCGCGCCTTCCTCTGGCCGCATCCCGACCAGCCATGACACCCATCATAAGGGATAAGCCCGACTTGACCACTCACATTTCTTGCAGTTTTTGTAATTGGGATATTATTTCCTTACAGCCTGGGTTCCGGAACTGTAATCCTGGCTCCCAAGGTTCACGGACAAACCGATTCATGAGGGAGTGTAAAATAGCTGATCTTTGGGGGGTAGTCAGAAGTAACACTCGAACCCTGGTTTCTTCCACAAATCCCAGTCATTATGACAGTTACACTGGGGTCATGAACCTGCACTGAGCAAACACGCTGCACTGAGGGCAATCAGAGAGCAAACACGCTGCACTGAGGGCAAACAGAGAGGAAACACGCTGCACTGAGGGCAATCAGAGAGCAAACATGCTGCACTGAGGGCAAACAGAGAGCAAACATGCTGCACTGAGGGCAAACAGAGAGCAAGCACGCTGCTGGGGACAAACAGAGATCTTTGGGGGGTAGTCAGAAGTAACACTTGAACCCTGGTTTCTTCCACAAATCCCAGTCATTATGACAGTTACACTGGGGTCATGAACCTACCCTGACCCTCGAACATCAGCACAGAAGCCCCTGAGATCTGTGTTCTAACCCCCGTCTCCGTCTGCAGTTTTAAAGATGCAGCCTGGTTGGCCAATGCCGCCTCTACAGTCAGAGCGGCCACCATAGATACCACCCCGAAATGTCTGCCACATCCTTGGCTTCCACCTTGCTGTGCGGCAGGTGCTTGGCCAAATTTTTCTTTCTACCGAGTACATCTGGGTAATACATCTGTATCACACAGCCAGTGTGATACAAGACCCAGTGGTTCTCTTTAAGTGTGACATGTCACCACGGTAACTCATGCTACAGGTCTAACCTGCTCCAGGGCAGGTTTAGGTTTCAAGATGGCGGATCCCAAACAGTGTTTAGACCAATCAAAGAGAAGCAGTCGAGATGTTACCTGACGTGACAAATAGGCTTTCCCCTACTCTCATAATGGCTTGTCCATGAGAATCCTGTGACTGTAGTAAAGTTAGCTGTATATTCAATATTCAGTCTTACCGCTGTAATATCTTTCAACAACCAAGGCAGGAATTATAATTGCAGACCTTTGATGTCCACAGACAGAGATACACACACATCATTTTCGTGTTTCAAACCCACAGGCTATGTGTGCTAAATCCTGTTAATTTCTAAGAATCTCTGCCGTAACGAGTTTGTTCGTCAGTTTGAGGTTATAATGACTTTTGTACACCCCTAGGTTTTCCATTTTATTTTATAGGTAAATAAGAATAAATATTAGAATTTTTACATGTACAGTTCAATTTCAATAGCTAGTAGTGAATGGACACAATGCAATTATTATTGAAGATGTACAAAAATGCATTTTGGACATCAAATGATGTGCATTGTCCCCCATTATCTATTGTTTAAACCAGACTGAACATGTCTATATCATAAAGTTTTATAGTTATTAGTTGATATACAAAGTCCATGTAGAATATAAAAAATACCCCCCTCCCCACCCATGTTGTTGGATACTGCCGATTTCTTTATATGGTATTCTCTGTGTGAGATATAAGCATTTTTATTGAAGAAATCCTTTTTCACAACCTGCCCATGCTGACATTTTGCCCTCAGTGAAGCCGCTTGAGGACTACAAACATGGCGTCGTTTACCCAGAACTAGGCATGAGGGACTCTGTTCTTTATTGGTCTTTAACCGGGGGTCTGTATCACAAAACAGGATTTCTTGCTTAACCGGATAACTTATCTGATTTATGATAGCTTGGGCTAAATGCAAGTCAATGAAGATAAAGTATCAAGTTATCGACCAATCACGTCTTGTGTGTACATCTAGTCAGCCAACAGCATGCCAGACAAACTGTTGCAAACGCGCTAACAGGAACACATAATATCATTTCAGGGCTTACAAACATTTTTGACTGTTAAACTTTATTCACTTCACCTGCAAAAATGCTAGCAGATTTACAGTTAGCAGACTGAAATTTAGCGGAAACTAATTGGTCCTCTAACAGTCAGCAGGAATGCTAATCCACTAACCAAAACGTTAGCTTTGTCAATTAGTGGTTAATGGATTAGCAGAACCCTGCCCACCACTATAGAATATAGTGTAAAAATTTGCGCTGTGCTTTGCGTACATTAACAACACGCTGTGGTCACCTCTTTCGCACCTGTTAAATCACCCCTGTTAGAGATTCCTAGAACCGCCTCTGCTTGGCTCTTCTCACTTTACACTGCCTACTTTACATCCATGGATAGTTCTGTTAAAATAGTCAAATATGCAGGTGACACAGCCATTCATCTCCTGCAGTGGTGAAACTCGCAGGTGGACTAAGCTGTCACTTGGCACACAAACAATGAGCTCTTGCTGAATACAGTTAAAACCCAGGAACTCATCATTGACCTCTGACTTAAGTCGAACCCCAAAACACTCACACGATTAAATTGAGACTAAATCCCCATCATTGACTCCTTTATACATTGGCTATAACCTGACATGGAAGACAGATATTGAGCGTATCATTGCAAAAGCTCAACAGCGAGTTTACTTCCTTAGGAAGCTTACAAAACACTGGATCGAGCATCAACTTCTTGTTCTGTTCTACTCAGCCATCATTGCATATTCTGTTACACAGCTTTATTTTCGTTTCCCATTTTTGGGGAATGGGAGGAGGCAAATGGAAAACTGAAAAAACAATGGACAAAGAGATGCTGCACTGAGGGCAAACAGATAGCAAACACGCTGCACTGAGGGCAAACAGAGAGCAAACACGCTGCACTGAGGGCAAACAGAGAGCAAACACGCTGCATTGAGGGCAATCAGAGAGCAAACACGCTGCACTGAGGGCAATCAAAGAGCAAACACGCTGCACTGAGGGCAATCAGAGAGCAAACATGCTACACTGAGGGCAAACAGAGAGCAAACACGCTGCACTGAGGGCAATCAGAGAGCAAACATGCTGCACTGAGGGCAAACAGAGAGCAAGCACGCTGCTGGGGGCAAGCAGAGAGACAGGAAAACACAGAAACGCAAAGACTCTCATAGGGATTTCCGTCAAAACAGAATCACAGTGCACTGATTCTGAGCAACAGCCGTACAACGAAATGTGGAGCAGATCGATTGCAGTCACTCGACGCTCCCTGTGGAGACTGACCCCACCCACAGACACAGACATACTGCTTTTGGCTATTTTCATTACAGGCTATGATGTCTCTTGTCCTAAAAGACACCTGAGTTTTTAAATAAACACTTTGGTGCAACCATATTTAATCTGGTAAAAAAAATCCTGGTCTGTGAATGGATAGAACTGTACTGTATGTAAATAAAGGATAAAGGAGTGTTCTAGAATTCTAGTGATTTTTTGTTATTTTATGTTATTATAACATTATATTTTATACTATATTGCAGTACGGTTTATTTTAATAGGATGACAATGACATGGGCTGCATATTACAGATTAATTTGTCAAGGTCTTCTGACATCCTTGTATTTTTCATGGTGCTAAATGGTAATTGTTGCCTTTATAATGAAAACAAGATTAGATTTCATGGGTGTACATGACTAGGCCTAACGCAGCTGAGAGCTCCAGGGAGTACGAAGAAAATTAACAGTTATTATATTGATATTTGCTGATATATGTTTATCTACCATAGTTAAAATCTTACCTTGTCTTGTAAGACAGATTTCTAGAAACCTGCCTGATTCCTGAAACCTGCAGCCATCCCATCCATTTAAAGTTAGACACATTACATTAAAAATACAGGCACTTTCATTCGTTCATTTTTCCTGGTTCCTGACGCCATGGTTCCTCCTTACCAGCTTTTTTAATTAACCGGCCTATTCAGCCATGATTGTTTACTACTTTGTTTATCTACATCTTTAAAACTGTCTAATAAATATGCAGTATGCAATATAATTATTTTTTTGTCTGATTTGTGCAAATTAATAAGCTGGGATTCTTTTTGTTTTCTAATTCAAACAATGCTGGTTTATCAACAGGCAAACAAAAACGCAATTACCAACATCCATCCATCCGTCTTCAAACCGCTTTTCCTGGCCAGCGTAGTTGAGGGGGGGGGGGGCAGATGGCAGCAGCACAGGGCACAAGGCAGGGGTCCACCTCCGACACAATGCCAGTCCATCGTAGGGTGCATGAAACAGAGAACTTAGAGCAGCCGATTAGGCTAATGACATGTGATTAGGGTAACCATACGCCTTTGGAAGACGCCGGTAATATGGAGAAGCAGGCAAACTGGATGTGGGAGTCAAACCCTCAATTCTGACTCATTGAAGTTTTACTTACATAAAAATGTAAGTAAACAGAAAGCCAATTCTGGAGGTGTGAGGCAATCACACTAACTACCACACGCTAAGATCTCACATGCAATCATTAAATAACTAACTCAGCTTCAATTTCATTACGATGAAAATAAAAAGATTTGCACGCTGAATTAAAGCATTGAAATGTTTCTGACCGACTCTCCAAGGTAAAAACTGCAAAAGCATGCATTAGCTATGATGATACCATGATTGCCATGGCAGCCTGTCCCAGGACACCTCGCCTTGAGTAAATCTGAGATGATCCATGCGCTTGCGATTTTTGGCAGCAAAAATATTGGGAAATGAAACGAGGCATGTGTGAGGTGTGTCTGCATTTGGATCTGCTGCAGTCACCTTCTGAAGGATCTCCAGTGAGGTTTAAAGGGCTTAAAGCTTCGTCATCACACTTGCTATCATTCTGCTGATTACGAGGTAGAAACCTCTAATGGAAATATGAGCCTTTCCCCGGATCGGGAGGCAGGGTCTGGTTTCGTTGGCAGATCTTTTTAAGTCTACAGTAATCTAGTTTTGTCCATTTATACTGAAGCAGTTCCTGGTCAGTAGGTGACTTTCTCCAAACTCACTGAGGCTCTGGAACCTGTGAGCCTGTGTCTTCTGGTTCTGGTCCTGGAAGCCAGTTTGCAGCACAGTCTGCAGATTTCCCAGCTCAGACACACCTACTAAACCTGGTTATTAGCCGATTAAGCTAATCTATTGAGCAGGAAATCTGCAAGCTGTCGTGATTTCTGACCCCCAGGACTGGAACTGAGAAACCCAGCTGTACGTTTTTGGGGGAAATGCTGTGTAGCCTATGTGAGTCACTAATTCAACTGGGTCACTCTTAGGTATAATTATATTAACATGGCAGGAACGTACAACCTGAGTCTGAACTGTATAATGAAGTACAAATTAGGCTGATAGATGGATTGATTTTATATGACAATTGAAAAAAAAAAACAAAAATGTATTGGCACAATGTGACAAGAATAAAATTAAGAGAAACATACAGGATCACTTTGTGTTTCATGTTTATAGGACGTTTACGTTTTATTTTGTGTGTTAATGCTTTTTGCTATAGGACACTTTATTTTCGATCATCCTCAAAAGTTTGATGTGATGAAATCTGTACCAATGCAATGCTGAGTAACAGACTCCGTTGTGCAAGTAGGACGACCTCTGTGTCAGTGCTGAAAAGAATCCACCCCATTACAGGATATATAAAACGTGATGAGGACAATTTTAGAAGCATCTTTTATGGGTGAAGAGGTTATTTGAAAACTGATGTCCCAGAACTTACTTCCTACAATTTAGTTTGAAATTAAATTAAAATAAAACTCTTCACCTGTTTGAGTTTTCAAATAACATTTTGCATACTTGTTTGTTTGTTCTGAGAGGGAAAATTGAAATAGTTTTTTGTTTTTAGATAATTGCAAAAAATTGTAACGGCAACAGACAGAAGATGAGAAAATGAGCATCCTGCTTAAATGTGTCGTACATTGACATCAGCATAAAACTGTGCGGGTTTAAAATCTCTGCTGAGCATCTCGTTGACCCCTGGTCCCCCCACCACAGAAACAAAGCCCGTGAGACAGCAGAACCCTCTTACCGTGACAGAATAAAGCCGGGGACAGAAATAATGAGAAAGAGATGGCTGCCGGAGATGACGGAGTATTTCTTTTTTATAACTTGATAGAAAAATTCAATGTTCTGCTCAGGGCACTTTCCGAATGGCGAAAACGAAAAGGAGGAATGAAGGGTATGTGTGACATACAGAAATTGTGGTGGTTTGTGATAGTTGACGAGAAACATTTGAAGTATTATTATTACTATTACTATTATTATTATTATTGTTTAGCATTCGTGAGACGTATATCATGCAGGAACTGGTAAGTGTCTTTAGATTGTGTCACTATTAGGGAAAATACTGATTTACTGATTATTTTGCAAAACAATGTGTGTTACTTAAGGTGATGACTATGCACTGTTAATTACCTACAGTATAGACCTACCATTGTAACACATTTGGAAATGAAAATAATTGCAATGAAGTAATATTTACATGTATTTAAAAACTAATCAGTTCTCGGAGTTAAGAAACATGGTTCCATCACGCGAGATCTGTTCGCTTCATCATGCAACCCCCATTTCCAGGATAATGTTTATTGAATGCTTTGCATTTATATGCAGGTTGTGTCAGCACAGAGTCACTGCAGCACCAATAGAAGCTATGAGAGTAATGTTGCGTCTGTGGGAGCCGCTGAGGCTTCTCAGCATCTTCACTTGCCCTGCTGAACATTCCCTAAAAGCCTGTTAATGTTAGACAGCCTCGTTTGGAATAAAAACACAACAGCTTGACGCTAAATCCATCCATCCACGTTCTACCCGCTTATCCTGGTCTGGGGTGCGGGGGCCTGCCATTGAGGCCGGAGCTCAGGGGTCCAGCAGCCACTCCCCCCAAGGATTTTGAACGTGCAGCTCTGGTTGCTCCACACCCTGTGTCACAGCAGGCCTACTGACAGCCCCCCCCTCCCTCATCACCTGGCAACTGAGTTGGCGATGCCCCCTCCGCCAGCGGGATGCTGTTTTGCGGCTGCAATAATCGTCCCTCACACTAGCTGACGTTTAGGAGGTGCCAGCAGGTGACAGGGGTCTTATTAAAACCCTGGGGGCACCAAACCCTGGGGGGCACTGGGATTTCAAGCAATGTAGCTGATCTAAACAACACAGAAATCAAGGCTTCCATGCCGGTACCGGGGTTATGTATGATTAAGAGCTATTTACTGTAAATATTCCCTCCTGTACATTGTGCTTTTAGGCCTTAATGTTGTGTAAATGTACAATCCCAGTGACAAGCAAATTTTAACCCTTTTTTTTGAGAGTATGGCTTATTCTCCTCAGGCTTTTTGGGTGATTCTTCATCGATTGATTGATATTAAAACTGCAATAAAAATATTTTCATGTAGTGTTCAGAAAAAAATACGCGACATGGTTTGTTTTCACCGTGCCTCTATTTGACGTGTTTCATTTAATTATTTTTTAATTTGAAAGCCCATCGCCAGGCAGGTGCTGCGCTCGACCGGCTACAGCGAGGGTGTTTCATAATTGTGGCAACACGGCACCCCATGCGGGCACTGCGCAGGCGGCCTAGCATTCCTCCAACCGTGCAGCATGTTCATCTGCCTCCCAGCATGCAACGCTTTGTTTACATGTCCCCTGGCCGTTCCCATTCAACGCCACTTACGTATTCTGTCAGAAAAAAGAGCACCAATTTGTACCTTTGCTTGTCACTGGGGCTGTACCATCAAGGCTCTGCCAATCGTACCCTTAGCTTTAGGTAACAGCACCTTTTAAGACATAGAAATAACTCAGAGGAACATATTTGTACCATTGGGTGTAGAGTAATATGGTTTGTACCTTGGGTGTTCCACAAAGTCCATTTCTGTGAAAGATACATTTACTTACAACCAGGGTACAATTGGTACACCTGTGAGGGTACGGCTCCAGTGACAAGCAAAGGTACAAATTGGTACACCTGTGAGGGTACGGCTCCAGTGACAAGCAAAGGTACAAATTGGTGCTCTTTTTCTGAAGGTGTATACCAAGCATGCATCTGCCTCTGTACCTACTGTCTGCTCCTGCTCCTTATACTCACATATCTCACCAGTGTTTGCCTGTGGATCTTGCTCTGGTGTTCAAGAGCAGTCACCATCTGAGTGCATGACCTAATAGTCTATGTCAAGGCTATTCAACTCACGGTCCTGCTAATTTTCCAGCCTTCCTTAACCTGTGAGCCAGGCGTGAAGCCTCTGTCCAATCAGAATTAGTAATTATTAAACTACACACGTGGAAGACCTGAAAACAAGGCCTGGATTTGGTCCAGAGTTGAAGAGCCCTGGTCTATGTTGTGTTTCCAGATTGTTTGTTTAGTGTACTTTTTATACTGTACTGTTGATACAGTTTTTATTCTATTGTTTTTTTTAATTTTGTACTGTCCACTTTCTGCCATGACGATGAAAATTTCCCATTTGTGGGACTAATAAAGTATTATCTAATCTAATCTAAGAACTCGGATAACATAAATGACCAAGTCTTATACGCCCTTTGTATACACACTTAATGTGCAAAAAAGCTGAGCTAGAGCCTGCCTCATGAAACCGGTTTAGCGAAGTCAGAGTTAGAACATCATTTTCAGCCTTGCAAAACCAAACAAATTAAATTAAGATAAATGATATCATGGCCCTGATTATTAGCGACCAATGTCGAGCCAGGTTTTCTTAGGGAAACCAAGATTATTTCCTGAGTGTGTGTGTATATAAAAGTGTGTTCAGTGTAATGATCAGTCAGTCACATAAGTATGGATCACAACAGGGTTATGTATCTTAATGCACATAGATGCACACACACACATACACACACATGCATGCACACACAGTGTGGATATGTGGCTGGGATAGATGAATTCCTAAATTTAATTTAGGAAAGCAACATTCATGTTTATTTAAAATCCCACCGTTCAAAGTAAAATCGGCTAAGAACTCGGCTAAGCGATGGACTATGGAGCAGAAAGCACAGCACTTGATTTTCAGGTTATGTGCTTCTGATACATCATTCACCACCTGTAACTGTAAGTAACCAACAGCTACTGAACATGAAGTGCACAAGTGAATATTAAAGTATTAATTTATCCGTAATCTGCAAAACCACGTAGTATGCAAGAGTTACTATCGACTCAAAATGCTGAACCAATATCTCATTAAGGCAGAGATCACATCTTTTAATAGATATTAGCAAGATTTAGCACGCATAAGGAAAGAGTTTGAAATGCAAAAATAAGCTGTCTGGCTTGCCTTTTGAATTTTTGAGTAAATGTGGCAATGTTCCCAGCTGAGAAGTAAACTAACACCGTGATTTCAAAAGCATGATTTACCTCTGCTTTGTCTCAAAGTTATCCTGCTTCATGACACAGACCGCCGTGTATTCAAATCGAAGGACAAGAGATGACATCTGGTCCACAGGACAGCAGGTTAGGGGTATGAGTGTGTAAAAGCAGCTGTCTGCTTTGCATGAAAATATTAGCTAAGGACATAAATTTAAAATTCTGAATTAACTCTCAAGATTTCAGACGTGCACGTGTGTGTGTGCACGTGTGTGTGTGCACGTGTGTGTGTGCATGTGTGTGTGTGTACCTGTAATGTACTGAAGGTTGGATTTTTAATCGAGGGGATCGTAACACTCCACTCCATTCTATTCCCTTGTTTCTCAGAACATCTGTCTGTTGAATGGGCAGCGCAAGCAGCATAACTGCACACAAACACAGGCTAACAAGCATCTGCATGCATGCATGCGTGCCAACACACCCATGCAGGTCAATGCAGCTGGCCGCTCCGAGCCGCGTCACATCCTCACTCCTCTGATGTCATTCACTGGGCTGTGGGATGAAGCTGCTGTCCATATCTGTCCGTGGTGCTGAAGAGACTCGTCTCATTTTACGCCTCACTAACAGCCCGTGCTTTTCCATTCATTTTGAATATTGTTTTGCATTTGTTTCGTCAGCCTGTGTGTGTGTGTGTGTGTGTGTTTGTGTGTTTGTGTGCGTGTAAAAGTCCCAATTTAGCAAACAGGGACGTGCAGTCACCAGGAAGCAGGTCGGGCCATGGGCCGCGTCGGCGTATCTGCCAGCTGGGGTCCGGCAAAGGCGCCGCCCCCGGCCAGGCGCTGACATCACGGCTGCCACGCGGAGCGCCAGCCATTGGCGGGCCACCTGAGGGGCGAGAGGTGGGCCTCCAGCCAGGGCCTCCACGCTCCGGCAGGGATCGTCATTAAAAACAGATGGACTGCAATTACCACCTGAGTGGCTGCACATTTGTGTAAACTAATGTGCTGTAAAAAAAAAAAAAGAGGCTAATATCAACAGATGAAAATACGTAGGTTCCCTGTGGCTGTCTGTCAAAGCCCAACCTGCCTCAGACACAACAGGATGCGACAGACGTAGTAATATACAGACCATAATAAACACAACCTGTGTATCCAAGCGGTTAAACATTCCTCCACTGTCATGTTTTGATATGAATCGCATCTATGAAAGTTTATGATATAGATCATTCTAACAAGCCACACACTAAATGCTTGACTGAAGATATCTGTCCGCGGACGACATTTTTCACACAGAATATAAAAAACCAAGTGGGTTTCAAAAGCCATACGAGCGGCTTCTGAGAAGTGAGCGATACTCCTGAGCCTCTGCTGCTGCCCGCTTTGTTGTTCCTGGTAGCGACACTGCGGGAACACGGGGCTGCGGACGTTTTTCATCGCAAGGCCTCCTCTGCTGCTCTGTGAAAACAGAAAAAGAGGAAAGAGATTTTTCACACTACTGCACACAAGTTTGAGGAATAATGTCCTGTCTGAGAGGGTCCATTTTAAGCCCCATTTAGTAAAGCGTTGATATAATGTGAGTCTTCCGCACAGGAATTCAGCAGTGCAGCGTGATCCTAACGTGACCTGTTGTCGCCACCCTGCAGCTGTGGCCTCGCACACTCTGCATAACAAAAGCATAAGAGCAGAGAACAGGAGTGACTAAGTGCGATGTTAGATCTGTTCTAAGCACAGGCCCCCTTATTCTGAACTGACAGAGAGAAGTGGGCAAACCGGGAAAATGGGGTGACAAAAAGGAGGAAGAAGAGGCTCTGCGTCACTCTATCCAGTGCAGAAAAGCTTCATGGCTCTGCGTCACTCTATCCAGTGCAGAAAAGCTTCATG
>JAODKE010000146.1:11927039-11940890 GCA_026779605.1 Mormyrus hasselquistii
TTTTTTGATCATTGCTCCTCCATTTTGGACAGATATATCCTCTTTTTTGATCATTGCTCCTCAATTTCGGACACAGGTGTCCTCTTTTTTGACCATTGTTCCTCAATTTTGGACAGAGGTGTCCTCTTTTTTGACCATTGGTCCTCAATTTCGGACACAGGTGTCCTCTTTTTTAACCATTGGTTCTCCTTTTTGGACACAGGTGTCCTCTTTTTTGACCCATGGTCCTCTTTTTGGACACAGGTGTCCTCTTTTTTGACCCTTGGTCCTGCTTTTTGGACACAGGAGTCCTCTTTTTTGACCATTGGTCCTCCTTTTTGGACACAGGTGTCCTCTTTTTTGACCCTTGGTCTTGCTTTTTGAACACAGGTGTCATCTTTTTTGACCGTTGCTCCTCCATTTTGGACACAGGTGTCCTCCTTTTTTGAATCCTTTTTTGACTCTTCGTCCTCCAGGACTTAGGTGTCCTGTTTTTTGACCCATGGTCCTCTTTTTTGACCCATGGTCCTCTTTTTGGACACAGGTGTCCTTTTTTTGACCCTTGGTCCTTTTTTTTGATACAGGTGTCCTCCTTGGTCCTCCTTTTTGGAATCCTTTTTTGAGTCATTCCAGTGGTCACCTTATTGACAACCCATCATCATTCACACATGAGCAAAGCTGCATCGCCATCCCCAGCTGCCCTCCCTCCCCCCGATTCTGTCCCAGCAACCCACAGCTGGGGGATGTAATACGGGGTCACATGATCCGCACGACTTACCGCTGGGCTGCCGCAATCGCACTCCTCGCCCGACTCCACGAAGCCATTGCCACACTCGGGGGGATCCAGCAGCTGCGGGAGGAGGAGGGGCAGGGTCGTTAGCTCTCATTCTCAAAGGGGGTGCACATGCATGGCTTGGGTCTGGAGGGACATGCTAACCTTAAATTCATTATGCATTTGAGATTCTTCAGTTTCACAGGATTTCTGTACACATCCGCCGCTGGTACCAGCCACCCCCTGTGCCCCCTTTTACCTCTCAGTCCGGTTAAATCCCCCCACGAGCAGGACACCTGGCTGCCCCCGGCTGCAGCGTGGCCGTTACCTTGGATGGCTTGTTGAACAGGCAGGCACCGCCGCCACTGTTCAAGAAGTTGTGGTACTCCTCGATGTTACAGTCCGAGAAGCGCTTGGGCAAGTAGAAGCTGCGTTGGAGGACAGAGACAGGGCGCAGTGAACGGCAGGCGGGGGTGCCAGCCCATGTCTCCGCCCTGACACATCCTTAAAGGGGCCGTGCTCAGTGTACTGTGTCCCGTCAGACTGTTGGCCTCTCTCCTTAGCTGCACTGAGGCCAGGCTGTTCCTCGCCATTGCATGGATGTCAAGTGACAGGTCACATGATTGTCTTCCTTTACACCCCTAACCTTCATACGCCACTCTTCAGAGCGATAAACACGAAAGCACACAAGCCTACTGCTGATTGAACATAACAAATTTATGCAAAACCAACATTAACAATGTTTTTAACCATCTTCAGTTCCCTCTGCAAGCTAAAAAAAAAAAAAGGAAACCTACCGTCTTCATTACATAGGACCGGCTACAACACTAAGAATGCTGGGAACCACTTCCAGAACATTCTAAACTGCAGCCTGCACAAGAGCTTCTGCTCATTTGGGATCAATGATCTGTAACTAACTGGTTCTGTGGCTGAACCGTTGGTTTATCCTCTGCTGTCACACACAAGAGTGTCAAAAGAAAGACATAAACAGAGATTGACTGCAGACAGTAACGGAAAGACAACAAGACATATTTACGTCAAATCAAGCAACAAGAGAAATCCCTGCATAAAGCCCCAAGGACACCTACCTAGGATACAATCTAATCACTCACCTTCTTTTCTGTATTATATCACACCAAGGGGGAGCGTATACCAACACTTCAGACCATCAGCCAAGGGCAACTCTATGGTAACTAGGCCAACAGGGTGTTATATCACAACAACCCACACAAGTGACGATTATCGCCGGTGGCAACAGCAACACCCTATGATCTATGTTGCGGCATCTTATTCTGGACACGTCCACATCCTAAAGGTGTAGGGGGAACTGTCAGCCATATGATCTCTGGCCAAAATCCAACTGCTCCTTAATTTTAGCGTCACCCCCATAAACGGGATAGAAAGGCCACCTTGAAGAACCAGATCGTTGGACCAGACGTCATACCCACAAACCGACCTCAGGGCCTTCTGGGAATTGCAGTGCTTCCTCTGAATTACACACCAGTGCACTGTCACCATGCTCACATTAATGCTACGTCTCTTCTGGCCTTTCTGCGCGTGACAGTCTGGTGTGGCAGTCCCAGTCTCTGTATGGGTGCCTGATGTCTCACCAGTTTCCCTGCCCCTAAGACAAAGCATCCAGAGGAAGCCAATGGCAGTAAGGCTGAATGTGTGAGTCCTCCAAATCACACACTAAATGCGCCACTAGATCTGGGGCCCCCGTCTTGTACAGCACAGTAAGACAGTGACAGTAAGAGCTGAATTCCACAGGGGGGTGAGGGCAGCCCGCCGGGCCAGCGGCTCGTACATTAGTCACCAAAACACAAGAGAGTTCATTTCACCTGGACGGTGTTCAGCACTGAGAGAGTGTGTGAGGAGTGCACCAGGGATTAGTAGATTAGATCAGACATGCAGGTACAGAAGAACAAGGGGGGGGGGGGTCGATGGAGTGGCAAGGGGGTGGTTATTTCAGGATTCCCCATTGAACACAGACGTCTGAAACACCATCGGCACTTTGGAGGGGCTCTGATTCACAGAAGGATGTGACTTGTTGTGTGTGGGGGGGGGGGGGTCATCGCGGCCCCCTCCACATCACAGCAGGACAGCAGCCCGGGTTTCCTGGGCTCGCAGCCGTCCCGCCGGCCCCGTAGAGCCACTGGAGAGCAGCCACAGCCAAAGGACAGGGACAACGATGGAAAGGAGGCGAAAAGCGGGACAGGACAGCTGCTGGGGAGAGGATCCAGTGAGGACACGGGGGGGGCGGGGGGGCCTCTCCAGATAGGGGTGACATTGCAGACTGTTTCAATCGGTTAGAGATGGAACGGGATGAGCTGGACTGGAGTGACTGGACCTACTGGGTTTCAGAGCTACTAGCACTTAGCTTCCATCATTCCTGCGAGTGACATCAGCCAAAATAAAGATGATTAAAAAGGAAAAATACGGGCAGGTGCTTCACCAGCCTGTATTTTTTTCTTTTCCACCAGAAAAAGGAGAAGCTACGCGGAGCATCAGGCCGCGGGCCTCGATGCTGACGAATGGGATGGAGCGCTGTGGGTGACTGACAACCCTTCCAAGCAACCGATTGGTCAAATCACATGAGCGGCATCACAGCCAAGCTTCTGCTCACCTGCTGTCCCATTTGGGATCGAGGGAAAACGCAAAAGGTATTTCAAAAAGGGACGATAAAGACACGTGCGTGCACACGCACACATAGACACACACAAACACACACAAATACACACGTCAGAAACATACACTCCTGCCATGTTCACAAGACCCTGGTGGTGCGTGCCCTCAGCACGGACCGGGACCGCCCCCCCACCAGAACTGTCCCAGCCATGGACGAACACAAGGTCAAGGGTCGTGTCAACAGGGTGACAGTAATAAGGCTTCTGTGGTCTTTTTGGGCCAATGTCATACCAAACGGGAATTCCTTCTGATTTCTGAGTGCAATCCACACACGTTCTTCATGATAGTGACCAAAACAATGCACTTATGTATAACCCAGTGTTTCTCCATACTCAGCTGGACCAAACAGTAGTGTATAAGGTGGGGCAGGGAGCCCAGTATTGAGAAACACTGGTAATAATCTGCAGCATAATTCCACAAGTCTGCTAAATTCCCCCAGGGGTTCAATACATCTCAACTTATCAAAAATTCATTAATTGGCAAGGATCCTAATAAGCAAATTGTTATGCATGCAGGGAGTCCCAGGAGGACCTGAACCTAGTGAAGGAGAGTCTATTCAGCCTCACCCCTTCAGGTTACAGTGTAAACAGCGACCTGCAGCATTATTTTAACACCTTGTGGAGCTGGCAGCTTTCCAGCGGCTGCTCTTTGAGGTAAAGCCTCCTTTACCAAATGCTTATTCTGAAAGCCAGACATCTGCCTTTGCAGGGTGACAAGAGTAGCAAAGTTGAAGCTGCGTTCAAAATGACATTCGGTCACTTTAAATAGCGTTTGCCCAAAAAGTCAACAGGAGTCCCTGAATGGGAGAGAAACACCAGGAGAACAAGATCTTTAACCTGATCTTACATTACGCCCAACATATTTTAATCTTTAAGCCATTATTACAAAACTATCTAATTAGATGTCATGTTTAGGTCATGACATTTTCTCTCTCTAAAGGTCTCTCATGGCCAGGGCCGTTTCTAGCTTTCTGGGGGCCCCTATGCAAGATTCTGTTTGGGGGCCCCTATTTTGTTAAACTACGATGTCGGGGAGTTTGAACCCTTAAAGATGATCCATAGTGATGCATCAATCTGTTACACTTCAAGGAAAAATAGGCTAGATTTGTGAATCTAAAATTCAAAGATCTCAAGCTGATCCAAGCAATTTAAACCTACAGAAAATGATGATTAAAGGTAAACAGGGAGACTCTTCTATGTCCATAAATGCAACAGATGCAGCGTTTTCCTTAAAAATGCTTTTTTAAATTTAGGAAACAAAGTTCTTCAACATGAAAAATAACAACATAAAAATTCTCTCCCCTCCCACCTAAAACTGGGAGAAGCCCTTTTCGACATCATCTACCTGTGGCTGTGGCTTGGGTCTCCCCCAACGTGACCTGAGGCTGTCAGCCATCCCATCATAGCTGTCCGCAGATGTCACTCATCGCACCATGGTGACATTGATTTCCCCACAATCACAAGTCACAGCTTCTCTGTCATCACAGCTTGTTTACTTATTATTTACATCCTACATTTCACTTTTATGAGGGGGCTTGGCTGTCTACAAATGAAGCCAGGTCATTTTAATTCTCCTCAAATATCCTGAGCTTGAACTTGCAGTTTGGGGCCCCCTAGTGGCTGCGGGGGCCCTATGCATTTGCACTTTCCGCATATAGCAAGAAACGGCTCTGGTCAGGCCTTTAAAACAAAAAAATTTACAAACAGCGCTACATGAATAATCTAATAAAGAATATGGTGCCATCTAGTGGTCATAGTCTTAATTATATCACGCATTTATGTCACAGTTCTCTACAAAATGTCACATGAATACATTAAATATTTAAATGTCCTCACTGCAAGACATCACAAATGTTAAGCTGAAAAGAAACTTAAACTATTACACAGGTGTACGTGTTGCAGTAGCAGTGAGGTTGCTGGCTGAGCCTGAGAGTGTCTTTAGGGGCAACTTACCCAACATCATCCATTATGCATCCAGACCACTTGTTATCACACTTGCACTCCCCTGGAAAGAGATGACATCACTGGTTACATGGCCTGACTGGTCACATGACCTGGGTCTTAAAGATACTCCACAGAAACTGTAACCCCAAGCACCAGGCGCAGCACAAATGACAGTCATGACTGACATACCGCTCATGATCCTTTTCTTGTCTGAAAAGATGCCAATGTTTTGTCCCAGAGACTGTGCCAGAGTGATTGCCATTTCATCTGCTTTCCCATACTAAAAGACATCATTAAAATTCATAAACCAAACATGGTTATTTTCAACAGACACGTCTAAATGAACTGAAAAGTTATTTTGTACATGGAATTTTTTTGGGAAATTTACACAGCTTAGTATGTAATAACCCACATTTACCATTGGTCAGATTCCACCCTGGTTAGTAACCTTAACAAATAAAAGTATATATAAGAAGGAGGCGCGATACCTCATTGACTCCTCCCCCTTTCGTCAGCGAACACACGCCTCCCAGGTAAGAGGCTCCGCCCCGGCTGCTGTGGAAGCGGCTCCCTCTGGTGGACATAAGAGAAGGTACTGAGAAATACCAGCACAAACCAGACTTTATCGTGAATTTCAAATTCTAAATGGTGTCTTTCTAGAGTAGCAGGACTCTCCAAAGCAGCTGGGTTCCCCCCACTTACGAGAACAGGTGCACCGAGTCGCACTTTTCCTTGATGAAGTCACGCCGGTACTTCATGAATTCGCGCAAGGTGACCAGCGGGTCATCATTGATGTTGAAGCGGTTTTCGGCAGCCCAGGTCTCCATTGCCACTAGGACGATCCGCGTTTTCAGCTGCTCTTTGAATATCTGCAACCAAACCAGAGAGTGTCGGCAAGTAGCCTCGCATCCTACTAGTTACTTGAGAAGGGGATATTTAATAGGATTCCGCAAGTGAAAGCGTGTCACACGGAAACTGAGCAAAAGAGAAAAGGGGCAGCGGCCAAACAGTGGTGCCGGGGGTCTGCCAGTGCTTTTTTACTTTGCGTGCGGAAGATTGCGGCCACCCGTGAAGCGCAGCTGTGAGCTTTAAACCTGCGCTTATCTGAACCCAGAGGTCATTTAATGAATGACATCCAACATCCCTGAAGGAAATGAAATGTCAAATGTCTTTTTGAGTCACAGATACAAGAAAAGATACATTAAAATATATGAATCGATTAAAGCGCAACTTACTATATCAGCCATGTTCACGACGGACTTGGCGTAGTTATTTGTCTGTCCAACAGAAAGCCGATGCTTCTTATACTGTAAGGAATAACAAACATACAAACAAATAAATCATTTTGGAATAGTTTAAAATTATACAAAAGCCGGTGTCTAATCCCACTAAAACATTAAGAAGAAAAGGAAATGTAGGCATATATGTATTTTAATGAAATGTAATTTTACCATCAGGTGATCGTTGATAACCATAAGCTCTATATACTTTGTCTCATCTTCAACCCGACGCGAAAGCCTCGATACCTAGGAGGAAAAAACACTTTACAGCAAGTCCTCGGTAGGTCTACGTGAAAGATCTCAGCGACAGCTTGTGTTGGGGACCTGGGTGGAAACCAAGGACCTTTACAGTGAATCGGTTCTTTTGAGTACATCAATTCTTCATTAATGAATTAATAAATTGTTCATTGATTGTTTGCAACAAATTGGGATCCACCTCGAAGAAACTATTTTTCCATTCATAAGTGGTCAAGTGACATATATAGCCTATGTCTTATACATAATTTAATATTTAAGGATTCTGATAAGGATACGTGATTAGTAGACAGATTGATGAAATTATTACATTATATTGTCATTGAACCAACTGAGCGATGAATCGCTCATGAGTGGCCTGCCTGCCAGCAGGGTCCCAATTTGCTGAGCCCTCAATATGTGCATCCACCTAGTGTCTCATTAGTGTGTCACTTTGTATACGAGGAAGTTCAGGAGGGGACCTGTGTAAGCCCTGATGGCGGGGCGCTCACCTGTCTCTTCCTTCTCCTGAGCACCGTTCTGGGAGCGGTGGACGCTGGCATCTCCGGGACAGCAACTGTAAATAACGGTGTGAGATGCGTCATCAACCAACTACCTTATGAAAAACATCAGGCTTGTGTGGGACTATTGCTATTGATTAAGGCGGGACATTTCTCTCTTACACATAAATGTTTATAAGGTAGAACACGTATGGCTGTTTAATTCTAACGGTACGCTACGTGTTGGAATTGCGCCACAATGAATCCAATTTTGCCTGTCTGTACCATTTTTACAGAAGACCTTTCAGCAGAGCCAGGCGAATCTGAACAAGCATCCTGACGCATTTTAATTCACGCACTTTGAACTAATGATGAGGAGCAGCTCGATCCCCCCGGGGTCCCTGCGCTGTAGCCGCGGCACGGCGTGCACTTACCGCCAAGCTCGTCCTCCACCGGCGGCTCTGAACCCATCGACTTGTAGATCATATGAACATGCATGTCACCCTGTTAAAAAACACCAATTTTATTGTAGAGTCGGCGAGCTTTAACATCTCCCGGCATGCTCCGCCCCTGTCTGCTGTCATTATGTACCCGATTGTCGCCTGAGTCCTTACTCTGTACCTTTATACCTATGTTGTATACGAGCTTTGTCTTATCCTCGCGTTTCCCATTGCAATGTGTAATTCCTTACCATGCATGCAGCTTAGTTTGCAGGCTACATTATAAGACGGAACAACGGTGACGCACCAAAGTAAAGGTTTGCACCGCACAAAATGCAGGATAATATTCTATTTATTTAAGGTACAGTAATTTGAATCAGTATATATATATATATAAAAAAAAAACAACGTCCAGAAAAATTGGGCTTCAATATTTATTTATTGATTTGTATGGTTATTAATTTATTTGTCTTGTTTAGGGGGCTTAAACCAACCAACCAACCAACCATCGACTATTGATTTTTTTACCAAGTAAAGTATATTTCGTTTCAAGGATGAACACATGCTTTTAGACAGAGGATTAATTAGTTATTTAAATGTACTAACTAGCAAAAGGGGGGAAAGGACGCAAAGCGATAACTTAACCAAGGAACAAGGCTTCGGGAAATCGGCACCGAGAGAGACGCTTACGCGTGCTCTGTCAATCACAGCCTTACTGCGCTTTCCATTGGGTATTTTGTAAGATTCCCCCCGCTGTGGTTAGCTCAGACTGTGATTGGTCAGATACTGCTAAATCCCGTCCACCGTCTATCACCTGACGTCATCTGCTTATGGCCAAATAGGAAGGCATCTGCAATAAGAACTGAAAAAAGGACACAAACAACTTGGACGCTCTTGTAATGCCCGGTGCTCGGCTTTAAACAACCCCACAGAAAGCCAGGTACGTGGCTGTATGTAGCCGTTAGTTGCCAATGTGGGAATTGGCCGAAAGACTGATCGCGACAGGTCGTGTTTGGTGCCATTTCGCGTTAGCCATGCGGCTAGCTGGCTAGCGGCCCAGACGCACTCGACACGGACTTTATGTTTAATGCTTCCCTCCCGTTTTCTCTCTCTCATTAGATGAGGGTTTTTCTGACATGGCGGTAGTGTGGGCGGATGGATTGCTTAACTACAGACGTTCATCTTATATAAGTTAAATATGGTGGTTTCAGTGTGTTAAAGAGTGTATTGCAGTATTAATTCAGATGTACTGTTATTAATAATAATAATAATAATGATAATAGAGGCCTCCCCAGGGGGACCACGTACCCCTAAAATGTCTTTATGGCAGGTGTCTGCCTGTGCTTGTCTCACCAGGAGTTTTCCTCTACTCTTCCCAGGACCCCTTAATTACAAACAGCAGCAGCTCGAAAAATGTCGTGCCGTGACATCCACGCCACGAACTTGTTTGCCTTTCTCATCGCCCTGGTGTCAGTGAGCGGCTTGGTGGTGGCGACACTCATCCCACAGTGGCGGATCACCCATCTGATCACGTTCAACCGCAACGCCAGGAACGTGACCGTTTACGACGGGCTGTGGACTAAGTGCGTGAAGCAGCAGGGAAGCACAGGCTGCTATCTCTATGACACAGAGTGGTACAGCCGCGTGGACCAGCTGGACTTGCGTGTGCTGCAGTTCGCGCTCCCCTTCAGCCTCCTCTTCTCTAGCCTCTCGCTGCTGCTCTGCATGTGCGGCATGTGTAAGACTGCCTGCTGCTCCACCAAGCCCGATCCAGCACCATCCAATGGCGGGAACTGCCTGGTGAACAGCGCAGGGTGCCACCTGGTGGCCGGAATGCTGCTCTTTGTGGCCGGTGCCATTGCCATGGCACCCTCGGTGTGGTTCCTCTTCTACACCGAGGTGCTGAACAAGCGCTACGACAGGCTGTTCGCCAACGACTTTGCGGCCTACGTGGCCATTGGCTGCTCGGGGGGGCTTCTCCTGGCTTCCCTGCTCTTCATGATGTGGTACTGCATGTGCAAGACCCTTCCATCCCCCTTCTGGCCTCCTCTGCCTGCCGTGTCCGCCAGCCTCTCCACCCAGCCCCTCGTCTCTAATGGATACCCGTCTCCTGTGTATGCCCCACAGCCCTTCCCTCCCCAGGGCTATGCCCCGGTGCCGGTCACCGAGCCCCAGATCTTTGCCCCAGTGCCGGTCACCGAGCCCCAGGTCTTTGCCCCGCCTCAGTCCTACGTGCCACCCTTAGGCTACGGCCAGAGTGTGGCGCCTGCCCCGAGCACATACAGGCCTGCTCACTGCGGCTCCGAGGCAGGCTTCTCTCAGGCTTACACCACGCACAGCTATGCCCCCTCGCAGGCCTATGGTTACGGCAGCCAGCGCTACTCCAGACGCTCGCGCCTCTCCACCATCGAGATCGACATTCCAGTGCTGACGCAGGCCAGCTGAAGTGGGACGGGGTGCCATACGCGCAGTGGTGGAACGCCGCCCCCCAGGACTGCTGGGTATTTACAGAATGCTGCTCTGTTAGGCCTCAAGTAGCGTGAAAAGAAACTTTGTGCCCTGGTAATTGCTGCCACCATTGCAGCAGATCCCTCTGCTGTACCAGCAGGGCTGGACCCTAAAATTGCCAGCATTTGCTATGTTAGATAATTAGATGCTTAGCAGGTCTTTTTTTTTTATAAATGTATTCATTGGTCATTTATTGGGGTTAAATGCCTTTGGGGTGGGAACCAATTCCATCCACCCATCCTGGGACTCGATCTTGCTGTCCAAGTCTGTAAGTTTCCTGCTGGATGCACCCAGCCGAGTATGTGGGACGTCGTCTGGCTGTCCTTTGAGTCCTCCACTCTCAAAGCGAACTCGGCTTGGACTCTGTGCTTATAACGGTGTGATGAAGGTGCATGGGCGCTCTGGAATCCCTCGTTAAGATGTCCAGTGTGCATTCCAGTGACGGCACACTGATATAATCACTCTAAATGGGCCAGTTTTCCTTCTCTTAATGACAGTATGTGTTACGATGTTATAAAAATCTCATTAAGGGCACCATCTTTAAAATGGGACATATGACAATAGCTAGTGGACTGCTGCACTTTCCTAAGCTCTCAACACTAAGACTACTTATTTTTTACTCACTACTCTAATACACATTTGTATATTATATACCACTACTTTGTTACAAACTTAGACTACTGTAGAATTACGGTATTTTTTTAAATGTACAGCATTGCCATGAAGTGCCGCAGCTGTTCTGAAAACGCTGTGCAGTGAGGTAATGTGTTCATGCCTGACTGCGTGAAGTCAGTGTTTTCTGTGATGAGCTGCTCTGCGAAGCAACTTTCTTTGTGCATAGGAGTCTATTACTGCTGAATGTGACAGTGAATAGTTCTGTGAGCGCGATGCCAGTCGCCGGCTAAAGTCAGGTTATTCGGTTTTACGTGAATCGTTAATGTTCAATAAAATGTATGCCAGGTTCTAATAAACTTGCACTAACTTTAGCTTCTCCCTGAATCCATATCTCAAACACCTCTGTAGATCCTGCAGATACGGCCCTTCTAAGGTACACCTGCTCTCCGGGCTGTTTGACGCACTTCTTTCTGCTGTTATTTTCGTTTCCCTTGGTGTGAGTAATCTGGTTGTTGCGATGTCATTTCCTGTTTTTTTAAAAGCAGCCTTCAGCTACATAGTCTTTCAGCAGGGGAACACACCTTTATGAGGAGCGCTTTCAATAAACATATTTCTGTGTGAGTGTACCTGATTTACGTGCATAATGACACTATTTACTTACACTTAGAATAAGTATGAAGTACAGCCATCCCCGGCTTGTTGACGGTCAGCCTGAGTCTCCAGCCATGCACTAACTGCCTCAGCTGCGTCTGCCCAACGATCCTGCCATTTCCAGCTGCGTTTATTATTCAGCAGCTGTGCAAGGGGCAGCCTTGCCACAGTGCAAGTGACCCAGAAGGGCGGGCTGCCAGACCACCGTGTCTTAGCGGGACCGTCAGCATCCCCACAGCGGGCGAGCGCTGGAGGCCCTCCGCGAGGCATCTAATGTGGCATGCCCTCGCCAGGCGTCTGTCGAACGTGGCACGTCCTCGCCAGGCGTGCTGGATCAGAGCTCAGACGTGGCGGTTTTTGTCAGAGATGCTCAGGGGAAGCAGCATCTATCTCGATTAGCACTAGCTAATTAAAAGCTGAATGCGCTCTTGGAGAAACAGCATGTACAAGACGGCCTGCCCTCGACGGCCTGCCCTCTGCAGCACACGGGCAGGTGTGTAGATTGTATTAAGAGCAGCACCCTTGCGCTGCCCTTACGGGCGGGCCCCAGACTGCAAGGCACAGGTCTGACAGATGGCAAGAGAACATCTCTGCTGCTTTAGCCCTGGAGAAACCTGCTGATGCCTGGATCTCAGCAGGATCCCCTGCAGCCGATCTGCTGAGGTGACCCGGGGCTCTCGCTGGATTCCCCCCTACACCCCAGCCACCGCACCATCTGATCGTGTCGGCGACCCCTGAACCGCGGTCATCTCTGGTGTGTGCGAACGCAATTTTCACATCTGCTCACATCTTCGTCCAGAAACCACCTTTCCTAATGAGTCTCCTTATGCCAGCTTCCTTGTGGGAATGGAGTCCGGACAGAAGCTGGTGCACCAGCATCACACAGGATCACAGAATTACTGCCATTATCTGCCATTAATATCTTTCTGAAATAAGCTTAGGTTGTTAATAAACTGCTTTACCTATTGAATATTGATGTTTATTAAAATAAATATTCATGGTGAAGCAACTGAATCCATGGTTGCCATTGTATATAATAACTTCAGACCAATTGGTCCAGTGGCCTGTACTACGAAACAGGGTTACTGGCTTATCAGGGTAACTTGTCAGATTTAAGGTACCACAGTCTAAATGGACTTCATATTCGTTCACTTACATTTTGCCCAGACTACCTTAAATCCGAAGTTACCCCGATAAGCCAGTGACCCTGCTTAGCAGTACAATGCTAAACCTAATACTGTCTCCAATTTACTGCCTTTGTTACGCTAAATGTTTAACCTGGAAATTTTGCAAGCAGTTTGCAGTTTGAATGAGTCACTTTAAAAGTAGAACAGAAACAAGTGCTGGGAAGTGAAGAAGTAAACAATGAAGTCAGGGTGCCGTATAACTCCCTGACCCTTTTATACACAATCCCTAAGATTCCTACCACAGTAGGAAAACACCTTCATTGGTACTGGAGCTGGTGACTGGACAGAAATGTAGTGATTGCAGTCTGCAAACATACAAGGACCAAGCTGAACCTGCATTCTCTGTCTGGTGGTCTCCACCTTCACTGGGCCACAGGACGTGCGTGTGTGTGTGTGTGTGTGTGCGCGTGTGTGTGTGCCTACATCCACAGAGGATTAGCTGGCCACGCAGATGGCTGCTCAGATGGGCCTGGTGGAGAGGTGCTGAGCAGAGAGGCCACCCCGGGAGGATGCCGTCACGGCTGCCTCCGGCCCTAGTCGCCCTGCCCCCCTGCGGCCATCCGCAATGGAAACGGGTGATGGCGCCTTTGCTGTGCTGCATCGCCGGGGCGAAGTCCAAAGCCCGGTGACCCGGTCCAAGAGGCGTGACGGGGACAGGTGGGGGTGGCTTGCAGATCAGGTCATGTGACCAGACATATGGCGTTCTCTGCAATGGAAACTCTGTGGCTCCAAATGAGCTGCTGCTTCTTCCCCAGGGGTGTGTGTGAGAGGGAGAGAGTGTTTGTCTGTCTTTGTCTTAGTCTCTCAGCCTGTGTGTGTCTGTTTTTCATTTCTTCTGTGTCTGTCTTTCTGTTTCTCTCTTCGTTTTTGTTCCTATGTATCTGTGTGTTTAATTTCTTCTGTGTCTATGTGCTTCTGTTTGTCTGCATTTCTGTCCCTCTGTGTCTATATCAGTGTCAGTGTGTTTTTCTTCTTCTTCTGTCTCTGTGATTCTCCTCATCTCCTCTCTGTCTCTGTGATTCTCCTCCTCTCCTCTCTGTCTCTGTGATTCTCC
>JAODKE010000146.1:11961699-11973879 GCA_026779605.1 Mormyrus hasselquistii
CAGCCCAGCCCCAAACCACCCTGACCCCCAGCAAGCGGGATTTATTAAAAAAAAAAAAAGGGGGAGGCTTCTTCACAATGGCTTTGTTCACACTGAAGAAGACTACAAGATATGAATACAACGCACGATGCGATCAGGCCGGCCGGGGAATCCTCTGCTTCAGGGGCTGTAATGTTTTGGTGGCCGGTCTGATATTAGAGTATGCCAACTACTGCAATTATTATCAATATTTCAGATTCGTACCTTTTCTGATTCGTTCACTTTACTCATATTTTCTGGCAATTACATGCACGATGAACACCTTTTTAACAATATTATATGCGACATGATGCCGAGGTAACACGGGGTTACCGAAGTTTAACAAACCCAAACACTGGGTCCAATTAATACGTATACCACCGCAAATAAAATCAAACCACATCGATAAAACCCTATTTGTAGTTAATATGAAAAGCAATTGAGAGAAAATGAGAAACCGGACGTCAAACGCTATTAAATGATGAATGATGGAGTTCAAACTGAATATTGGGACGTATAATGAGTAACAATGGTACATGGAGAAAATAAACTAACGCATGTATTATATGACACCACATATCTCACACACATACACGTGTGTGTGTGTGCGCGCCGGCGCGCGGGTGTGTATGAGAGAGAGAGAAAACAGTCTATATAACCGCAGAAGCAATACAGTCTACTTCCTCTCACTTGTCTTTCTGCATGTATCTCAGTAAATACAGTTTATGTATACATGTGCTGCATATATGATATACAATATTTGCTGTTACGTTGCTTTTTTCCGCCTCGTTCTTTTGTTTACAAGGCCCATCTGACACCTCTGTATAAAGCAAGTCCTTTGTGTAAAATCATAACCACCAACTGTCAATGCGCATGGTTTGAGTACACATCCAGCATAAAGCTACACGTACCACTAAAAAAATAAATAAATCGCAACAAATCGATGGCGAATTCAGAGGGTCGGGACTGTCCTAATACCCCTGACCGATCACAATAATAAAAAACGCGGCACATGAGGAACCAGACTCTGTGTTTGAGGGCTGCGCGGGGGTGTTTTGATACAAATAAAGAAAAATCCAGAAAGCAGAACGCCTCCAAGGACATCTACAGTCCGACTGAAAATCAGCAGCGCTCTGGGTGAGAGATGCGCCGTACCTGTTGTGAGTCCGGACTCGCTGTTATCCTGGTGCTCAGCACGTCATTCGTGATCTGACTGCCGTTGTCCATGCTGTAAATTAGCCGCACAGGAACGGTGTTCTCCTTCCCGAAAGCGCCGCCGGCATCCTCGCCAGCCTTTTCTCCTGACAAGGCGTCACCTTTAAAAGCAAAAAAAAAAAAAAAAAAAAACAGATTTCTTTCGTTTCGTCCTTGCGGATGAAATCGGAACCACTAAAGCTCGTCGCCGAAAATGTACACATCAAACGGCACATAAGCCGAATAATGGTTGGTAATTCATCTCACTAAAAAACAAGCATATCCGAAAATAAGGCTGTCATTTCGCGTTGTACCGACATGCATATTGTAAAAGGTGTTTACGTCGTAAATCATATGGGTACATCTTTCCGATTTTATATGCTGTTTAATATTTACATTCCCACTGCCTCTCATTAAAATATTTCCACCATATTTTATAGCGAAAAATGGCATTACCTATGTGAAGGTTCGGATTGTCGGAATGAACGATACACATCGCTCCGTAGACGCATAAAAATGAAATCCCCCATCGCACGGTCATCATAGCTGTGCCGCTGTAAAAACAATTCGTCCCAAAATAAGAGAACCAAAAAAAAATTCAGGAAACCTTTGTCGCTAAAGAAAACAGCAGGTGAAATACATGGGCGAATGCGCTCCAGCCGTCTGGTTAGTGCATCTCCTCTTGCTGGTTGCCATTAGGATGTCCGTGCAGCCTCCGCATCGAGATGCTGCTTAAAGCGCCGAGTGCGTTTGGATGCTGCCAGCCTCGGCGGAAGGCAGAGCCACCTCCTTAAAGCACATCGATATCCAGGAGCTCACTGCAGAAACGCCTTATGCATATACATGAAGCACAGGCGGAGTGTCGGGAGCTGTAGTGTATGGGACCGGTACCCTACGGTTCCACATACCCCACCGAGGCTCTTACAAAACACCTTGAATGCAAATGATGCAAAGCCTAAAATGGGACAGTAACAATAGGCGGTGTTGTGACCTGTTCGTGTTCGCAAAAGGATTTTTTGTAATGCACAGAGTTGGAAAATGAATAAATGGCTTCGAAAATAAATGGGAAATACGTTCGATGATTCAGTGCATACGCAGACAGCGAGCTTTCCCCAAGAGACACACAATGGGACCGCCTGAAAGCAGCCCTGCACTTTGTCTTTTAGGGCTGGGGGACCTTTATTGGAACAGCCATTTGTATGGTGGATTCGCCTCTTCTAACGCATTTTACTGCTTTTCGTCTTTAACGTACGCTCCTTGATGAATCAATATTACACATAAGGGAATTATCAGTTGTACTAAAAGTAACCTTTGTCGCCATTGTTTCACACTAAACAATTAGAACCTAAAGCTGCCACTGAAACATCAGACTCCCGAAAATGTGCGCATCTCTTGCCAAAAGATTACAAGTCTCATACGACTCCATTATCATGCGAACAAGGAGCGTAAACAGGCGGGCTGATGAGCGAACGCGTCTACTCTGTTGCTCTCGTTGCCCTTGAGTTCATTGCCTTATCCAAGCAGATAAACATCTTTACTAAATATTTGGGGGGTAACTTGAGAAAATGGTTAGAAGAACGTTATGTAAACAACTTGGGTCTGGTCTACACTTGAGCTTTGGTGTAAGCTACCCTAAAACACAGAGCTTAAAGCTATTTTCAACCCAATTCTAAGTGAGCACCGTCAACAACAGGCTAAACAGTACAAATGAAGCCTCTTTTGATAGGCGCCTTTGGTCAGGAAAATAGATGCAAGACAGACTGTAGCCATATGTAGACGGTAGGAGTCAACACTGGGCTAAGGCTACCATTATATACAGGTGGCATTGTGAGCACATCTGAGTATTGGGGGACATGTCCCCCCCGAAATAAGAGCCTTGGGCGTATGGCTACCCCCGGCCAGAGCCAACCGGACTAATTTACAGCCGTGATTAGTACAAAAAGCCGATCGGTGACACAGAGACACTTAAATCCTTCATTTATCAAAGGAAATATGCATTATTCAGTTCAGTAAATTAATTATGTCTGAGAACTCATTTCATCACAAGTAACATGCGTAATACACTTGAATATTCTACAGATAGCAGCAAGAATTCCTGCCTGGGCTGGGTCATCGAAGCAGAGCGATACCGGCCCACCTGTCAGCAGCAGGGTGCAGCGCACGAGAGAACGAAGAGTCCCACCACGCACGTGTGTCATGTGTTATATGACAATAATGGGTAAGAAGCAGCTGCTTTTGGGTAATCAGGTCAAAGCCACAGCCCAATTCTCAAAAGCAGCGGCCTCATTTTGGCCAGTTTGGTTTGCTGCCCTGTCCCACACGAAACGGGGGAGTGGTCATTGTCCTTTTTAATTACCTGACCTCTGCACTACACACCACACAGGGCATAACACCCACAGCTCTGGGTTTGTTGTTTTTTTTTAATCTCCTTTTATATGATCATTAAAATACTTGTTTTCAAGCATCTGCCATAATTCAAGAGCACAACATTCAAACAATTTCATATAGTAATTTCACACAGTTACATTGAGATCACACTTTTGAAAAGGTATCTGACCAATCCCCATGCCCGATACCAGCACCATAATCAGTGCTTCCCAATGTAATCCTCAGGGACCTGCAGACAGTCCACACCTGTGCCCCTAGGAGAGAGCAAAAATGCGAACTGTCGGGCAGGGAGAACGGAGGGAGCAAAAACAGACTGTCTGTGGGTTCCAGAAGGCAGGATCGAGAAACACCGGCATGAGTAATTCACTGCACGGGAATACAGGAGCAGTCATTCCTGCCAGTATGATCTGACTGACTGACATTCTGTTCAGTGAACAGATCAAGAAGGGCAGCCCCGTCAAACACAGAAGTGGAGCAGCTTCCTGCAATGTCTGTACCAGTATTCAAATACATTTCATTGTATATGTATTTAATAAAATAAAAAAAAACCCGAGGTAAGGCCGCTATCAGAACTTCCAAAGTGCTGTCACTAGATCTCAAAACCCTTGAAATCCCATTCCATGTCTTCACTGGACTGAAATAGCTGCCACAGCACACCACTTAAGGACTCCGCATTTTTAAGAGGTCCCTCTGAGGCTCGGACAGTTTTCCGGCGCCTTCTGACACTGCAGACCTTCCTTTGCAGTTTCTCATCGGGGGGCCACTGCGATTCACTGATATCGCTGCTCGAGGTGCACAGAGTCATTGCCTCGCGTGTCGCTATTGCCATCTGGACCCTGTTCTGCAAAGTCCTTGCCGCATCCGTGTGGTCAGCGCTTGTCGTACCATGACTGACCGCATAGGAAAGATGTAAACCGCCCACAGTGTCCGGTGAAACAGAACCGTTTCTGTTGGCTTTCCTGACTGCCGTCTCCTCCCTGTTACGTCCTATTACTGCCACGCTGTCGTCAGGCAGCTGTCCAGAGGCTGACGTGAGAGCTTTGTCAGAGGTGCTACTTTGTGCCAAATGACACGGGCAGTTGCCCTGTTGTGCTGCGACTGCCGGTCCAAGCACACGTGTTCTCGCACGTCTATGGGAACGCGCCATTTCGGGGGCCCCGCCGCCAGCGACAGCCTCACTGCTGCGCTTCCTCGGCCGACAGGAGGTTGAGGGCTCCCAGGTGGAAGCCCAATAGGAGGCTCCCTTAAAATCATGGCCGCCTCCGGTGTCCTGGAGCCTTGGCGCACGCTCTTCTCTATCCCGCAGGGCCAGTTTTGGCACAGAAACTTGGACAGCAGAGGAAACACTGAACCCTCCCCTGTGTAACAGACAAGGTGCAGAATCATGACTTCCCAGCTGGACTTAAAGTGACATCATTGCTGCATAAAGCAAAGATTCCCCATATTACCTTTTCATTTGTTTGATCTCTGTAACATCAAATTCCATCCCTGAGATGAGTTGGTCCACAACATTGTAGGCATCAGTCTTAGAAAAGGCTTTATGGTGCTCTGTGCCGAGGTGCTGCAAACAATCGGGAGGAGATCCCATTATTCTGAGGAACATGTTGAACAGTGTGATGCCCTCGGGTCATAAGAACGTCACCTACCGTCCTCAGAGCTTCATATTTCACCCGGCAGCACTCACAGTATCCACCAAGCCTCTTTTCCCTCACCTTGTGAGGTCTAACACTGTCGCCGTCCTGACTTCCTGCAGATTTATGGTTTTTAAACCTGACAGGAAAAAATACCAATTAACCCCTCAATACCACTAGCTAAAAGTCTTCAAAGTCTCAAAATCTTCCTCATGGGTGGTCAAGTCAAAGCACGATTGCGTGAAAGGTTAATGTTAATTAAAGTGTGGCGTGAAAGAGAAGGCGGGACAGTACCTGCGTTCCTTAATTTTCTTTCCGTGACTTTCTTTGCCATAATCGTCCATGTAAAATGGCGTGCAGGGGGGGGCAGTCGCGAAATTGATCTCAGGCAGGTTTGTCATGGAGCGATAGGTTGGCTTATACTGCCTAAGTTGGAGGAGAACAGGTCGATCAGGCAATTTGTTAATTTTAGCCTACCCACACACATGCACACACAAATGTAATAAATCAAGATATAAGAACAATCACATTGTCTTTGGCTGTTAATCATCTGAGGATCGACATTAGAAACCCCATAAGATAGATTTTGGGTAGTTGAAGGTGCAGAGCAGCTACTTCCCACAAGGTCCAATGAGTAAAACTCACCTGCTATGGTCCTCCACTTTTACAAAAGGCCTGTTGATCCTCCCAGCTAGAAAACAAGACCCACTGATGTTATCAAATAGCAGAAAATGCTCACCTTTTTAAAATGTACACATGTGAAAACATGCAGCTAGAATGCCTGACATCGCAAAACGTAGCACACAAGGCCAAAAGACTTACCATCATATTTCTGAACAGCACCTCTTTGGGTAGAGCCGGTTTTAATCTAAAAAACAAACCTCATGATCTCAGCCATTGGGCAAATGACATCCTGACAGTCCGGGCAAAAGCAAGCAGAGCATGACATGAACCTACCTCATTCTTTAGAGCAGACACGGCTTTACTCTTCACAGTGAGATTTCTCTTCTTTTTTTCAACATAGGAGACTATATCTAGGGTACAATCAGAGAAAAGGACAGACATTTTTGAGACACCTATTTACTTCCCACACTGCATTCTGGTTAAGTGACATCGTTAAACAGTGATGGACAAACCAGAGTGACAGACACCAAAAGTTACGTGTGGAAAGAAAAAAAAAGAAGAAGAAGACTAAAATCAACAAAAGGCCAACAAAATGGTGAGAAATTACCTTCAATATAAAGGATTTTGACTCCCCACTCCAAGGCATTAGATAAAATTCTGTTGATCTGCACCCTCTCCTGAACAGAAGCAAGAGCTAATTAACACTGCACCATGATTACATTCCTTCACATAAGAGAAGCCTTGTGACCGATGACATCGACCACAACAGCATGAATATTTACCCACCTGACCCTTTATCACTCTCTCAACCAAAGACCTCCCCCTGCTTGCAACTACCTGTCATTTAAAAAAAAAAAAAAGGGGGGGGTTAAGAGTAGCAGAAGCAAGTAAGATTAGTTTCTCAGCACAATAATAATGTGAGACAAGTAGTAAAAATAATTTGGGGAATGGATGAATTTCTTACAGCATCCGTGACGCCCTGAGAGCTGCCTTTTGGACTCTGCTGTCTGGGGAGGGGGGAACTGTGACCCGAGTCCGGGCTGGCCACCGGCGAGTTCCTTCCCAGGGAACTAACAAACCTGGCATCCTTCTTGTCTGATACGACATACTTTATCTCCTTGCTGAAAAACTTTTCAACGGTCTGTCGTGAAGAACATTAAGGAGACAGGTGGGTGTCATGGCTGTAAACAAAAACACGGCACGGACCACGGGCACGGACGACAGGCACACACGCTGTCTGGGGAGATACGTACCCCTCCTAACAGTCTGATGTCCTTCTCTAACGATTCAGCTTTCTTGTTGGACACTAGGTGCAGGTAGAAACACTTCCCAAGCAGCGGCCGCCGTTCTGAAGAGCGGGAGTCCTTCACCGCACGGCTTCTTTTACATGATGCCTTGTTAGGTCCACCATCCGCAGTTTCTGTGAAGTAAAACAGGGATCCATAAGAGGCCATGGATCCATGAGAGAACACACCATGACATACAAACAGCGTAACCAATAACCACCACCCCAAAAGACACAAAACTGCGTTTTTAGTTACCTCTAGATTTCATTTTAGGAAGCCAGCTAGCTCTATGGTGAGAAACAGCCGGCAAGGCAAATGTTCCCTGGATGAAAAGAAACATACGTGTTACAAGACATCTCGGTTACGACCTTCTAAGAGGCCAGAGCACCTGGTAATGTCGCAAATAATCTTCCAAAAAACAAAATGGGCCTTTAGACAGAGTCTGACTAAATATAAAACCTACAAGATAAAATTTTAAATTCCGACGCGTAGCGTTAGTATCCTCTGTTGTTGTCCGCATACGCTTTTCAGCTCTCGGCCTAAATAGTAAGCGAGCAGAAAGTTAAAAGAAAAACTAAAACAAACAACAGGAGGGATAAGGTAGTGACGGGAGCCTTTTAAAAGCCACCGTTAATAAGACCTCCGCAGAACTGCTCAAATAAAAACGCGCACACTCGACAAATACAAAACTTAATTGAACGTAATTAATTTGACAAATATAAGCCTTACCCGATGCAGAGAGCTAAAAAAAATATACTTGAGTGGACAGCTAGCAGGCTAACTGGTTACATTTCGAACTACGCCGTTCAAATCGGGTTTCCTCTTTCCCGCTTCTTACAGAAGTATCCCACAATCCTCCGGCTGTTGAGGAATGCCGAGCGCTATTTTGGCTTCCCGATCAGCCGTTTCGACACTTTATACCTAGTTAGTATTAAAAATCAAACATTGCTTCAAAAAATGAATATAAATTGACGAATTATATAAATTACATAATATTGAAATTAAGTACATTTTACGGTACTGAGTGCGTGCCTTGATTTATAGAGCGAAATTTTGTCATGAATGTGCTTTATATAAATGAGATTTAAAGAAAACTTGACAAGGTACGAATATGGGCTTGAGGCACATGTGTTATCATATGGTGCATTGTACGTTGACGTAAAATCATTAGTTATTTAGTGGTAAGCATATATATGTATAAGGCAGTTCGTCGAGTGTATCAATTGCGGTGAGTAATAGTTTTTTTTAAAATGTATTTGACTTTCTGTGGACTGACATCGTTAAGTGTTCAGAGTATTCCCAGAAATGGTGGCAGGATTAAGATATAGTCGGTTACTGTTTACCGAAAAGGAGATCTTTACCTGACTTAGAGTGTCATTGTTATTTGCGTTTTCTATGACATCACAAGGTAATCTTTATTTGGTGTTCAAATTATTTTTGTTATTAATTTTCTTATGTAATGACAATTGCCCAACTTTCAATCAAGCATAATATCACTTACGGTTCTCTAGTTATCAGGTGGGCAGGAGAACGAAAATCCCGGTTTAAATTCTGAAATCATATCACCGATCGTTATACATTTTTAGTTTCTGTGACCTTGCTGGCCGTGTAGTCTGTTTTCATATTAAAGGGAAAATATTAAATAATGCAACATTCTGTAAAGATCCAGCGGATGAGGAGCATGTAAATGTGCTGTTGTCAAATGGATATGAAAAACCTGTAAACAGTATCCGAAATGTGTGTTTGTGTTCACAGACAGAGCCATGTCTGCCAAATCAGCTGAGCCGCAATTCAACGGCATAACGCCTTTCCAGCAAATGCTGGCCTCCTGCTCCGGAGCCATGCTCACGTCGTTGATCGGTAAGCCCTGGGCGACGGTACCGTGGACGTATTGACCGGCGCCCCTGCCGCATCCTCTGACCCTGTCCGTTACACCTCCAGTAACACCTCTAGATGTGGTGAAGATAAGACTCCAAGCACAGAAGAATCCCTTCCCGAAAGGTCTGCAGCCTCATTAGTCGTTTTTTCCCCCTTCTAAATGTTATTTTAAACTGGTTTTCAATGGCTTGTTTTGTTTTCTTTCCCCACAGGAAAATGTTTTGTGTACTGTAACGGCCTGATGGATCACATATGCGTGTGTGAAAACGGAAACAGCAAAGCCTGGTACAAAGCACCAGGTCACTTCACTGGGACCCTGGTAAGTTCTTCTGTTTAACACTGTAATTAATACACAACTTTAACCTGTAAAGTAACTTCTTTAGTTATCACAGTTAAATTACTCACAAAGGTAATCCATTACAGAGAAAGGTCTTGGTCTGGACTTGTACTTTCTGGACCTGAATTTTTCACCTCTGTTTGTAGTAGATTACGTTTTTGAGTAAATTCCCCAACATTGCAGTTAAATAGCTTGGTGAACAGAGACACTAGTAACCACCCATTCGTATTCTCACTGGGTTTTGGGATGCAGATAATTATAATGACTTGAAATTCAAACTGGTTCTGAAGTTTTTTGTTTGTTTTTTAATCTCAGGATGCATTTGTTAGCATAATTCGGAGGGAGGGGGTGAGGTCGTTATGGAGTGGACTGCCCCCAACATTGTAAGTTTGCATGTCTGCCTCCAGAAACCACTTATCCGTCATGTAAACATTGATCCACGTTGCTCAAACTGGAGAGAATCGGAGCCACAGATGCATGCATGTATATTTATATTGTGAGCGGATTGATTTATGTTTGCTGTCTGTAGGGTCATGGCCGTACCGGCGACAGTCATCTACTTCACTTGCTATGACCAGCTGTGTGCGGCTTTGAGGCGCAGGATGGGCTCTTACTCGGGGGAGGTGCCCCTGCTGGCTGGGGCTGTAGCCAGAGGTGAGGGGCCCCAATGACGCGTGCAAGAGTCCCCGAGTATGTGTGCGTGTGTGTGGCACTTCGCCGAAGGCCTGGCTCACCGTACGCCTCTGTCCGCCCCACAGTGGGCTCCGTCACGGTGATCAGCCCGCTGGAGCTGATCCGGACCAAGATGCAGTCGCAGAGGCTGTCTTACAGGGAGCTGAGCACCTGCATCCGGTCGTCGGTGCAGAATGACGGGTGGCGCTCTCTCTGGCGCGGCTGGGGACCCACGATGCTCCGCGATGTCCCCTTTTCAGGTATTGGCCATTCCCTCGGAATGTCCCCTGGCTCCCCCCGACTGCTGTGGGTAGCTTTCAGAGATACATGTGTGTACAACAGCAGGTCTTTCTCATACATGTCTGTACAACAGCAGGTCTTTCTCTGGGATCAATGTCTGCCGCTGCCTCTGTCAGTCTGACTCCACGTCTTGTTTCTCCTTTTCTCCCTGCCGCTGTCCTCATGTCCGTGGCGACATTCGCGCCTCTGCAGCCATGTACTGGTACAACTACGAGCTGGGGAAGAGCTGGCTGTGTCACCGGTACAGCTGCAGGGAGCCCACCTTCACGTTGACCTTCACAGCAGGAGCCGCATCAGGAGCCGTGAGTAGGGGCGCCACCTTCGCCCTCCCAGCATCCTCTGGGATTTCTGTGCCAAGCTCACTCCTCCCGTGCAGCACGTCTGAAATCTGCCTGGAGACTGATTATAAAATAACACCTTGCCTGAATGTTTATGTACTTGACCTGAGATGTTAATCATAAGTATCCATCGGTTTTCTGCTGTTCTTGTTTGAAATCTGCATTCCAGTGCTGATGTTTGCCAGCATCCTTATGTAATATGAAGATGGTTCAGTCTGCCGCTCTTCACTGCTGCTGCCATCTTCCCCCAGATTGCCTCCATAGCGACGCTGCCCTTTGATGTGGTGAAAACGCGGCGGCAGGTTGAACTCGGAGAACTTGAAGCATTGAACCGTGAGTAGGTCCGCGTGGGCTGAGGACGGCGGCGTGGCCTCGCTTCAGTGACACCCTGATGGCGTCCTGATTGGATGTTGGCTTCCCCCACAGTGTCCATAAAAAATTCTTCCACGACGTACAGCATCATGAAGAGGGTGGTTGCTGAGAATGGGGTCCGAGGACTCTTTGCAGGTACGTGTCCTGGTGACATGGTGTTGGAGGGCTTGTTCTGTATGTAATCCTTCATGTCCCAACGGACACTGGCCTGCAGTCCATTCTCATGAGGAAAAATGCTATTTGGTGCCGGCGCTCAATGCGTCACTAGGCCCACAGTCTTGTCCTCAAAAATACACTTACACATTACTAAAAATAAATTAAACCACGTCCTTCTCTGATGTAGCGTTTGAAGGGAAACTGTCTCTAATATACAATTTCCCAAAACTGTTCTAAAAGGGTGACTGCTGACGGAATCTATCTTTCAATACTTCGAGACGTGTAAAATCATTCCAACCAGGTTAAATGCTAAATGCATTAGCTTGGCCCAGGAACTGCTCTCTGTTCCTGAATCAGCTGTTTAACCTTCTGGGAACAGTGGATGGAATTAATGTACAGTGTGATACAGTTATCTAATAATAGCTTTTTTCCATCAGCCTGTTTTTTCTTTTGAATCGCCACTAGGTGTCACGATTCTGCCATTTACGAAATTCAGCTAATAAAAGAAGTGTGAGCTGTTTTCAGGTTTTAACTTCAAGGGGGGGACAAAGGTGAATCTTTTCTTCCCTTTTCTTGTGGGTAAGGCAGCTTGCATGCTGTGTGAGTGGGTTTAGCCCGTAGCCCTCGGCGGACGGTGTCTGCTTTTGCTGCAGTCGGGTGTAGCAGGCAGGATGGCCCACTGCTCAGCCAGACCTTTGAGGTCTCAGTGTCTCAGCGTTTGCCTGTTCCTCCACCATGTAAATCTCTCATTTCACTCTGTTTTTCTCCAAACGTATTACTGGTAGCTGCTGCTGTTGTTGTTGTTAGGATTAGTCGTCATTCATTCATTCATTCATTCATTTGAAGGCTGCAAGATGTAAAATATTAATATTACTTCTATGTTAGCCAGACATGCTCTGGGGTACATTTGGGTGAAATGGGCCTGTTGTTTAATCAACTAAAGCTGTCGTATAATAACACCCACCCCCCCACCCCCCCCAGGTCCC
>JAODKE010000146.1:12005063-12028239 GCA_026779605.1 Mormyrus hasselquistii
GAATAAAGAGTATTAATCATGGTAACACTGAGAGTCTCCTTGTGTGATCCTTTGCATCCGGACCCGGTGGAGCGGCGCACTCCAACACTCTCTACCCCTATTACTATACGCGTGACCTTTATTGCTACAGTCACCCGCCATGCAATCTATTAGATTTAATTGAGACGCTAGTTTACCCTACTGATTAAGTAATTGTTAAAGGTTCATTTTGAGGACTATGAAGTCTAATAAGCTTCTTAAATGTCCAAAATAACCACTGGAAATTTCTGGTAAGTAAATGTTAGTAAAAGACATTAAGTAAAAGGTCTTTAAAACACTCCGCTGCAAATTGAATTATGAAATTGTATTTTATTATAGTAAACTACAGTTAACTGTAACTCGATGCAAGTATATGCAGGAGATGGTTAAAGTCATACTAAGAGATTGAATGCAGGCATTTCCGGGAAAAATCTTTGTGGCTGATTTACAAAATTTGTTTTACCAGATCACTTGATAATTCTGATAGTTTTTGTAAATGAAGTGTGAAATGAAGCATATCCTACTGTAAAATATAGACATTGAAAAATAATTATTTGTTCATTCAGATTGCACATCTTTTTTATAATAAAACTGTAAATTATACATGAATTATGAAAAGACATTTTTTCTCAAGAGGATATATTGAAAACTTAAGGGGGCAAATTGAAAAATTCCAAAGGTTTTTAAAATTTACTTATTTAAGGACAGATAAATTAATGAGCGAGAGAAAAAGACATGTTGTCGTTTAGTATGCGGCTCATGTTTTTTCCATCTGCATTACCAAAAACCCTACGTGATCTTTCAAAGTTGTTTCAGAAAATGAAGGTCTCTTGTTGGCAATAGCTTTCACATTTTGTTGTGCTACCTAAAACCTGGTAATTAATATGACCAAGTTACGCACTAAGATAGGCATGTGAAATCGTATTTATTGATCACGCACTATATCCATATTTATCTATATTGTGGAAGCAAAGAATTTTGCTCACTATTATTTCTCTAAGTTCTGATTAGCACCAAGTTTGAAGCAAGTTTACCTGACATGAGTCTCTTTATTGAAGTAGGGAGGTGACAGCAAAGAAGCAGAGTATTCACAGAGTATTACCGTCCTTAAGAAGTGAACCCCTGAACAGAGGAAAAAGCAAAATTCGTATAGCTTTTTGTACCCCCCTCCTAAATGGGGAATCTTTTACCCTATTGGCTAAAATGAAAAGTGCGATGGCCTCAGAGGTGGTGATGTCAAACACCTGCGCTGTCCTCCAGGCCCAGGGACAGACAGCTAGTCGCCATCAGTTTACATATTTCCATTTAATCTATCCCATTCGATTATTGCACATAAACACATGCCTGTACTCTATTCAATATTCCTGGCTTCTCTCCCTTTATCTTGCTCTGCCGATGAAAGGTGTCTTGTTCCCTCACCACGCCAGAGGAGTCTCTGATTATCTTCACGAACAGGCAAACAAGCAGTTTCAGCTTCCAGTGTCACAGTCAGCAATAACATAAACACACATTCTTCTTTGCCTAAGACATTGACAGCAATCCCACTATGCACCACTCCCCGGCCCTATATTCGAATTTCTCTTCCACGATATTCGTATCTTGTATATCTTTTCTTAAAAAATGATCATTACTGCTATTGTCTTAGCACCAACCACCAAAGCAAATTCCTTGTATGTGACAACGTACTCTGCAATAAACGTCATTGTGATTCTGAAAGGGGGCGCTAGTGAGCACCATGTGGTGTAGTTGGTTTTTTAAGGTTGCATTCCATCCATCCATCCATTTCCTGAAACTGCTTATCCTGGGTCATGGGTGTTCTGGAGTCTATTCCGGAAGCTATGGGCACGAGGCGGGGAACAACCCGGGATGGGGGGGCAGCCCATTGCAGGGCACACAAGACCAGGACCAAGACACACTAAGGCGAGACCAAGACCAAGGCTGGTCAAGACTAAGACCAAGACCGAAAACAGACTTGGGCTAGAACCGACATCACATTACTCAGATCAACTGTAGAGAAAAAAGGCATTGCTGTGAAGTGTCATTACTCGTTAAATCAAATTCATGTTATCTTTGAATTATATTGTCCATACGTCTCTCATTTAAAATCTCCCAGATCTGTCATAGTTATGAGGTCTGATGGAAAATTATATTCTCAGCAATCCTCTCCTATAACCATTTTATCAGACCTTGTCAATGGAAAGAGATGGGATGTACCAGAAAGATGCTCATATTAAGTCTCTTATACCAGGGACAGAGGCCTCGGGTAAGCTATGAATATGGCTATGTAATAATCCCTTCCTTTGAATTGAAGAGAATAAGCCTCCAGATTGACTTGTACCTCCAAGACCGTGCCTTCTAATGAATGTAAAATACCTGTAAAAGTTAATTACTGTCAACTTTGGAGACATTTTCGGACATTTCTTTGCCGACTTCGCTACGATGCGATGTGTATGATGTGTGTGGACTGTGAAGCGCTGGCAGTGTCCATTGAGAAACTGTATACAATGTAACATTTTTAAAATAGATGCATCTGACTGGTTGCATTTGAATTGAAGCCCATAATAAATAATGATACTGTTCTGTGAAGATACGCTGTTTTCTCTTTTTTCCTCATCCCATTGAGATCACTGTCCAAGACCAAGACAAGACCAAGGCCAAATAGAGTCAAGACCAAGACAAGACCGAGACCAAATAGAGTCGAGACCAAGGCAAGACCGAGACCACAAAAAAAATTGGTCTTGAGACTAAGACCGGTCTCGAGAACTACAGCACTAGAAAATAGAATAGGGTGTGAAAGAATACAGAGGGCCAGAGGAACACACTGAATTTGGTTTGATGTTGATTGGCTTAAAGATGAAGGAGGTATTACAATTTATCCAACTGCAATATTGATAGACGGTTATAGTACACATACTGTACAAGACGTGTTATGGTGATTGTCATTGCACTTTCAAGACGGTCCCTGCATTTTGTGTGAGCAGAAGGATATTCCCGTCTTGCTTTGTACTTTTAATTCATATCAATGGAGAATGTGGAGCAAACTAAAAGTGTGAAATATTCTCCTAGTTTAACTTCACATGTGGAGCCTAATCTGAAAAGAATTACCGTCATGATCCCGAAGATATTACAGTTTAGATGTCGGTAAATGTAGCGAATATCGAACATAAAACCAACTTCATCGCAGTAAGAAACACTTCTGGCCCAGCCATCACTCATGCAGTATGGTTATCTGTGTTTCACTATTCTGTCCATATTGACAGACTGACAATGAATGCAGATGAGTATCATAACAACATAAAGTTAGTGACGTCGAAGGATAGGCACCAAGATGGAGGGTAGCGGGGCTTTTCGGCTTTTACTTCCTTTCCTGAGCCTTGCAGGTCAAAGCAAGGCACAGGACATCGAGAAGAGCCAGATGAAAATAATAAGACGAATAGAAACATCTCTCCTTTTCTTCCAATTATAAGACACGTTTCGCTGTAAAACTGAACCCGTGAGCACAATCTTATCTAAATGATCTAACATCTCATTTAAATTATAACTGGCTCAGCCCACTGATGTGTATGCAAGTTTTTTTTTTATTGCAGAGAGCATGACATGCTACAATGACATCATCCCGATACGCAGCATATACTACTTCAAAAACTTGCGTCTCAGACTTTTGAAGTGTAACATGGACCTTGAAATTAGCAAGATAGTGGAACGTGCCACGGTAAATAATAAATAATTCATGGTGTACGTCTCACTTGGACGATGATGTGTGTGCCTCTAACTAAGACTATGGCAACAAACACAGGATACAATGTAAGACTATGAGTATCCGTACATTGGAAAGTATGAGAAGAGTTCAGAGCATTTAACTACATGGTATGTGGTTTTATGAAATGTAAGATGATTCTGACTATTCTGAGAGGCCAATAAAAGCTAACATGGTAGATGATAAACGTCACCTTTGTCACGCACAGTCATGCATTTTATGACGCTCTTACGCAACAGGGAATGTAATGCGGTGAACATCACTGCGGCGGAAGGCTGTCCGTGTGGAGAAGCTCACCAAACCTGGATCTCCGTCTGGCTGTCAGAAGCTCACGGTGTCATCAAGCACCATTACACCAGTGGCGAAGACTGTGGAAACGCTTCTAATTCTTAGAGACTGCAGAACTTTATTCCAGTTACTTACATTTAATTGGTTAATGTATTGTATTTATAAATATTCTTTGATTGTTTGTAAACATTGCCACCAATATTCGGGTAGTAATTGTACAAGGCGTAATCCCAAAAATGCTGGGTGTTTACACAATTTTAGCCACTGACGTATACAGGTCTACCCAATATATAAAAAAGTCTCACCAAAGTTTTCATATGCATTTATTTTTGCGACATGTATTAGCAATGTCGTTGTATCTCTAATATGGTACAAGTTAGGCCTATGTAACAGTGGGAGATTGAGCGTCATTCATTCCGGGGTGTTCCTTGGGGCAGGACCGAATCAGCCGCGAAACCATTATGTATCGGTAGAGATGTCTACATTCAGTCCATAAATTAACTCCCTTCCCTGACTCTGTGCCCTGTGTACCCATGATAGGGGGATAACCCTGTGAAGGCTGCGTACCATAAAACATTTTAGGGGTGCAAATAATTCCATCTATAGCAAAAAAATAAATAAAAATTAACGTGCACAATCACTGTAATGTACTTACAAACGGGACTGAGAGAGGTCCGCCTAGGAGGTCCTGCTCTCTGATTTCACCTACCAAAGTGACAAACCCCCTCATCTTAACACAGTTACCAAATTAACGCGCTCCTGGATATTACCTTTTTTGGTGCCCATTCAGCTCGCAGTACATCTTTTGTGTAACTGCGTTTATCGCGGACAGCCGTGTTGTAAAAGCATATAAAGCCATATATTCAAGTTGCACACAAAGCCGGGAGACCTTGGAGCTGCGGGATTCAGCGGCCGCAGTGCGCCACGCCGAGCCGGGGGAGCGCCAGCCGTGTTCGTGAGTTACCAGCATTAAGCTTAATTCTTAACAGCCTTTATCATTTTTTAAAATTATTAAGACGTATGACACCCTCCTACTTTTACACAAATACAAATAAATGATAACAGATTTTTGTTGAAGTGGGTGTTTGTTATAAAAATAAGACCGTAAACCGAATGTGCGTTATTTTATCGAGCCGTAGTAAAAGTCCGCCGTGTTAATATAAAATAATGTAAAGTGACAGAGAATCGCTCATTATTTTTAACAGCACACATTGGAAGGAGACGGTAAGAACACAGAGATGGCCTTAGACAAAGCTCAGCTGGACCAAAACGGGGACGTGAGGTAAACCGACATTTCTACAGAAAGTTTTCTACGCAAGTTACACAGTTAATGTAATGTCTATTTTAACGGTAGAATTAGGGGAAGATGACGGATCAGGGCATGACATTACGGCCTTTGTTAGAGGGTAACTCAGTTTTGTTATTTACTCATTTATACAGGTGACTTTTAAACTATGAAAATGGGTGGCATTTGCCTGTTAATATTCAAACGCAATACTGCATCTGGAAAAAGCCATCTTTGGTCTTAATTTGCATGGATCGATGAAAATATGATCCTTGGTCTGACGGTTATATCACAAATTCTCTTTTATACAGTAAGAAAAAAGATAAAGATGGAAAAGAGAAGGAGCCCAAAATGGAAATGGTCAGCCCGTTCGCCATGGTACGTAATAAATAGTTAATGTGTCAGTCTTGGGCAACTGCGACAAACTGTATGACGCGGGGCGACAGAAAAGACTTATATATATAAAGGACATCGTAACCCTTTACATGGACGTCTGATTGTAATAAAAATGAATGAGAACGGACTATTTAAACAATTTAGTGTACAATTATTTGGGGGAGGGGCGAGCTAAAGAACATTTTAATACATACCCAGCGACGCCCCTGCTTTCAATATTTTCAGCTATGTGTAGACCAGAAACTGATTTATACGGCAGTTACGCACCGGAGAACTAATGGAGCTTAAAGTGGCGCAGAGTAATATGTAGTTAAAGGTGTTTTGTACAAATAGCGCCTGTGCGTAAGTTTACGCGTGAACATGAATTTATGTTTGTGGGCAAACACGTCTATCCAGGGTGCACTGGTGACTATGTGGCTTATTAAAGCAGAAATATGTCGGCCGAAAATGTGTTGGCAATGTCGGGATGGTTGTCTCTCCACTCACCGTCTTCCCCCTTCTCCCAGTTTCGTTTTGCAGATGGCTGGGACAAAGTCCTCTTGATCTTGGGGACTCTGATGGCCATGGGTAACGGCGCAGTGCTTCCTGCTATGGTGGTGGTCTTCGGGGACATGACAGACTCATTCGCCAGCGATGCTATGGCCGACCGGCTGAGTGAGTGGGGTGTTTTGAACAGGGGGTGCAAGACAGGGCAAAGGGTAGTGCAGTACAGGACAAGACAGCGCAAGACAAAACGGACCAGTATAAGAAGGAGTAAACAATTAAGTAATAAATAGGCAGAGTGGGAGGATGTTATGGTGGTGCAGTGGTTAGTGTGTGGCACATATGTCTGGGTCCTGGGTTCGAGTCCCTGCCCTGGCACCTTGTGTCCTCCGGGTACTCAGGTTTCCTCCTGCTGTCCAAAAACTGCCAGTAGGTGTGAATGGTGTGTGACTGTGCCCTGCAATGGATTGGCACCCCATCCTGGGTTATTCCCTGCCTTGTGCCCTGTGATGGGTTGGCACCCCATTCCGGGTTGTTCCCTGCCTTGTGCCCTGTGATGGGTTGGCACCCCATTCCGGGTTATTCCCTGCCTTGTGCCCTGTGATGGGTTGGCACCCCATCCTGGGTTGTGCCCTGTGATGGGTTGGCACCCCATTCCAGGTTGTTCCCTGCCTTGCACCTGTAGGCTCTACACCCCCCCCCCCCCCACCCTACCCCCCGCAACCCTGGATGGATGTGCGCTATGGCCACAATATAAAATGACAGATTGATCACAGTATACAGAGTGTATGAGCAGCTGTGATACTTCTCCATTTTAGTGTTAAAAGTCTAATTGAATGTTTCTCTGCTCCAGACATAAGTGGTCTTATGAACGAGACTTTGGGAGAACAAATGACCAGGTACCTGCCCATTTTCCACCTTTAGTTTTCCTGTGTCCTGCTACCTCACAGTCCTCAGTCGTGTCTTGCAATTTCTTGCTCCTCTATAACTTTTTCAGTCTCAAAGTGTTTTTGAGATCCCTGTCACAAGCAGTGCAGTGCACAGTCCATCACAACGGAAATGCTGCTCGATGACGGTGATGACAGCGTCGTTGACGTCTCTATCCATCCCAGACATGCCATCTACTACTCGATCATGGGAGCTGCTGTTCTGGTCGCGGCCTACATGCAGGTGGCTCTGTGGACCCTCTCAGCTGGACGGCAGATAAAACGCCTGAGGAAGAAGTTCTTCCACGCCATCATGCAGCAGGAGATCGGCTGGTTTGATGTTAACGAGACAGGAGAACTTAACACACGATTGGCTGAGTAGGTTCATGTTTCCACCTGGATTTTTAGGATGTCATTCTTGGGTTTAGCCTCAGCCTGGTGTGGAGACGCTACGCAAATCTTCTTTCTTTCATGGTTTGTTTAAAAGATACGTATCTATTTAGCTGAGTTCTCTCTCTTTTTTAGTGATATACACAAGATTAATGAAGGCATTGGGGACAAGCTGGGCATGCTGATTCAGTCCGTCAGCACGTTCATTGCTGGCTTTGTCGTGGGCTTCTTGACTGGCTGGAAGCTCACCCTGGTCATCCTCGCCATCAGTCCTGTCCTGGGCATCTCTGCAGCGATGTTCTCCAAGGTGAGTCGGTGGCACTCGTCCAATCGATGGCAGCAGTGAGCATGAGGGAGTCCTGACTTACACCGGCTGTCTCTTCCTGGGCCCAGGTCATGACTTCGTTCACTTCAATGGAGCAGACAGCCTACGCCAAGGCGGGAGCAGTGGCTGAAGAAGTCCTGTCTGCAATTAGGACAGTGGTGGTCTTTGGTGGTCAGAAGAAGGAGTTACAGAGGTGACAGGGAGCTTGGCCCAGTCAGACAGCGTTTTTTACCTGAACTTGTTTTTCCTGATATTATGAACATCAAAAAAGACAGAAATTCTGATTTTTCAAATAAAAATTGTAGGTGAAACTGTAATTCAGAATCTACCTTTTATCTCCTACAAAGGTATGAAAAAAACCTTCGGGATGCCAAAAATGTTGGCGTGAAGAAGGCTATCACAGCAAACATCGCGATGGGCTTCACCTTCCTCATAATCTACATGTCGTATGCCTTGGCCTTCTGGTACGGCAGCACCCTCATCCTGGCTGAAGAGTACACCATCGGCAACCTGCTAACGGTGAGACGGATTCCTGATTCAAACTGGCCAATCTGTCTGGTCAGCTCTTTCTCAGAGCTGCCTTTCTTTTATTCCTAAACATCTCAAAATGATAATCATAGTCCAGACCTTTACTACAGTAAACACTCCTAAATCTGAAGGTACACCAGTCAATTCAAGTATCTGTGACATTTCACCTGTGGTACAACTAAAGTCGACCTTCCTTGTTGACAGTATGGAGGTAAATTTAAATCATTAAAGCGGCCTGGAGTGTAGATTACATGCGTATATTATTCCTTTGGATGGGCTAATACAGATATGCAGCGCTCACAGAACATCCTGGGACTTTAGCTTAATTCAGTAACTATCTCAGGACTTTCTGTGAGCACTGTATGCTAAGCAAACTCTAGCAAAAAGAAATTGTATCCTGAAGCTATATTAGTAGCGATAAACAATAATAAACAGTAATAAAACGGTAATAATAAGAGTGCTTTACTGGCCGTTACACAAGTATGAGTACTGGTGTATAGAAATTAGTCATAGTAGTTCATCAACCCCATCTTACTCTTCATATCTCAGAGGTCACAGCTTACGGTGAACCATCGTGCAGCATCCCTGGAGCCGAGGGTTAAGGGCCTCGCTCAAGGGCCTGCAGCCATGTGGCTGTCGACCCTCCAGTCACGGACACTTGGCCCGCTGTGTGTGAGATCTCTATGTTCGTGTTGCTGATGGTGAGATTCTCCTTTGCCCAGGTGTTCTTCGCCGTCATCATCGGCGCCTTTGCCGTCGGCCAGACTTCCCCGAACATCCAGTCATTCGCCAGCGCAAGGGGAGCAGCGCATAAGGTGTTTGCCATAATCGACACTGTGAGTCGCCCCTCGATCTCAGGCACACATCCACACCTTCTGGAATGTTTGATGCGGGATTGCTGGTGGGGGGGGTGTACTGGCTGTATTGTTCATTTAAGCTCTTCCTGGATTGATATCAATGCAGCTTATTCTCCAAGTTTATTTTACTTTTAACAGGATTAACAGTATAATCTACTAACTACTTGAGTTAAACAACAAGTAGTTCATCTACAGAAAAACTAGATTTTTTAGATTATTTCCAGGGGGTGGATTTCAAGTGGGCCTGTCTCTGCAGGTGTTTGAGACCCTCGGAGTTGGTGTCCTGTTGCTTTAGTACCAAATTTCTTTGGTGACTGTTGCCTTTAGCAGTAGGTGTCCAAAGTGGCGTGGTCTTCTGAGGAGTCTCTTTCGTATTCTGGAAGGGTGTGGTGCTCTGGACAGATCTCACACAAATAATCTTTAATTAGATCAGGACTGAATAAACAAACGAAGGATACACACATGTACCCCCCGAGCAACCAAGAAACGCAAACTGAGCCCTCACAAAAGAATAATAAATAAATAAATGATGAATAAACTGTTTTATGTAGGGTTTTCCTTCAATTGTTTCAAATGAGGAACCAGTTGTTTTGAAGAAACTGTCCCTCGGGAGCTTTGGCCGGTCTCTCCAATGTGCTGCACAGACATTTACCATAGAATGTAGGAATGTTGTGGGTACAGGAGCAAAATGATGTTGAAAGTCTCAGATTTGAATCCTGAAGGTGTCTGATTCTCTGCTGCCGAGGTGGCAGTGAAAGCATGTAGAGCTGCAGCTGAGTGTTCAGCTAATGTACATAGATAACGTCTGAGCAGCTAGAATAACCACAACAAAATAAGTTCAATCTAGTGGCTCTTTTTGGATTTTTGTGGTTTTCCAGTCATTTTTCTCTAATTTCAGAAACCTCATATCAACAGCTACTCTGACAAAGGTTACAAACCTGACCTAATTAAAGGGAATATCGACTTCCAGAATATCCATTTCCGCTACCCCTCGCGGCCAGATGTCCAAGTGAGTGAATCTGCTAGCTTTTGGCCATGCTGTCCGGGTGGTTTTCCGCAGTGTCCTGTTTTCAGCCAATGTCCAGTTGTTTTAATGATGGAGTTCAAGTATCAAAACTAAATTGTATGGGATATACAATTTTCTAGAAGTCCTACAAAGATTTGTAGCATATATATGTATATATGTACTCCTGCTATAAGGCCATACAGCCTAACGCTTGTTGGATCTGTCCATCCACAGGTGCTGAGGGGTATGAATTTGCGGGTGAACCACGGGCAGACTTTGGCCCTGGTGGGCAGCAGTGGCTGCGGAAAGAGCACCACCGTGCAGCTACTGCAGCGATTCTACGACCCACAGGAGGGCATGGTACTGTGCCGGCAGCGTCTGCCTGCGTCTGCATGGAGGAGAGGTCACAACCCTAACCTAGTCCATCAACTCGCTCTGGCCCACAGGTCAGCATCGACGGGCACGACATCCGCTCCCTCAACGTCCGCTTCCTACGCCAGATGATAGGAGTCGTGAGCCAGGAGCCGGTGCTGTTCGCCACCACCATCGCCGAAAACATCCGCCATGGCCGAGAGGACGTGTCGCAGGCTGAGATCGAGATGGCCACACGCGAGGCCAACGCCTACGACTTCATCATGCAGCTTCCCCAGGTGGGGGTCCTCTGGATGTGTCCTGTCAGAAAGCCCTGCTGAGCATGGCGGCCCATGGACCGCTCTTCGTGTAACCCTACAACCAAATCCAGGGAGCCGTAAAAGAAAAGACCCATAACATATTGCCTAATTTTCAGTACAAATGTCAAGAACAAGGCTTCCATCCTACTGAAGTTACCATGGGCTCAGATCCCAAATGAAACCGGAGAGGTATCCAGTGGGACCTGGGTTAAAATTAGTTGGTGACTAGGCCACACCTTAAGGGTTAAGATGCTGTTTCTCCATACTGTCTTTGTTGTTACGTTGAAAATATTTCAGTGGTTTTATTGTTAACCCTTACTCTTATCTGTGGCTGTGAAGTTCAAAATGCCTTCCCTGCTGCTGTAGAAGTTTGAGACCCTGGTTGGTGACAGAGGAACCCAGCTGAGTGGAGGGCAGAAGCAGAGGATAGCCATCGCTCGAGCCCTTGTCCGCAATCCCAAGATCCTCCTGCTAGACGAGGCCACGTCCGCCCTGGATGCTGAGAGCGAGACCATCGTCCAGGCCGCTTTGGACAAGGTTATTCTCTTTGTGTCTAAGAGGACATGTTCATAATCCTTATTTCCGAAGATGCCTTTTATTGAGCGTTCATGGCATCACGACAGGTGAGGCAAGGCCGTACCACCATCGTGGTTGCCCACCGCCTGTCGACCATCCGCAATGCGGACATCATCGCCGGCTTCCAAGATGGAGAGATCGTGGAGCTGGGGACCCACAGCGAGCTGATGGAACGCAAAGGGGTGTACTGCTCCCTGGTCAACATGCAGGCACGTGTGGATCCCATGTCAAAAAGTTTTTCAGTGGGATTATTTTAACATTAATTTATTTTTTATCATTAGCATACTCATAATAGTTTTGTTACTTGGGTCATTTGGGTTAGGAATAGTCCCCTCTTTACAACTCAACTTCCCATGGACCTGCTGCTGTTTGATCACTTAGTATCACCTTTAGAACCCCCCCATCTTTAGGACCATCGTTACCGATGAGAAGTTCTCCTGCAGGTCTGTATTTGTGAGGTGAGTAACCAGCACTGTTCTTTTCAGACGTTCAGGAGTGCTGAGGACACGCTGGATGACGTGAGAGAGGCCAATCTGGATGAGAAAAGCCCGTCCACAAGGTCAGAAATATTCCCCCTCGAAATGAAACCCGCAGAGGGCGACACGGTAGCAAAAGAGGAGGGCCAGGAGGAGAAGGTGCCAGAGGTGTCCTTCCTGAAGGTGCTGCATCTGAACCTCCCAGAGTGGCCTTACATGGTGGTCGGCGTCTTCTGTGCCATCATCAATGGGGGCATGCAACCCGCCTTTGCTGTCATCTTCTCCAAAATCATAGCAGTAAGTTTACTTGGGGATTGCCATACCCGCGTGCTGTTGTGCCCTGTCATAGCCATAAACCAACCCTTTCTGCGGTTTTCCAATCTAGCTTTAGTGGACTGCAGAGAGGAACTGTTCAGTTCAGTGATGAAATGCTTCTGTACAGGATAGGTATCCAATGAATTGACGTTCTTCTCCTCAAAAAAGCACTAGCATGGTTTCCTCTGTTCCCCTGTAGGTGTTTGCCGAGCCCGACATGGAACAGGTGAAGTTGAAGTCCTCTTTCTTCTCCATTATGTTTGCCGTAATTGGAGGTATCTCCTTCATCACAATGTTCCTCCAGGTAAGAAAAATGTGGGAAAATCCAAATGGACTCTCTATTAGCCTGTCTCCCCAGGATGTTCTTGCCTCTGATGCTGGATTGCCTGTCTGCCTTCATCATGTTCTCTGTGAAGCCCAGCAAATCCTCGCTCTGTCGCTATGGAGATAAACCAGGCTTGAGGATGTATCTCTGAGACTGAGTCTGACTCACTGCCAAGGCTGCTTCCTGAGTCAGCATAGATCCGATCTTAAAATGCAGTGAGGCCCTTCAGCAGATCCCTGATCTTTATCAGCATAAAGTTGTGCTCGACCATCTCCCACTGGCCTGGAGGTTTTAACAGTGAAGCTGAATCTGGTTTTTGTTTTAGTTGCAAAGGTCTCTTAACCTTTCATTTCTGGTCTACTGCTGTCAGCATTTTCAAATGTTGTGTGTGTTATGCAAAATTATTTAGCATAAAGCGTCTACAGTATACAGATTTCAGTAGAATTATTGACATTTTTTTCATTATTTAGTAAATTATTGAAAGCTGTAACAAAAAATAGTCCGTACTTTAACTTACAAGTGTAAATTAATAAGGAAGATACAGTAAGTGAAAAAGTGGTCTTGAGACATAGACAGAGCTAAAAAAACACTGATTTTAGAATAATTGAAAAGTGTAATATACCTGGAAAATCTGCTACATTTAAAGTGTGTACAGCTGGAATAAAAATGGGTGTAAAGTGGCTAGGGGTAAATATGTAAGTAATTTGGCTACTTTTGCTTATATTTAATCCATGTTTCTCTCCAGGGCTTCAGTTTTGGAAAAGCTGGTGAGATCCTCACCATGAGACTGAGGTACAGGGCCTTCAAGGCAATGCTGAGACAGGTACGATTGTCTGTTACAGCACAGGTACGGTTGTCTGTTATAGCACAGGTACGATTGTCTGTTAGGACACAGGTACGATCGTCTGTTATGGCACAGGTATGATTGTCTGTTATGGCACAGGTACGGTCGTCTGTTATGGCACAGGTACGATCGTCTGTTATGGCACAGGTATGATTGTCTGTTATGGCACAGGTACGGTCGTCTGTTAGGGCACAGGTACGGTCGTCTGTTAGGGTACAGGTACGGTCGTCTGTTATGGCACAGGTACGATCGTCTGTTAGGGCACTGGTACGATTATCTGTTATGGCACAGGTACGATTGTCTGTTAGGACACAGGTATGGTTGTCTGTTATGACAAGGTACGGTTGTCTGTTAGGGAACAGGTACGGTTGTCTGTTAGGGCACAGGTACAATTGTCTGTTAGGACACAAGTACGGTTATTTGTTAGGACACTGGTACAATTGTTTGTTAGGACATAGGTATGATATTTAGGATACAGGTCTGTCTTCCTTTTACCACTGTGTTAAAATTCAAAGGTTTTGACAGTCCTGTAGGGCATTCACGGAGACAGTAACAGTTTCTGTTAGAATAAGTAATATCGGATTCAGGGATGAATGTGACACAGGATGAAAATGGTTAGTGGAGTGCAGGATAGAGTAGTGAGCATGACTGACCCAAGATCAGGTTCCTTGAGAAAGGCCCCCCGCCATTTGGGTTGAAAAGGCTGTGTTTCTCTTTTATGATACTGATAAGAGTCTGTGTAAAATCTCTCGCCCACTGTTTCCCTCGCTGCCACCTTTCTCTGCTGCGGCGCTGATTGGCCAGGTCGATCATCTGCCTCTGAATCGGTGATGTATTACTGTGGCAGTGAAAGCGCTTGACCTCTGTTCTGTATATATCTGGCGTTTATTCTGCTTCATGCTAGTTTTCGCCCATGTGACACGGCTACACATGGGTACAGCCTCTGGACCTTTCATTCATGGCAGCTGCAGTCTGCGAAGAAACATCAGGGAGAAGATGGGCGTGATTCTGGAAACCGGAGGAGCCGGCAGCGCCTCTGGTCAGCCTTTGTGGTTCTCACTGTTTGCCCACCCCCCTCCCCCCACTTCACTACAGGAAATGGGCTGGTTTGATGAGCCCAAGAACAGCGTTGGAGCCCTGACTACCAGGCTGGCCACTGATGCTGCCCAAGTTCAAGGAGTAGGTGCCATGTCTGTCTCACTTGCATTTCCTTCCTACAGAGAGGCCATGGCAGCTCACTGACTTACACCTGACTTACGGACGGCTTGTTCGTATAAACAGGCTGCCATAAAGCCTGTTATGTTAAGAATTTGGGTTAAATACAATGGTCCGTAATTACAAACGTGCACCACTTTGTGATGCTTGAGAAAACATTGAGTGGCTTCTGTAGTTGGTCAGTTTGAGGTGCAGTACAGTTCTAGATCTAGTTACAGTTAGTATTACTGTATAAGATTATTATTATTCTGCGATGGGTTGGCACCCCATCCTGGGTTGTACTCAGCCTTGTGCCCGTAGCCTCCGGGATAGGCTTTGGGATAACCTTCAGGATAGCCTGCGGAATACACTTCGGGATAGGCTCTGGGATAACCTCCGGGATAGCCTCCAGAATAACTCCGGGATAGCCTGCGGAATACACTTCGGGATAGCCTCCGGAATAACTCTGGGATAGTCTGCGGAATAGGTTCCGGGATAGGCTTTGGGATAGCCTGCGGAATAGGCTTCGGGATAGCCAGCGGAATAGACTTCGGGATAGGCTCCGGGATAGCCTTTGGGATAACCTCCGGGATAGGCTTTGGGATAACCTCCGGGATAGCCTGCGGAATAGGCTCCGGGATAGGCTTTGGGATAACCTCCGGGATAAGCTTTGGGATAACCTCCGGGATAGCCTGCGGAATAGGCTTTGGGATAACCTCCGGGATAGTCTCCGGGATAGCCTACGGAATAGGCTCCGGGATAGGCTTTGGGATAACCTCCGGGATAGCCTGCGGAATAGGCTCCGGGATAGCCTGCGGAATAGGATCCGGGATAGGCTGCGGAATAGGGTCCGGGATAGCCTGCGGAATAGGCTCCGGGATAGGCTGGGGACCCCCCAGGACCCTGAATAGGATAAGCGGACATCTGCACAGTAGTAGAGATAATACAGGATTTAGTGGGTCTTGATTTGGTTTGATGTGGGTCTCATAAGGGAGTGGGGTGGGTGGGGAGGGGAGGTTAGGAACAGACTCAGTAACAGAACCCCACCCTCTTGGCCAGGCGACGGGCGTCAGGTTGGCGACGCTGGCCCAGAACGTAGCCAACCTGGGCACCTCGGTCATCATCGCCTTCGTCTACGGCTGGCAGCTGACGCTGCTCCTCCTGTCTGTGGTGCCCTTCCTGGCGATCGCCGGAGCCGTGCAGATGAAGACACTGGCCGGTCATGCCGTGAAAGACAAGAAGGAGCTGGAGGCGGCAGGGAAGGTGGGCTGAGCAGCCAATGGGAAGCTACGGCTAAGGATCAGGTCATGTGACCAGACGGCTGGCCGTCTCTGATCCTGAGTAAAAATACAGAAGCAGTGTGGAGCATGAGTCTGACCCTGAGCTGGGAGTTACCTTGGTCTGGATTTTTACTTAATGCACCTGAACAATCCACCTCTAACTGAAAGCCTTATAGTCACTCAATAGATAAATAGTTTTTTAAAGGAAACAGACTTGAAATTATAGACTGAAATTTTTCTTGTAAACATGAGAGTGTGCATTTGTCATTTATACTTCTGAACAATTTCTCCCGAGTTACTCTCATCTGAGACCCTAACCCTGAAAGCCTTTTGGGTTCATTTTGCTGGCTTTTCTGCAGGTTGCCACAGAGGCCATCGAGAACGTCCGCACGGTCGTGTCGCTGGGGCGCGAACTAAAATTCGAGAGCCTCTACCAGGAAAACCTCATCGTGCCGTACAAGTAGGTGAACGTGGGCTGGTCACGTGATGGACGTCACATGACATGGGGGGAGGCACAGGCCACCGCTCAACAAACACATTTCCGTTTGCCAGGAACTCCAAGAAGAAGGCCCACGTCTACGGGCTAACCTTCGCCTTCTCCCAAGCCATCGTCTACTTTGCCTATGCGGGCTGCTTCCGCTTTGGTGCCTGGCTTATCGAACAGAAGCAGATGGACTTCGAGGGGGTGTTTCTGTGCGTATCTCCATCGCAAAGTTGCACTGTGCTTCTTTAACAAGTACATGCACACTTGAGGAAGTTATTTTTAAATCGTTATATTTATGATGGTTTATTTACAAGCTATAATGTTGAGGTGCTGGTGCATCATGTAAGATAAAAACTGAAATCGAAAGATCATGTTCAGAACAGCTAATTACAGCAGTCTCAACAAGAAGAAAGGATTTCGCCAATAATTTGGTGAAAAATAGAGAACATGGTAGGTGGGATTACTGCACACTGTCCGTCATCGCCTGACTCAGCTGGAAGCTGTGGAGCAGCGTGGGAGTGAGTTAAACCAGCCAGGGATTGGCTGTCCCTGATCCACCCTGGGTTTCTGTTGCCTGTGTGACTGCACCAGGTAGTCATATGAGAAGCACAATGGAGGAACTTCTTGGGAAGTGACAGTTTATCAGACTTTTCCTAAATCTTTCCTAAAACTTCCATTCCATTTAAAAATAAAAACCTTAAATATGCACTGCAAGTGAAAAGGAGCAGGTGCAGAACCTTGATGAATGAAACCCATTAAATCAAGATCACAGTCTTTATGAGGGACAGAAAGCATGTGCATTGGTCTGAGAGTGACATGCCCCAGCTTTGGATTGGTTCTGGCTTTGGATTGGTTCTGGCTTTGGATTGGTTCTGGCTTTGGATTGGTTCTGGCTTTGGATTGGTCCTGGCTTTGGATTGGTTCTGGCTTTGGATTGGTCCTGGCTTTGGATTGGTCCTGGCTTTGGATTGATCCCAGTTCATTTCATGCATGTTTCACGCTCTGGGATTTTCTATGGCCTGGACTTCCCCCGACATGCCAGCCGTTTTCACGTGTTTCTATTCAGTACGCGCGAGCAAAGGTCTAACATTTGCCATGGAAACAGTTAATTATTACTACAATGGGAAATATGCTCTGGCGCATCTGCAGCTGCCATAAATTACACGTGCATCACAAAACTATTTATTTTTTTGTTTCTTGCGAGATGGAGAAACACAGAAATCGGAAAAATGCACAATAGCATTAGTTGCTAAAGAACAGCTTTTCCGAATCCATAAACACAGAGATTCTCACGTTTAACGCAGTTGCTGTGCAATATGGCCACTTACGCTGGCTCTTCTGCCATCCAATCAATAGCTTTGTTTGATGGTGGTGAATACAAGCTCATTACACTGAGAATTATTTACTCTGGGCACCACACAGCGCCACCATAACCTCAATCATGAGCGCTAACTGCGCCTTGTCCTTTGGTAACTAAGCTTGGAGAATCTGTCAGAGACGTCCATGTTTGAGATGCCTTGACTTTGAAGATGAGAGTCCTGTCTGTTGCAGAGTTATCTCCGCTGTCCTGTATGGGGCTCTCGCCATGGGGGAGGCCAACTCTTTTGCCCCCAACTACGCCAAGGCCAAAGTGTCAGCCTCCCACATTTTCATGCTGCTGGAGAGGGTGCCGGCGATCGACAATGAGTCAGAGGAGGGAGAGAAACCAGTACGTTAGCATGGGTCATCTGGAAGGGCCTGCTCTGTGCTAAATCCATGAAAAAGCACTCACAGTGACACCCAGTGGCCAGTCCTGGAAAGGACTGGAGCACAGTGAGGGCTGAGCGCCCCTGTGTTTGGCTCTATAAGCAGGAAAGCCTTCTTCTTTTTCTCTCCCTCATTTAGCCCCACTGTGATGGGAACATCACTTTCAAGGACGTGCTATTCAATTACCCATCTCGGCCAAAGATTCCCATCCTGCAGGGGCTGAACCTCCAGGTGAAGAGGGGGCAGACGCTGGCCCTCGTGGGTGGCAGTGGCTGTGGGAAGAGCACCACCATCCAGCTGCTGGAGCGCCTTTATGACCCATGGCAGGGTTCGGTGGTAAGTGCGCCCTCTCCTGGCCGGAGGTCATAAGCCTTTCTGACAGTGAGCATACTGAGTGTCTTCTGTTGCACGACCAATGTGTCAGCCAGCCTTTCCTGAAAGAAGTATCAGTCTTTAGCTCTGCAACAGATAATGCTGATGGGATGCCGAGGTGTTTCTGTGTGTAAGAGTTAAAGATTATCTCAAGCATACAGACACACACACAGACCAGTCACAGACCTAGACAGGTGTGAGCAAAACATAAGTGATAAGGTTGCAACATCATGGTGGTGTTCAGGGTGGTCGGAACCAAGGAATATTGAATATAGACTAAATTAAATTAAGTCCCCCCGTTACACTCTTAGCCCCCCCCTGTTACACCCTTAGCCCCGCCCTGATACACTCTTGGCCCCGCCCCTTACAGCTGCTGGATCAGCATGACACTCAGGGCCTGAACATCCACTGGCTGAGGGCGCAGATCGGCATTGTGTCCCAGGAGCCCGTGCTGTTTGACAGTAGCCTGGCCGAGAATATCGCCTACGGCGACAACAGCAGGGAGGTGACCCATGAGGAGATCGTCACGGCGGCCAAAGCCGCAAACATCCACTCCTTCATCGAAGGGCTGCCCGATGTAAGTGGCTGGTGCTAAATCCAGGCTCTCACACTCTTTTCCCAGGGAGAAGACTCACTGTCATGCCGATTACCCCCAACACTGGCTTGGCTGATAGGCGCCGGCCTTTCAGATGGGGATCGTAAAGCTTTACCTTTCACCATTGATAACTGGGTTACTGTGTCTTCAAAGTGAGACGGCAAGACAGAACCTCCAGTGTCGCTGGAGCCTTTAACTGGGCTGGAAATCTCCCTCTCAGAGTTTAGACGCGTGATGTGAATCCAGAACAAGTGTGAAAGCTTTTCTTAGATAGTGAGTAGCGTAGTGGAGACGGAGCCCAGCAGGCAGAGGGGAGTGATGAAGCTGCGGCTGGTTATCCGTCTGCAGAAGTACAACACGCAGGCGGGCGACCGCGGCACCCAGCTGTCCGGCGGCCAGAAGCAGCGGGTGGCCATCGCCCGGGCCATTCTCCGCAACCCCAAACTGCTGCTGCTCGACGAGGCCACGTCAGCCCTGGACACGGAGAGCGAGAAGGTGTGTGGAGTCAGCTGTTCACAAAAAAGAATCAAACCATTCATATTCCCATGACTTATCTTGCATGACACACCCTGCTTAGGATGCCAGCCTATTGCAGGTTGCATACAGTCACACACCCACAACCATCATGCAATACTGGAAATGTGAAGTCCCAGTTAGCCTGTGTTTGCATTGTGGGATGAAACTGGAGAACCTGGAAGATACCCACACACAGACTGTGGGGGCAGCACTGGTCTTATGGAAGCGCACTTGTAATTGGAAGATTGCTGGTTTGAATTCCTGACCAGCAAAGTAACACTGAGGTACCCTGAGCAAGGTACCACCCTCAAGCACTGCTCCCCGGGCGCTGAATTAGCTGCCCCCTGCTATGTCACATTGTCACATATGGGTTAAATGCAGAGGACACATTTCTTTGTTGTCTGCCATGGTGTGTCAATAATGACAACAAATCACTTCACTTCAGATTCCCATTACTTCCCCCTAGTGGCAGTAGCTGTGAACTGACATCCTGTAGAAGTGTGGCAGTACAACAGAATGTAGACATGCATGTCCCCTCACCCCCAATGCAGATTGTGCAGGAGGCTCTGGACAAGGTGCGGGAAGGCCGGACCTGCATCGTGGTGGCCCACCGCCTCTCCACCATCCAGAACGCTGACCGCATCGCCGTGCTGAAGGACGGAGTGGTGGTGGAAATGGGAACGCACCAGCAGCTGCTGGCCAAGCAGGGCGTGTACCACAGCCTGGTGTCCTCCCAGATGGGGCATGGAGGCTCGTAGCTGGATGGCTTGCGGCTGTACTGCAGTCTGACCTCTCCAGTTGTCCCAGTAGGTTCAGCACCCTGAATTCAGAGAGCCAATTTACATGGATGGCGTGCACCCATGGTGGCGGGATCTCTAAAAACAGGAAGCTAGATACAGGAAGGATCCAGAAGATCGCTTTAATGCGGCTATTCACCTGACACCACATTTAACATTAATGTGCTTATGATTTACATATAATAAATGTAATTTAGTAATCTTAATAATAATTAATCTTTGAGCAATAAGAATCAAGCCTGCAGATTCTCAGACAGCAGATTTTAGGCTGCGGAATTTATGAGCCTCAAAGGGGCTGTACCCTGTGGGCCATGTACTGGCCTCCCATTGGCCGGCCTGGGAGGGGGCGGAGATGACCCGTGCAGATTGGCACCCAGAAAGTCCATTCAGGTATATTTATAAATGACATATGCTAATCATTCATCTTTGTCTACAGCAACATTACAATTAAATATTTGGCCTTTTCTATTATTATGTAAACAGTTATGAATAAATATTAACTTTGCACTGCAAGTATACATATTGTTTGTGTAAAATGTATCTTTTGATTCAACACATAACTGCCACACCACCAACTTCAAACCTGTGTAGTTTGCATGTTTTACAGACGCTCAGTAGATTTTATTCCCCACCAGGTGAACCCCCCACCACAAATTAACTCAATTTTATTTCTCAAGTCGCAAAAAAAAATTTTAATCGGCAGTTGTCAACTTTAAAAGCACTTTATTGCTACAGTAGATCATTCAGCATTTCCTCTTTACAGGCATGCTCTGAATCACAGAAACGTTTCACGAGTTTACAGCCCATCACCTACATGATTACATGTACAGGACCATGCAATGATAATCTTTATCAATCACACAAAAAAATCTTCCCAAACAGTTTTTGTTTAGAAAATATTATTTTAGTTAAAACCTGGTACATAAATGCCATTACTGCTGCATTTCCACATTTCAGTCAAACACTGATGCTTGATACAGGTTTGTGAGCAGGATGATCCACTAGTAATCAAAGAGCTCAGAACCTACCTGGCAGCTAAAGGAAATCATTCCTGCTCTTTCGATTTCAGACATCCATTGCACTGCTACTGTAAGTGCTCATAAGGGGTGACTGACAAGGAAGGAGGCAGTGAGGAACATCCAGAGATCGAGACCCGAAGCTCTGGGTTACTCTTATCCTCCAGCTAGTGATGGGCAAAACAAGCTTCATGAACCATTTGCTGTACTTTTGACCCCACAAGGTGGTGCTCTTGGTTTACTTTGGGGCTTTGAGCCTTTTTATGAACGGAGAACTATCTAGTGCAGTCAGACAATACAGCAGATGGTTCATGAAGCTTCATTTGCTCATCACTACCACCTGCGGGCCCCATCGCAGATTTCGTGGAGCGCACCAAAGCAGGCCGACAGTGGAGTTGCTGGTGCTGGAAAACAGCGACACCTACGGGCCATTAGCAGTGTCATGCAGTTTCCCTGATGCGAGTCGGCTGCGCTGCAACCCTTCACAGCCTAACGAGCAGTCACCCCCTCCACTCCGACGTCCCTGCCACCACCACTTGCTTGTCATTCATCCCCTTACATTAAAGACCATTAAAAGTTAAAAATCAGGTATTAATTACTACTTTTTAAAGTTTGAAACAGCTGTGTTTCTGCTGCGTCTCAGATCAATACTGTTTTCTAGGAGAAACGCGACACACTCGACAGTCTCACCACGCCTGTAATAAGGCGTCGCCATCCGGGGACCGGCCGACCTCCATTACCAGAAGTGACTGGCCTCCCATACAGTTCAATACGCCCATAATAGACTCTTTACTGGCTCAAAGGAGACTCTAGTATGTGAAGCAGCACATTACGCTGGGACAAGAATAGGAAAGGAAAAGGAAAGGTGGGGATCTGCATTGTTACTGCGTGATTAAGGTTTGCATTGATGGTTGCATTGATTGCAAGAGAAGGGGCTTCATCGGTCTAGAGCTGTGACAGGGTGGTGAGGTGCAGCATGTCCTGAAAGGCCGTGCCGAGGTTCCGGAAGAGCTTCTCTGCATCAGTGTCAGGGCAGGACTTCCGGGCCGAGCAGGACACCACGATCCTGGGGGAGGGAGGGTCGGAATACAAGACGAGGGTGAACATCTCCACCGCCGTGGGTCACACTCCCTCTCAGCGCCAGAGCAGCAGCTCTCCCTGCCGGCCTTCATGCACACGCCGCGTAAAACACAAAGCGCCACAATGACATCACTGCGTCTCTCGTCTCCGCCGGAAATTATCACGCCACCTGAACTTCCCTGTTCCGTACGTCAGATCTCACCCCAGCACCTGCCAGTGTACCGACTATATAATCAAGTGTTGGGACAAAAGCGCACAGGTATCCTATCAGCCAAGGTCAAAGGTAAAGGTCTCACTGACGACCGTCACCATGTAAGGACATGACCGAACACTCAAGCCAAAGCAAGGAAAGCTCGTGGGGGGAGGGGGGATGTAAAGTACAAAGGTGAGAATCCCATAAATCTGCGCACAAAGTGATTTTGTCAGGCTGCTCCCATTCTCATAGAATAAACGACGGCAGACAGTAATTATACATGACTGAGACGACAAAAAGGTAAGCGCAAGGGTCCATCCTGCCGGTGAGCATGGGGCCTGTCATTCGGGGGGAAGCTGGTCATTCGTCTTGTGGGGGGGGGGGGGGGGGGGCCCCCCACCACTCACTCTGTGGGGGGGAAAGAACCCCCCAAACTA